>CM053037.1:155396344-155924071 GCA_028564925.1 Lithobates sylvaticus
TATACACTTAACAGAATTTTTTTTACTAAAAACATGTAATACATTTTGGCTTAAATTTATGACAAAATTTGATTTTATTGTATTTCTTTTAACCACTTCAGCCCCGGACCAATTGGCAGCCAAAGGACCAGGCCCCTTTTTGCGATTCGGCACTGCGTCGCTTTAACTGACAATTGCGCGGTCGTGCGACGTGGCTCCCAAACAAAATTGGCGTCCTTTTTTTCCCACAAATAGAGCTTTCTTTTGGTGGTATTTGATCGCCCCTGCGGTTTTTATTTTTTGCGCTATAAACAAAAATAGAGCGACAATTTTGAAAAAAATTCAATATTTTTTACTTTTTGCTATAATAAATATCCCCAAAAAATATATAAAAAAAACATTTTTTTTCCTCAGTTTAGACCGATACGTATTCTTCTACATATTTTTGGTAAAAAAAATCGTAATTAGCGATTGATTAGTTTGCGCAAAAGTTATAGCGTTTACAAAATAGGGGATAGTTTTATAGCATTTTTATTAATATTTTTTTTTTATTAGTAATGGCGGCGATCAGCAAATTTTATTGTGACTGCGACATTATGGCGGACACATCGGACATTTTTGACACATTTTTGGGACATTTGTCATTTATACAGAAATCAGTGCTATTTAAATAGCACTGATTCCTATGTAAATGACAGTTGTAGTGAAGGGGTTAACCACTAGGGGGCGGGGAGGAGTCAGTGTGACGTGTTGTGTTTTTTTTACAGTAGGGGGGCGTGGCTGTACGTCTGACGTCATTGATCGGCGTTCCCGATGACAGGGAACCGCCGATCACTGACAGTCAGTGTAGGAAGCGCGGGGAGAGGTTTGTTTACACAAACCTCTCCCCGTTCTTCAGCTCCGTAACCCGATCGCGGGATACCAGCGGCGATCGGGTCCGCTGGTCCCGCGGCCGTGGTCACGGAGCTCCCGACCGGGTTGCGCGCGCCCCCCGGGCAGGCAAATTAAAGGGGACGTACCCGTACGTGCTTTTGCCTGCCCGTGCCATTCTGTAGACGTATATCTACATGAGGCGGTCGGGAAGCGGTTAAAAAAGAAAGGAGAAAATATTGTTTTTTTTCAAAATTTCCACTATGTTTTCGCTTATATCGCAAAAAATAAAAAACGGGGTCGTGAATAAATACCACCAAACTAAAGCTCTATTTGTGCGAACAAAATGATAAAAATGTCATTTGGTTACAGCATTGCATGACCGCACAATTGTCACTGAAAGTGCGAGAGCGCTGAAAGCTGAAAATTGCTCTGGGAAGGAAGGGGGCGAAAGTGCCCAGTATTGTAGTGGTTAAAATTGCGCACACTCGTTGAATGGTGACAAACTACAGTACTTAAAAATCTACACAGGCTACACTATAATTTTTTTTTAGCGGTTACGAGTTACAGAGGCGGTCTAGTGCTAGAATTATTGTGCGAACGATTGCGGCGATGCTTCACGTGTGGTTTGAACACTGTTTACAGTTGCGGGCGTGACTAACATAAGTGTTTGCTTCTGCGCACGAGCGTGAAGGGATGGTGCGCTTTTATTTTTATTTGTTATTATTATTATTGCTGTCACAAGAAATATAAACATCCCTTGAGACAGGAATAGTCACGTGTCAGGTATTTTTTTGGAGGGATCTCGGGTCTAGAAGTCCCCAAATCCCTCCTTTGCACTTAAAAAGCATTAAAAACTCCAAGTTTGGCTGTTTTTGAATACTGAATTTTTTTTGCAATCTGGCGCCTTTTAAGGCTCCAGTAAACCGGAAGTTTTACTGACATCGCTTCCGGGTCCCTCGATCCAAGGCCTGATCAAAGCCAATTCCAGGCTTTGTTCGGGTCCCCGGCCAGCCGGCGGATGTTCCGGCAGGTCACTTGGGGCTCTCGGTGGGAGGGGGGGACGTCCACTCCCGCTGCCTGTAATAACAGCTGAGCGGCTGATTAACCGCATCGGTTGCCATAACAAGAAAGCCAACCATCGGCTATAAAAGACGGTACCGGGGTACAACCACTTAAAGCAGAAGGTGGCATATATGCGTTACGTTGGTGTGAAGGGGTTAAATAAACTACCCGTGCAGAGGGGGCCCCTCCACACTGCTCATTAGGAATGCACTGTAATACTTACTTATTCCTCACTCTGGTGCTCCCCTTTTCTCTGCGACACTCCAGGTTGTGCTGCTTGTCCTCATGTACATTACAGAACTTTTGGTCCTGCATTGTACATGATGGAAGTACCATCCAGAGCACCAAGGGAAAGAGACTTTCGGGAATTGGTCGCACAGTTGACAGGCTTCGTCTGCAAAGGAAAGAGCAGATTGAGCAGAGGGACCACCTCACCAGTTATCTGCTGCCCTTCCACTGTCCAGTCAGAAGTCTGGTGTTTGAAAGGGGAAAGTGCTATATTCCTAGCTGTGTGGCAGAACTGTGGAAATCTCAGGAATGGATGGACAGAAATACATATTTTTTGGCAGGTAAAACAGTCAGAGTGCAGAGAGCGGTAACTTAACTCCTCCATCATGGTCATTTAGATCTGAGCACTGCATCATGGGAAGAAGTCGCATGCCTCGGTTTGGGGACCATATTTAACATTGTTTTTTTTGTTTTGCAGGCGGACGTTGAAGAAACATTAAAGAGGATCCAGGGCCAGAAAGGTGTACAAGGAATTATTATTGTCAACGCAGAAGGTGAGCGGACAACCAGTGAAAGAAACAAGAAACGTGTCAGTGTTTTGTTAATGAATGTGTTTGCTAGCTTCAGGTCTGTGATCTCTCACATACTATTTCTGCATCGCCGGAGAGAGAAGTTTATGGCCTTGGGGCTTTTGCTGTGAGTGAGGTCATCAGGTGAAAGAGAGTGGGGGGGGGGGGGTGCAGAAAGCAATTCCAAGTTAATCACTGACGGGAATTTCATCTTCTACCCCCTTACTAATTAATTTACTTGGGGCCCGTTCACCCCGGCAGTGTGCGTTATCCCGCGGTTGCTGGTGTGCGCAGTGAAGGAGGCAGTGAAATTCTTTTTAATGACACGTTGCCTGAGAATGAGAAGTGTACTGATGATACAAAATCAGTATCATCCCATATAGAACATTAACGACTTCCCGCCTGCCGGCCGTCAAATGACGGCTGGGCGACGCAGCTCTTGTTCTGAGTGGACGTCATATGACGGTCCTCCAGAACGACCGCCTCTCGCGCGCCTGTGAGGGCGCACATCGCGGCGATCGGTGGTGTGGTTTGTCAGTCTGACATACCTCTACACCGATCTCGGTAAAGCGCCTCTGACAGAGGCTCTTTACCATGTCATCAGCCATGTCCAATCACAGCTGATCAACGGCTCTTCCTGTTTACATTGTGATCAGCTTTTCCTCACTCGCGTCTGACAGATGTGAGTAGAGGAGAGCCAATTGGATGCTCTCCTGACTGGGGGTGTCTGTGCTAATTGTTTATCAGCACAGCCCCCCCCCCCCTCGGATGCCCACCCAGGACCACCAGGATGCCGCCAGGACCACCAGGGATTGCCACCACACTGGACCACCAGGTATGCCACCCTAGACCACCAGGGAAATGGCAATCGGTGCCCAGGTAGCTGCCAATCAGTGCCCATCCCCAATGCCTGCCAGTGCCATCAGTGATGCCTATCAATGCCATCTATCAGTGCTGCATATCAGTGCCTAGCAGTGCCTCCCATAAGTACCCATCAGTGCCCAGTAGTGCTGCATATCGGTGCCACCCATCAGTGCTGCCTATCAGTGGCCATCGGTGCCACCTTATCAGTGCCCATCAGTGAAGGAGAAAACGTACTTATTTACAAAATTTTATAACATAAACAAAAGAACAATTTTTATTTTTTTTTCAAAAGTTTCTTTTTTTTTTTTTAATGTTGATTTGTGTAGCAAAAAAATAAAAAATGCAGAGGTGATCAAATACCACCAAAAGAAAGCTCTATTTGTGGGGGAATAAAATACAAAAATTCTGTTTGGTTACAGTGTAGCAATTGTCATTTAAACAGCGACAGCGCTGAAAGCTGAAAATTGGCTTGGGCAAGAAGGGGGTGTAAGTGCCTGTTATTGAAGTAGTTAAAAGTAAAAACCCCTAGGGGTGGGACTTTAAAGGCACTACAGAAAAAGCAAAATGTTATAAAAAAATATATAATTTTTTCTAAGATAAATTCAGACATAGATACTGAACATGGTCATGAATACTGGAAAATCGGGGTATACAACATGTGTAGATGCAATATCCTATACCGACGCGTTTCAGAGCTGTTTGTCGTCTTCATCAGGGATTACCCAGATGTATGTAGTCTATAAAATTAAAATACAGGTAGTCAATACATCTACCTGATGATATACTGATATGAGAAGAATATATACATTTTGCAACACTTTTACATGAGGTCTCCGGCCACTCTGCCCGCATTGTAGCTGCTTACATATAGATGTTTGTAGAAAAAGTACCCCAATATATGGAGGGGAAAAAAAACAAAAAATATAGCGGGACAGAACCCCACCCCAAGAGAGGTGGGGGGGAGGGAGTAGCGTATACGCATAAAGGTATGGGCTGTTAAGAGAAAGTACTTACTAGTGTTGGACTTAAACCCTGAATGAAGATGTCTGGATTGTCTTCTCAATGGCCCTGTTGCCACCGAGTCGGGGTATAAATGTACCTGTTCACTTCAGCCACGCCACCCACCTGATTGGTGACAATGACACGTTGCACAATCTACACCAGGAATATGCAACTAGCGGACCTCCAGCTGTTGCAAACCTACAAGTCGCATCATGCTCTGGGTGTCATGCTTGTGGTTGTCAGTCTTGCTATGCCTCATAGGACTTGTAGTTCTGCAACAGCTGGAGGTCCGCTAATTGCATATTCCTGGTCTACACTTAATTGACTGCAAGTTGCGATGTGGTGTGGTGTGAGATGTTACCTGCCCAGAAAGCAAAGGATCATGCACCCATTGGGGACATGGAATGCAATAAAATCTGGGCAGAACTGCTACCCTCCCCCCCCCCCCCCCCCCCCACTTTAATCTAAAACTATTTATTTTTATTATTTTCAGGTACTTGTATAGCGCCATTAATTTGCACCGAGCTTTACATATACATTGTCAGGGTGGATAGAAATCAATGATTTTTAACCCAAAAATTTGATTATTTTTTTTTTTTTTTATCGAAATCAGATTTTATTAATTTTTGGGATTTTTATCAAATTTATTTTAATAAAAATGCTTTTGGAGTAAAAAGCTATCTAAAGATATATTGCTATTTAACCACTTCAGCCTCGGAAGGATTTGCCCCCTTAGTGACCAGGTAATTTTTTGCGTAACGCCACTGCGTCGCTTTAACTGACAATTCTGAGGTCGTGCCACGCTGTACCCAAACATTCATGTCCTACTTTCCCAAAAATAGAGCTTTCTTTTGGTGGTATTTAATCACCTCTGCGGTTTTTATTTTTTTCACTATAAACAAAAAAAGAGCAACAATTTTGGAAAAAAAAAAAAACTATATATTTTAGTTTTGCTATAATAAATATCCCCAGATTTAAAAAAATAAAAAATGTCTTCATCAGTTTAGGCAGATATGTATTCTTCTACATATTTTTGGTAAAAAAAACAATTGCAATAAGCGTATATTGACTGGTTTGCGCAAAAGTTATAGCGTCTACAAAATAGGGGATAGTTTTATGGCATTTTTATTATATGAATTTTTTTTTTTACCACTAATGGCGGCGATCAGTGATTTTTATCGGGACTGCAATATTGCGGTGGACAGATTGGACACTTTTTTGACACATTTTTGGGAAAATTGACATCTATACAGTCATCAGTGCTAGAAAAATGTAGGGAAGGGGTTAACATTAGGGGCCGATCAAGGGGTTAAAATGTGTTCCCTCTGTGTGTTTCTTACTGTGGGGGATGTAACTTACTAGAGGAGAAGCCAGATTGTTGTTCCTAGCTAATAGAAATAGACGATCTGTCTCTCCTTTCCTGATAGAACACAAATGCCCGTTCTGTCTCTCGTGCCCCTGATCATGCGTGGCTGGCGGTCGCCTGCGCATTGGTTTCCCCGCCGTGCAGCGGGCACGTGTGAGCCTGCTCTATCTGTTTAAAGGGCCGAACTACATCTACGGCGATTTGCGGGAGAGAGACAGAGACGATCTGCCCCCCGTAGAATGACGCCAGCTGGTCGGCTAGTGGTTAAGATACATTATTTTGTTTATTAAGCATTAAAGGGAGCTTGGTTATGTAGCATGAGGCTGTAAATTCTGCAAAATTTACATTTCTGGTAAACTCATTCAATGAATGCAAGCTGAGATAACATGCACTGCATTGATGCATTCACACAATTTCACAGTGACTATGAGATAAAACAGAGTTCAGGAATATTCCTTTAACCTATTGTTTTGCAAACCTATGTACACTACAAACTGTATGATTGAATCGGTTCTGATATCGCTGTTTTGCTAATCTGACAGCTTTATTATTCTAAATAGGAAACCTTCATTTTTTGTTTGAAAATATTAAAGATTCTAACAACCAGTAAGAATAAGTCCTTACATTTAAAGAGCACCTGTCATTTCAATGCTGGTCCCACAGAAAAGAGGACACTGAAGAAATGGAAGACTAGACCATGTTTGTTCACAGCACTCCACCTTTGATTAGAAACACCTTTCATTATCATCATTTTATTTTCATCTGCTTTACATGCTTCTCAATAATGCATGTTATTTCTTTTGTAGGAATTCCCATTAAGAGTACTATGGATAATGCAACTACCGCACAGTATGCAGGTCTAATGCATCATCTAGTGACGAAAGCCAGATGCTCATTGCGGGATATTGACCCCCAGAATGATCTGACGTTCCTCCGGGTGCGATCAAAGAAAAATGAGATCATGATTGCTCCAGGTAAGATCTCTACACAACATACATCTCCCGACATCTCCTTAGGCCGGTCATTAGGGATGAGGTTTTCAAAAGTATATTCATTTGTAATTCGACCATGTATGGCTTGCATTCGTCTTGTCAGATTGTGCTTTTTATTTTTTATCTACGGTAACACTATATTTTATTTATTTTTTTTTAAAGGAGAAACAGTGAATTTTATTTAAATTTTGTCTATGGATTGCATAATAATTAGGGCTGCAACTAACGATTATTTCCATAATCGATTAGTTGGCCGATTTATTGTTTCGATTACCGTATATACTCGAGTATAAGCCGAGGCACCTAATTTTACCACAAAAAAAATGGGAAAACGTATTGACTCAAGTATAAGCCTAGGGTGAGAAATGCGCAACTACTGTAAGTGAAAAAGAGGGTCAACAATTATTTATTATTCAGTTGCAGTACAGCAAAAAATAACAAACATTTGCTGTCATATTGCCTCTGGATTGATTTGCAGCCTCACTGTGCCCATTTGCAGCCATAGGTCCCCCGAACTTCAAACTTGGTAGTTAAGGGTTCCTAAATGCCCCCTAACAGCAGCCAAAATTTAAGGTCTCTGGACCCAAGGGGTCCCGAAATGACATTGCTGCATATGGACACAGTTGACTTTGGGGCCCTGTATCTCGGGGGTCACTTGGTGCAAACCCAGTGGAATTAGCACTACAACATATCCAAATGTGGGGTTCCTATCACCAAGTGTACCCGAAATACGGGGCCCCAAAGTCAGTTTGGAAAATGTCAAGCACTTTTCTGCAGCAGAGAACAGTGTTGGTCATCTTACTTTAAAAAAGTAATTAGTTAAGTTACAAATTACTTCTCCCAAAAAGTAATTGCGTTAGTAACTCAGTTACTACATTGGAAAAGTAATTAGTTACACAGCAAAGTAACTGACTTTTTTTAAAATATTCTATACGTGTAACTAAGGGGCGGGTCTAGTATTACTGTAACCAAGGGGCGCATTTATTATTGTTATATATCGTGTAACCAAGGGACTGCTCTATTATTACTCTAACCAAGGGGCAGATCTGTTATAGCGTGTAAGCAAGGGACGGGTCTATTATTATTATATCGTGTAAGGGGCGGATGGCTACAGAAGAGGGCAAATGTTAAATTAATGGGCAGAGCTCGATATATAACAATAATAATAAATGCGCCCCTTGGTTACAGTAATACTAGACCCGCCCCTTAGTTACACGATAGACGCCCCTTGCAGAGTAGCACAAGCATCAGGAGCGTGCGGCATCGCCTCGTACAATTACATGTTAACTGCGCCTGCGCGGTGTAGAGTTCACTCAGAGCTGTTTAGGTTCTGCAATTTTCGGAAGCTCCGTAGTCCTTCGTACTGCGCAAGCCCTGCGCAGTACAGGGGGTCCTTATCCAGCGGGGGAACTTTTTCGTCAGGACACCGGAATTACACTACTGCCATCTAGTGGCGGTAGATGTAATTGGGGTAACTCCGCCCAAGTAATGGGAACTGAGTTATCATGAGGGGAAAAGTAATCAGTTAGATTACTAGTTACCCTCTGAAGTAACTGCGTTAGGTAACTCAGTTTATTTTAACTCAGTTACTTACATCACTGGCAGAGAATGACATTTTCCGAACCAACTTTGAGGCCCCGTATCTTGAGGCCACTTGGTGCTAGGAACCCGAAATTTGGCTTGAATTTGTATAGTGTATCTAAATCTGCTTATGCATTTTAAACCCCCCCCCCCCCCCTCAGGGCCTCAAATTGCCTTTTAATAATAATTGTTCTGTTTATTTTCAGATAAAGACTACATGTTGGTGGTCATCCAGCAGCCATCAGAGTGATCACTCCATTGATCGCAGCAATCCTCCTTTTTTGTTATTGAGTATGCCTCCGTGTTTTGGTTTGTGGACCTGCCTAAAGCAGAATCTGAATAGTGAACACCAAGGACCCCCCCACAGATCAAGACTACATGAAAGCCTTGTATGCTTACTTCTCACACCTGCTGTCCTGGATACTCATTGCAGAGAGGAATACAGTACATTGTCCTGCTGTTCTATAGCACTGGTCCTCCGCTCTGGTTCTCGGGGGGGGGCCCCTAACACTGTGCATGCTTCTCTCCCCCATTACTAATGAGAACATATTGCTCTGTTATGCTGGCCATGCAGTCAGTTTTTATATTTGATTTGTCCAAATGACCAACAGTTGTATAATGTGTGGGGTTTACTCGCTGTGTATAACCAAAATGGATTTGGACCTTTTCACTACTTGTTTCTAATTTTTGACGCCGGTGCCTCCCGGCCCTTTAAAGTGATGGTAAAGGCTCGTGGGGTTTTTTTTTTGTCGAGTGCCCCCCACAGCAAGCAGCTGAGCCGAGCTGCAGCTCCGTGTGTCCATTCAGACACAGAGCTGCCGTTCGGCCCCGCCCCCTCTCCCCATGATTCGCTAACTGACTTAGAGTGACAGCCGCGGGAGCGAACGGCGCCGCTGCTGTGTCTCAGCCAATCAGGAGGGAGAGTCCCAGACAGCCGTGGACAGAATGCATTAAGATAAAAAAAAAACCTGCCTTTACAACTCCCTTTAAAGCGGAAGTTCCACGAATTTTTTTTTTTTTTTTAAAAGTCAGCAGCTACAAATACTGCAGCTGCTGACTTTTAAAATAAGGACACTTACCTGTCCCAGGGTCCAGCGATGTCGGCACCCGAGGCCGAACCAAACCCTCGGTCCTCGGATGCTGCCGCCGCCATCTTCGGTAAGGGAATCAGGAAATGAAGCCTTGCGGCTTCACTTCCTGGTTCCCTACTGCGCATGCGCGAGTCGCGCTGCGCAATCCGAATGGTCCCTACTGTCTCTGGGACCCGTGTGTGTCCCAGCAGACAGTGCGGGGGGACGGGAAGAGGCGTAGACTCCCGTGGGAGTCTGCCCAGAAGTGGATGCAAATATCAGTCTTGGACAGGTATCTGCACCCCCCTCCCCCCTGAAAGGTGCCAAATGTGACACCGAATGGGGGGAGGGTTACGAAAATCAGAGGTTTAATTTTTGTGTGAACCTCCGCTTTAAGGGCTTTGTGATGCTGGGAGGTGGGGTGGGGTGGGGAGGGGTTTATGATCATTTGACTGCAGTGATTTGCTGTCACATCGGTTACATGATCAGAAAGCTCCCCCATTTGGAGCTTTCCGTTGGACGCTGGGAGCACGCAGGGTGCGCGCTCTAGGCACAGGTTCGTTTACACTTTGATATGGAAAAATATGCAACCTCTCTGTGTCAAGGCCCACCCGCCAAGAGGCCACATATTTGCATACTCTGCAACCAAGAGGTTCTTCTTTGCTGTCTGTCTCCCACAGTGGAGATTTGCACTTTCTGTTCTGGAGAAGCAACAGGAAGTTCTCATCTTAGTTGTCATCGGCAAGGTGTCCCCATTGGAAGATTTCCCCTCTCCTGTTGCTCTGATGTCAACTGCATTTTTTTGTTATTATATTTTTTTATTCTTTGAAATTCCCCTTGCTTTTCGTCTCAATGACAACCGTCTTCGGGGCAAATCAGGTGGAATCTTTATAGCGGGGACACGGACAACCATAAAAACTCAACCCAACTCTATCCAAAAAATCCCTTTACATACCAGAATAAATCTAACTATTTTCAGCTCAGCCCAGTGAGAATTGAAAATTACAAATGCATGTGTGAATAATAAAGATCTGTATCCTCGTGTTAAATATTTGTGAATTTATTCACATGTATAAATTCACAAATATCTGGAGTAAGGCCTGAAGCCTGTGCCAAGTATAATGAGAGACATGCACTGTTGGAGGACACCGAGGTCCAAACTGGGTACCAGTGTTCTGTAGGATGGAACCAGGGCCGTCTTTTTTTAATATTGATTGGACCCTGGACAAATATTTTCTTGGGCCCACCCAAATCCACTTATCAACTATTTGTGGGCAGTGTGGACTCAAGGGGCAGCTGCTTTGGACCCCACAACAATGACTGGGCCCAGGACAGCTGCCCCTTTTGCCCTGTGTTAAAGAAGGCCCTGTATGGAACCCAACAAGTCCCATAATAAATGGCTGCACTGGGGGTGTATTGTGCTTTATATAGACTGTAACCTTATTAATGTATTAATATAATAAAGAGCTTCTGACATTTTTGTAGCAGGCTTATGTGCGTGGGAAAGTCTTATATACATATAAACCGATGTCCATCATGAACTGGCGCATGGAGTTTGTTAGCTCTGCATTAAAAACCTGTTCCATTATATCTCAGATTTTTTTTTGTGTATGATCACTTCCAGAGCTGGTAAAGGTCCTACAGGAGAGGGGAACGTAAAGCTGAAGTCTGTTTATGAGTTGCCCTGGTTCCTCATTTCCCTCATCAACATTCTCTTAAAATCATTCCGTTGTAATCAGGGCTGTTGTTAGAAATCCCAGGGCCCTGTACAAACTACCTGACCCACTCCCCATCCTGCAGTGATCCCCTGTACCCTCAGCATCCAGTAAGAGGGAGAGGAGGAGAATCTGTCAGCGCTGCTGGAGGAGCACACATGGGGGCCCAGCAGCATGGGGAAGAAGATTATTTGCAGGAGAATTGATCGATGTGGCAGGGGGCTTTTACTAAAACATACCCTCTGAAGTTCCCCCCTGCAGCTGCTTAAAGCTGGTGGGAGGGGGAGGAGATGAAGCCAGCCTTCAGCTGCTGCAGAGAGATCCATACAGGGGATCAGTTCCTGTAATTCCCCCAACACCCTCCGCCGCACCGGTTAGGGTTGCCACCTCATCCCTTTAAAACCAAACACATATTAACCAATGGCCGCCCGCCATATAATTACGGTGACAAAGTGGTTTCGATCATCCTGATCAGTCCGACCGTGTGTACGCGGCATTAAGGCGTCAGCATACCAAGATATTTTGGAAAATGTCAAGCTCCAAACTTTGTGGGAAAAGTTTGGGGCTGGCCCCTTCCTGTTCCAACATGACTATGGACCTTGCTTTGTGCACTGGTGCACAAAGACATGGATGAGCGAGTTTGGGGTGGAGGAACTTGACTGACCTGCACAGAGTCAAGACCTCAACCCGACAGAACACCTTTGGGATGAATTAGAGCGGAGACTGTGAGACAGGCCTTCTCATCCAACATCAGTGCCTGACCTCACAAATGCACTTCTGGAAAAATAGTCCAACATTCCCATAGACACACTCCTAAACCTTGTGGACAGCCTTCCCAGAAGAGGTGAAGCTGTTATAGCTGCAAAGGGTGGGCCAACTCAATATTGAACCCTACAGACTAAATCCTCGTACACAAGATGCTAAATTCGGAAAGGGGATTGTCGTTTGACAGGCTGTTCAAAATTCTTACTGTTAGTACGTTCCTTTCGACAATTGTTTTCCAATTTTCGGACAACATATGTTGGATGAAAGGCTAGTAAATTTTTGGCGAACGATGGCTCCGCGTCTGATTTTCTGATGGTCAGTACACAAATTTATCACACAAAAGTTTGAAAGTACAAACACGCATGATTGGAATCACTTAACGACTCGGAAGAGTTCGGTCTTGTAAACTACTGTTCGTAATCTAGAATTAACATTGGCGACGCAGCAATTGATGAAATGTCAAAATTCTCATCTTCTTTAATGGGATGATAATGAAACTGCTTTGCATGTAGTTATGCCAAAAGTATTTTAACCACTTCATTACCCGGCCATTTTCATATGACATCCACAAGGTGGATCTCCCATCCTGGGTGGACGTCATATGACATCCTACCATTCCCGGCCGCCTAGGGGGCACGCGCCTGCGATGTCGCTCGGGACCCGGTGCGCCGGCCCGGTGGCCACGATGTCCGCCGGGCATCCGCGATTGCCCAGGAAAACAGCAGGACCGTGGAGCTGTGTGTGTAAACCTGTCAGTGGCGAGGAGACCGATCATGTGTTCCCAGTACGGAGGAACACCGATCGGTCTCCTCCCCTTGTGAGTCCCCTCCCCCCACAGTTAGAATCACTCACATACGGAACATATTAACCCCTGCAGCGCCCCCTAGTGTTAACCCCTTCCCTGCCAGTCACATTTACACAGTAATCACTGCAATTTTATAGCAACAATCGCTGTGTAAATGTGAATGGTCCCAAAAATGTGTCAAAAGTGTCCACCGCAATGTCGCAGTCAGGAAAAAAAATGGCAGATCGCCGGCATTACTAGTAAAAAAAAAAAAATGCAATAAACCTATCCCCTATTTTGTAGAAGCTATAACTTTTGCGCAAACCGATCTATATACGCTTATTGCGATTTTTTTTCTTTTACCAAAAATATGTAGAAGAATACGTATCGGCCTAAACTGAGTAAAAAAAATTTAATTAAAAAAAAAAATGGGATATTTATTATAGCAAAAAGTAAAAAATATTTTGGTTTTTTTTTTCAAAATTGTCGTTCTTCTTTTGTTTATAGCGCAAAAAATAAAAACCGCAGAGGTGATCAAATACCACCAAAATAAAGCTCTATTTTTGGGAAAACAAGGACGTCAATTTTGTTTGGGTGCAACGTCGCACGACCGTGCAATTGTCAAAGCGACGCAGTGCCGAATCGCAAAAAGTGCTCTGGTAAGGAAGGGGGTAAAATCGCCCGGTGCTGAAGTGGTTAAAAGGCATTTGTTTTGTACAATCTGAAAATCGCAAGTCAACGCTCGCCAAACTTCTACTAACACGAAATTAGCAGAAGGAGCCCAAAGGGTGGCGCTCGAGAAGTGAACTTCCTCTTTATAGTCTCGCAGTACGTCACTACGTTCGTGTTGTCGAACTACAATTTGCATAACACTAGTATGCAAGACAAGATCCTGGCACACGCCCTTTTGACAAAAATCAGACCGTGTGTACGAGACAAGAATATTGTGTAATGTTAAACTGGCCATTTATACACAAATTTTTTTAGAGTGAATGCTTATAGGAACATTAGTATAAAAAATTTTAATGAAAATTCCCAGTAAATTTGTCAACTGGATTTTGGAACAAATAGACTTTAGACAACTAAAGCCATATATACTTTTAGGAATGGTCCTTCCAATTTTCTTATATAGTCGATTTGACCCCGCTAACAATTACAAAATTGATCATAAATATTACACAAATTCTACTAGTGTATGGCCAGCTTTTGAATGTTATTACAGAGTTACTTTCATATAGAATAAGGAAACATGCTGTATACCATATTGCTTAACCACTTGCTGCTCAGCCATAGTACTTTTACCGTGGTAGGGCGGCAGCTACAGGGTAGGCGACATACTGGTACGTCACCCAGCACAAGCGCACCGATCCTGTGACCACTGTGTACGGTGGTCACAGTGCATCATGGTGCTCGGTACCCAGCCTCTGTGAGCAGCTGGGATATCATGTGATTGCTGTGACTAATCATAGCGATTGCATGTAAACAAAACAGTCAAGAATGGCTTTCATTTATGACTGCTTGCTTACTTATGTGATGCTGTGATTGTCCCACAACATGAATGAAAGCCATTCATAACATGTAAAACTATTGCATATAATTGATCATAACTGTTATAAGCAATGACAATGTAAAAAATAAATCCCAGATTACCCCCCCCCCCCCCCCCCCCCCAGAGTAGTACAGTAGTATACTGTCACCAGTCAGTATCCCTGATCACTGTCACACCAGTTATATTTTTATATATAATCTTTATTTAAGGTGTTATACAAAACAAAAGAAAAAAAGGGGCTTCAGAAATAGACGTAGAAAAGTAGAAAAAGCTATGATCTTTCCCCTCTTTAGGTAGGACTGAGATGTCAGCTAGTGAGGCCCCCAGCGGGAAGTGCTCAGTAATGACAGGGCCTGGCATTGGAAGCTTAATGAGAACCTGTTGGATGATCTCAGTGTAGTGACAGGGATAGAGGAGACTTTAACTAACTATTTTACTGAATACGGTAATGGGGAGGTCACCGACGGGATATTGTGGGAGGGCCACAAGGCGGTAGTGCGAGGCTCCAAGCTGAAGAAGGAGAGGCAGGCAGATTTTCAGCGGGTCCTCTGGGGCCCTGCAACAAGCCGAACTGGGTCATAAGCGTACGGCAGACCCAGAGGAGCTACGACGCTTGACAGACTTACGCACACTCTTTAAAAAAACTCTTGGAACGCCGAATTAGACGGCAGTTGCGACATGTGGCACACAAGTACCACGAGTACGGTAACAAATGTGGGAGGATGTTGGCCCGGGTACTTAGGAAAAAATTGCATGTTGTCACATGTTCATAAACTACACTCCTCCTCCGGTGAACCGGTCCAGCACACCTCAAAAATTGCATCAATGTTTTGTGACTATTATGCGGCTCTATATGACCTAGACTTGAATACCTCCCCAACAGACACCGCGCAGAAGCAAGCACGCATCGAGGCCTATCTTTCCTCCTCAGGTCTACCTAACCTGTCCTCTGAGCAGTAGACAGATTTTGAGCTTCCCATAACTCCCGCCGAGCTGCTGTCTACGGTGTGCTCTCTCCCTAATGGAAAGTAGACATGTGCACAACAAAAAAATTTGTTTATTTTCGTTTCGTTTTTTTTAGTTTCCGTTGATTCATAACGATTCGTAAATTTGTAAGTCGTTAGTGTTCGTATTCGTAACGATTCGTACATTCGTAAGTCGTCGGTGTTCGTATTCGTAACGATTTGTATTTTCGTAAGAGTTATTTTTTCGTTGATTCGTATTTCCGTTAGTTTCATTTTCGTTTATTCGTTTATTCGAAATTCGTATTTATTCGTAACATTCGTAACATTCGTAGATTCGTAATCGGAGCATAATTCATAATGTTATGTAATGTGTATGCTATTATTACATTTTAAGAGACACGGAAAATTCTGAATCGAAAAAAAAAGTTACGAATGTACGAATTTTTTCGTTCAATCCATTCGAGGCACGTTAAGCAGCACCATTGTAAGGGACACGGAAAATTATCAATTCAACAAAAAAAAAAAAGTTACGAATGTACGAATTTTTTCGTTCATTTTGATTTTCGTTGTCCCTGTTTTCGTTTTTCTGATTTTCTTCTTTCGTACATTCGTTGTTTCTAATTTGTTTTTTTCTGATTTTCGTTGTTTTCAGATTCGAACGATTCGTTATTCGTCAAAATTTTTAGCGAATCGTTCGTTCATTCGTACGAAAACGAATGAACGAAAATAACGAAAAAAAACAAAAAACGAAAAAAAAACAAAACGAATTGCACATGTCTAATGGAAAGAGCCCCGGCCCAGATGATACACGAAGGCCTACTACTTAAAGTTTTTCACACAACTGCAGACCCCCATGTGTACGTGTTTTAACTCGCTGACTACTACTGAGCACTTCCCGCTGGGGGCCTCACTAGCTGACATCTCAGGCCTACCGAAAGAGGGGAAAGATCATATCCTCCCATAGCATTACCCGACGATTTCTCTATTGAACACGGATGTGAAGCTATTTGCTAAGATCCTGCCCAATCGTCTTAAACACCTCCTTCCTGGGATAGTCCACCCTGACCAGACGGGATTTATAGTAGGGCGGGAGGTGAGAGACAACTCCATCAGAGCTTTCCAGATCATTCATTGGGCCCGAACACACGATCATCTGCCTGATTGAGATTTTTGGGATTTATCAGAATTTTGGTTTTATTCGTAGTTGTATATATATATATGTGTCTGATTAGATCAGAAGTTTCTGTAATTGTTTAATTCCTATGATCGTCAGCTCCATCTAGTGGCCAAAATGTGGTATAGTTTTTGCTAAAAATACCTTAATTAGAAAATATATTGCATTTTGCATATATGGAGCTGATGATCATAGGAATTCATCTATTACTATTACAGAAAAGATGGCCAAAATCTGTGCAGCCTGCAGTGTGACATTTGTCCAACAAGTGTTTAATAAATAGGCCCCAAGACATCACTTTTTAATAGACCTAACCTTTAATTGGACTCTATTTTCCCCCATATGATGAGTACTTTTGGGTTTATTAAATCCAATGATGATAATTTGCCTAGCCCTAATGCCCCGTACACACGGTCGGAAATTCCGACCACAAAATCCGTCTGATTTTTTCAGACGGATTTTGTCCGACACTGGTGTTGCATACACACGGTCGGACAAAGTTGTCGGAAAATCCGATCATTCTGAACGTGGTGACGTTCGTTGCGTACGATGGAACTACGTAGAGGCTAGTAGCCAATAGCTTTGGTCTCGTAATTTGATCTGAGCATGCGTGGCACTTTGTCCGTCGGAATTCTCTACACACGATCGGAAAAAGTCAGATCGGACTTTGTTGTCGGAAAATTTGAGAGCAGGATCTCAAATTTTTTCTGGCGGAAATTCCGATGGGAAAAGTCAGATGGAGCCCACACACGGCCGGATTTTCCGACAACATGTTCCAATCGGACATTTTCCGTCATAATTTTCGACCGTGTGTACGCGGAATAAGACTTTGGATACGACTTCATTTCTCAAACACTACTCTGAACTGAAGATGATTTTAGGCAATGCCTTTTTTTCATGAAGTTGAATATTTTAATACCAACAGAAATCTGACTCCATCGGCAGTTATATTTAGATATCACATGCAGCTGTATTCTGTTAATGTCAAAATAACGCAGGTCTATTTCTCTACTCCACGTCTGTTAAATTCACAAATCTACATTATTCATGCAACCCTTGTCTCACACTAAGGGGAATCGCTGATACATTTCTATATTTGAATTTTTGAATTGTACTGAGTGCAATGACCTTCACCCATTGTATCAATTGTAGTCTAGGTTTCTTTTTTTTTTTTTTTCTCATGCCTTGTTTTTTTTTTTTAAAAGAATTTGATAGCAGCCGGTTCTATTAGACCAGGGCTCTCCAATTTTCAAAACAACAGGCCGGATTACTGTTCTTCAAACTTTCAGGGGGGGAGACTGTGGACGGTGGGAGCAGAACATTTCATGGTGTCAGTGGGAGTAAACAGTGCTACATCTTTGGTGTCAGTGAAAGTAATAGTGCCCCATCATTGGTGTCAGTGAGAGGAATAGTGCCCCATCATTGGTGTCAGTGAGAGAAATAGTGCCCCATTGCTGGCATCAGTGGGAGGAACAGTGCCCCATCATTGGTGTCAGTGGGAGGAATAGTGTCTGATCTTTGGTGTCAGTAGGCGGAATAGTGCCCCATCGCTGGTGTCAGTGGGAGAAATAGTCCCCCATCATTGGTGTCAGTGGGAAGAATAGTGTCCCATCATTGGTGTCAGTGTGAAGAATAGTGCCCCATCATTGGAGTCAGTGGGATTAATAGTGCCTAATTGTTGGTGTCAGTGGGAGGAATAGTGCCCCATCACTGGTGTCAATGGGAGGAATAATTCCCCATCATCGGGGTCAGTGAGAGGAATAGTGCCCCATTACTGGTATCATTGGGAGGAATAGTGCCCCATCACTGGTGTCAGTGGGAGGAATGGTGCCCCATCATTGGTGTCAGTGGGAGGAATAGTGCCCTATCATTGGTGTCAGTGGGAGGAATAGTGTCCCATCATTGGTGTCAATGGGAGTAATAGTGCCCCATGATTGGTGTCAGTGGGAGGAATAGTGCCCCATCATTGGAATGAGTGGGAGGAATAGTGCCAGATCGCTGGTGTCAGTGGGAGAAATTTTCAAAACAACGGGCCAGATTACTGTTCTTCATACTTTAAGGGGGGCAGACTGTGGCCAGGGGAGCAGAAAATGTCCTGGTGTCAGTTGGAGTAAACAGTTCCATCTTTGGTGTTAGTGGGAGGAATAGTGTCCCATCATTGGTGTCAGTGGGAGGAATAGTGCCCCACCATTGGTGTCAGTGGGAGAAATAGTGCTCCATCATTGGTGACAGTGGGAGGAATACAGTGGAAAAAAATATTCCGGGATAAAATCGTGCAAATGGCCCCCGGGCCACAGTTTGGAAACCATGGTATTAAACTGTATTTATCTCTTGCGTTTGCCCCACTTATAAACACAGCCTCACAATTAAAGTGTATGTAAACCCTATGCATGCATTTTTTATTTGCTCCTTTTTGTCTATTAAATATACAATTGAAAGCATTTTGTTATATTTGATAAATGCAAAAAATGCCTAATGATCCTGAAAGAAATCTTGTGAGCAGATAATTCCCTGCTGCATTGGTTTTAGCTAGTATTGTTCCCAGGTTCTTTCCCCTCTGTGTTATAGCACAACTCACAACTTTCTGAGATGGGAATGAGGGACACCTATTAGCAAATGTTTGTAGGCATTAGACACACCCCTGCCACGCCCATCTTAAAGGAAAATTGTACAAAAAACTGATTGGTTAAACCCACAAGTGCTTTTTTTACCACTAATATTCCTTTATAATTGCTTTTGGAAATTACAAATGCAGCAATTTAGAAATTGAATGAAAGGTTTAGCGCTGGGAAACACATTTTGATAGATAAATAGTGTATTTTTATACACAACCAGGGCTGGTGAAAGGATTTTTGAAACCCCCCTTGGCTCCACCTACTGACTCTACCCCACCTTTTTAATGAACTGCCCATCAAATGCAGCCTCACCAGTGCCTATCAAATGCAGCCTCACCAGCGCCTATCAATTGCAGCCTCACCAGTGCCCATCAATGAACATTTGCTTGCTTCCATACATTCAGAAGTTGGGACACAGCGCCTCTGACACTATGTGTGAATGGAGCAGAGGCTGCCTGCTGATGCTGAGACTTAGTTACATATTACATAGTTAGTAAGGTTGAATAAAGACACCAGTCCATCCAGTTCAACCAGAGTGAGTGTGGTACAATTGTCACTAACCCTGTACATCGCACACTCACATCAGACCCTACCCTCAATCCAAGGTCCCCATTTATACACTAAGGCCAGTTTTTGTTCCAAATGAGGAACTGCCCCTCGAAATCAGGGACAGATGGGAGGAGAGGAGAGATGTAGCCTGTCCTAGGATGGCAATGTTGCTCCTCAATAGATGCAGTAAAGCAGGGGTGTCCAAACTTGAAGAGCGAGGGCCACTTAAGCAACGTAGTAATCAGTCGCGGGCCACAATGAGCGGAGTGGATGGATGACAGGACAGTGGACACAGACACAGCCCACTCTACTCTATGGGCCCTCTGATCCGATGGAAGGGGACGGATCCACTTCTGTTCTTTTAGCAGATCGGATCTGAGGTAGGCGGGTGTAAATGGACACAAGTCTGTTTTCATCTGCCGCTCCATAGAGGTGAATAGAGGGTCCGATTGGGTTGGACCGATCGT
Organism: Lithobates sylvaticus; assembly: GCA_028564925.1. NCBI lineage: Eukaryota > Metazoa > Chordata > Amphibia > Anura > Ranidae > Lithobates > Lithobates sylvaticus. The sequence continues at coordinate 155,416,514 of CM053037.1, forward strand.
GTAAAAGGGGCCTAAGGCAGCTTTTAGACTGATGGTTTGTGGTCTACCCATGCCGCAGGTGCAGCACAGTTCACCTGTGGTATGCCTGTGGGTTAGCTGCACTTTGCTATACAATTCTATTATATCTTGCAGGTTTGGTGCACTTTCTGAAAGCGCCCCAACCCGCAGGTAAAACCAGAAGTCTATGGCTCAGTGCAGATAACCCGCAGGTGCACCTGCGGATCAGTTTAAAAGCAGCCCAGTAACCACTGCAGAACAGATATGCCCTTATATACACTGTGATTTTAGTGAGTTACATTCAGTTATCGCCAGCTGCTGCTGTCCCAGGCAGATCGCATTTGGTATCACTCGGCCTATGACAGGAGCCGGTGCTATACAGGAAGCGTTGGCTTATGCGGATCTGCTCTGCAGGTGCTTGCTTCCTCTACCGTCGGCTTCATTCATAACACTGATGCTCTGGGATGGCGGGTGGGCAACCTGCAATCTGGGCTTGCCAACCTGCCATCCCAGGGCAAGAGGTCGCGGGCCACATCAGAGGGCTCCACGGGCCACATGTGGCCCCCGGGCCGCTGGTTGGGCACCCCTGCAGTAAAGTGAACCAGTGCTGTCCCCCTAGGACAGGAAGGATTACTAGGTAAAAATAAAACTATATAATTCTTGATACACTTTAAGATATGTCTAACTGATGGTCAGCAAGTTTAACATGCCACTGCGCCCCTAAGAAAGATTAGAGATTTGATTAAAGCTGCCACTCTAAATAAATCAAAATAAAAACTGTATTTTACTCTCTAACTGAAATTAGTTACTATTTACTAAAAGTAAAAAGTGGCGCTGATATTTAACCACTTCCCGACCGTCGGCCATCATATGACAGCCTCCAGTTTGCGGGGGTATATCTGAATGATGCCTGTAGCTACAGATTTTCAGCCGGCGATTCCCTGCACCATAAGAACGATCATAGCGGCTGTTCCGCCGCTTGATCGTTCTTATGGGCAGCGGGAGGGGACGCCTCCCCCTCCCGCCGCCCTCCGGTGCTTCTACCGACTCACCGCTTCCATCGGTGAGTCGGACACAGGAACCGCCGGCACCGGATGGTCACTATAGAGATTTCCGGCGGACCAGATGGTCGCCGGAGTCTCTATGATCGTTCGGAGGCCGGGCGCGATGTGATGACGTCACGCCCGGCCTCGGCATTCGAATAACGGCGCCGCCTCCGCTGGGAAGCGGTGATCGTTTTTTTTTTTTTTTAAATTTTAGGCTTTCCAGCCTAGAGGTGAGATGTGGGGTCTTATTGACCCCATATCTCACTGTTAATAGGTCCGATCAGGTAATATTCCTATTACAAGGGATGTTTACATTCCTTGTAATAGGAATACAAGTAATCAATTTTTTTTTTTTAAACTGTCAAATTTAAAAAATAAAAGTCAAATTAACAATAATAAAAAAAAAAAATTTTTTTAAAGCGCCCCTGTCCCCGTGAGCTCGTACGCAGAAGTGAACGCATACATAAGCCCCGCCCACATATGAAAACGGTGTTCAAACCACACATGTGAGGTATTGACGCGAACGTTAGAGCGAGAGCAATAATTCTAGCCCTAGACCTCCTCTGTAACTCAAAACATGTAACCAGTAAAAAATGTTAAAGCGTCGCCTATGGGGATTTTTATATACCAAAGTTTGGCGCCATTCCACGAGCGCGTGCAATTTTGAAGCGTGACATGTTGGGTATCTATTTACTCGGCGTATCTTCATCTTTCACATTATGCAAAAAAAATTGGGCTAACTTTACTGTTTTGTTTTTTTTTAAGCATGAAATTGTTTTTTTTCTGAAAAAAACGTGTTCGAAAAATTGCTGCGCAAATACCGTGCGAGATAAAAAGTTGCAACGAGCGTCATTGTATTCTCTAGGGTCTTTGCTAAAAAAACATATATAATGTTTGGGGGTTCTATGTAATTTTCGAGGAAAAAAATTATGAATTTTACATGTAGGAGAGAAATGTCAGGATTGGCCTGGTTGCGAAGTGGTTAAATATGACAATCAATACTGTAACATAAACGAACATAAATGAAATAACACCCTGTGACAAGTGAAAGTCACTGTGAACATTAGTGACAGAAGTGACACAAATTAAAGTCCATAAAATAATCCAAATTTTGATTATCTTTCTATAGCAGTTGTAATATTCCAGATCTTCCACCACATCGCATGGGAAAGTGGCTCCGCTCCACTTAAGAAACACACTCACCCGCTTTAGGTGCCTTGCACTCTCATGCTCGGCATATACACTTTTACCCTGAAAGGGTTAAATCATCCCACCGATATCCATCCGTGCATATGGAAAAAAGATCTCTCCACATGAAAAAAAAAATAAGTGCTCCAATAGTGTGATAACCTTTAAAACAATTTAATGCATAAAAGCAAATCTCCAACTATTGCACTCACATAGATCCAAATAAAGTAAGCATAAGAAACAATCCTCCTGTTATCAGCAAGTGGTGGTATATTGTGGTCACAGCGGACCCGCGGTGTACGATCTGTATCTCACCGTCACTGACTCACCAGACTTGGATCGTCACTTCTGGTTTGACGTCACAGCTGGTTGATGAAGGCTATTGCCACAGGATTGTCAAGTTAGTTGTGACCTCACACCAGAGGCCCAGCATTGGAGATAAAATCAAATTCCCTGCAGTTCAAAGACTTTGATGTGAAGTCAAGCCTTCTCTAATGACAATGGTGTCCTTTTATGAAGCAGTGATCAGCGGAGATCCTGAGGATCACCACTGATCACTGCCCATAAACAGTTTATAAACCAGAGATAATCGGGGGGAGAAGTGTTTGAACTTGTTCTCCCGCCGATTATCTCTGCACATGGAGAATCCTCATAGAATGACACAGTAATGGCCAGTGTATGAACCTGCAATCTGAGCGCTTCACTGGCGATCTGTGTCAGAATTCACCCTCCCAGATTCACCAACTCAGAGGTGGTGAAGCTGGGAGTGAAGAGAGAAACCCGGGGGATCTGAGGAAGAAAGAGGAAGATTATTAACTTCCTTATGCCACGTTCAGACCCCCCAACACTGTAACCATGTCCCCCTGTCATATATATGTGTATACATGTATATATATATATATATAATGTGTATATGTATATATATATATATATATAATGTGTGTGTATATACATGTATATATAATGTGTGTGTGTATACATGTATATATAATGTAGGGGGGACTCTTTATTTGATTAACATTAATCACACTGGTGTCTGTCCGTGTATTGAGCTGTGATAATTTATCACTGCTTAATAAATGGACATATCAGTGTTTCAGTGAATTTCTGGTACTGTAATCTCATAAAGTCTCACGAGATTCCAGTATCAGGGGCCGTTCTCCACTGTTTGAAGCGTTTGTAGATCACTCCACTCCTCCAAGGGTGAAGCGATATACTCCGCTTCATAAACTGGCACACAGAGGAGAAAGATCTCCTCTGTGAATGCCGGAGAATGAAGCAGTGAATAGATTTCACTGCTTCATAAAAGGACACCCAAGTCCCCATGCTGAATAAAAGCACAGAGTACAGTGACAAGTCTGCTGCTCCCTGCTTTTCTAATGGCTTTGTGAGCTGGATGGTTTTGTAGTTAAAGCCATATTAGTTTCTGTACACCTTTCCGCTCCCTAGACATTTTCCAGTGGGGACACAGGTTGACGACGAGGGATAACCTCACTTTGGAGGCATTTACTTTCACTTTCTGCCTATGGAACAGGAAGTGAAGGAAAATCTGCCCAAAGGGGCACAGGTGGCAAAAAAGACTGATAATGATTATAACCCTCCCGATATCAAAACAAAATTGTATTCAGTTCTCCTTTAAAGATTAGATTTTGTGCCATGGGCACTCAAGAAAGAACTTTTAGGCACCAAATGCCTCACATTACTACCACATGCTCAAGGATGCGTCGTCAAGCCAGCAAAGGTTGACAGTAGTGCTTGATAAAAAAGCACTCAACAGCACTTTATTATATGGACGCCCTTCTATACAGCAGAAAGAAAAGCCAATGCGACACAAGAAGAGAAAGGACACTACAGCCGTGGGCAAAAGTTTTGAGAATGACACAAATAATTTCCCAAAGTCTGCTGTCCCAGCTTTTATGATGGCAATTTGCATATACTCCAGAATGTTATGAAGAGTGATCAGATTAATTGAAATTAATTGCAAAGTCGCTCTTTGCCATGAAAATGAACTTAACCCCATGAAAAAACATTTCCACTGCATTTGTGAAGAAGGCTTCAGGACGCCCAAGAAAGTCCAGTAACTGTCTCCTACAATTCAGCTGCGGGATTGGGGTACCACCAGTGCAGAGCTTGCTCAGGAATGGCAGTAGGCCGGTGTGAGTGTATTTGCATGCACAGTGAGGCGAAGGCTATTGGAGGATGGCTTGGTGTCAAGAAGGGCAGCAAAGAAGCCACTTCTCTCCAAGAAAAACATCAGGGACAGACTGATATTCTTCAAAATGTACAGGGATTGGACTGCTGAGGACTAAGGTAAATACATTTTCTCTGATGAATCCCCTTTCCTATTGTTTGGGGCATCCAGAAAAAAAAAATTTTCGGAGAAGAAAACGTGAGCGCTACCATCAGTCCTGTGTCATGTCAATAGTAAAGCATTCTGAGACCATTCATGTGTGGGGTTGCTTCTCAGCCAAGGGAGTGGAGCTCACTCACAATTTTGCCTAAGAACACAGCCATGAATAAAGAATGGTACAAAAACATCCTCCCAATCATTCAAGAACAGTTTGGTGATGGACAATGCCTTTTACAGCATGATGGAGCCATAAGGCAGAAATGATAACTAAGTGGCTTGGGGAACAAAACATCAACATTTTTTTGTCCATGGCCAGGAAACTCCCGAGACCTTATTCCCATTGAGAACTTGTGGTCAATACTCAAGAGGCAGGTGAAAAAAAAACAAAAAAAACACAAACTTCAAGAATTGATTATGCAAGAATGGCTGCCATCAGTCAGGATGTGGCCCAGAAGTTGATTGACAGCATGCCAGGGAGAATGGCAGAGGTCTTGATAAAGAAGGGACAACACTGCAAATATTGACTCTTTGCATAAACTTAATGTCATTTTCAATAAAAGCCTTTGACACTTATGAAATGCTTGTAATTATACTTCAGTATACCATCGTAACATCTGAGAGAAAGCAGCAGACTTTTTGAAAATTTATATTTGTGTCATTCTCAAAAATTTTAGCTACGGCTGTACTCATCATGTGAGCAGATGGAAGACACATGGATTTAAGGTAGCCATATGTGAAAAAGTTATTCTCATGCAATAATTTCCATTCTGGCAGTCCTTGAATGCCAAACTTTGAATGGAAAACTACAAATCTAAATAATGACTCAGATTTTTTTTTTTAAATATGATTTGTATGCTATTGTCCATTAGTGGGATGAGTCACATACTGTATCATCAGTGTTAGAAATGCGGCTCCTGTTTACAGAGGTAATTATCTGCTTTATGTACTTGTATAGTGTCAGTAATTTTTCTTGTTGTGCAATGCACTATACTTATTATCTATAAATATATGATTGCTTTGTCAGCATAAATGTCTGCTAACAGAGGTAAATTGGGTGCCTGGAAATGCTGTGATATGGTAGAAAATATGGGACAGATTGCCTGGAAATGCAGTCAGTGGCCCCAATTGAGTCAGCTTGTTCCAGTAATTACCTCCTTGTTATACAGATATGCATTGTAAGATAGAAAATATTACTGGAAGTATTCTGAAATAAGTGGGCCTGTGTACATAATCATAAGTAGTGATGAGCCGAACACCCCCGTTTCGGTTCGCAGCAGAACATGCGAACAGGCAAAAAATTTCTGCGAACACCGTTAAAGTCTATGGGACACAGACATGAAAAATCAAAAGTGCTAATTTTAAGGGCTTATATGCAAGTTATTGCCATAAAAAGTGTTTGGGGACCCGGGTCCTGCCACAGGGGACATGTATCAATGCAAAAAAATGTTTTAAAAACTGCAGTTTTTTCGGGAGCAGTGATTTTAATAATGTTTAAAGTGAAACAATAAAAATGTAAATATTCCTTTAAATATCATGCCTAGGGGGGTGTCCTTAGTATGCCTGTAAAGTATCTTTCCCATGTTTATAACAGTGCCACAGCAAAATTACATTTCTAAAGGAAAAAATGTCATTAAAAACTGCTTGGGGCTGTAATGAATTGTTGGATCCCGGCAATATAGATAAAAATACCAAAAAAATACCAAAAAAAAGGCGTGGATGTCCCCCCCCCCCTCCAAATCCAAACCAGGCCCTTCAGGTCTGGTATGGATATTAAGGGGAACCCTGCACCAAAATGTTATAAAAAATGGCATGTGGGCCCCCAGGCACTATAGACTATAAACAGCAGTACATATATACACATATACTCTGCAGAAAAACTGGGCCTTAGGTGTTGGTGGTACCAGAACACTGTAAGCCCTCACAGTTACTCTTGTTGGAGGCAGGAACAGGCCCTGCTGTGAAATATTATATCAAAAATTGTAATTACATGGCCCTGTTAAAGTGGTTGTAAACCCTTGTTTACAACTTTATGTTATAGGTAAGCCTATATTAAGTCTTACCTGTAGCTAACAAGGATATCTCCTAAACCTGCATTGTTTAGGAGATATCCCTGTATTTGCATGTGCCGACGTCATGCGGCACATGCGCACTTAAGACAACTGAAGCAATGGCGCTATATGCCGATGCTTCAGTTGTACTGTGCCGCTCTCGTGCGCATGCGCGGAGTGGCGGCATCGCGCCTCCGGCTAATCACAGCGCCGGAGCCGCGATACCCGGAAGTCACTCCGGGACAACATGTCGGCGGTTGGAGGGGAAGACGTGGACCGATGCAGGGGCTTCGATCTGAGGTAAGTGATACATAATTAGCTAGTATGCTATGCATACTAGCTAATTATGCCTTTGTCTTGCAGGGTTTTTATTTTTTTTTCATTTTTTTTGCTGAGGGTTTACTTCCTTTTAAAACAGGGCAGACAAATTGGGTTTTTGGTTTTGGTGGCACCAGAACACTGTAACCCCTCACAGATACTCTTGTTGGGCGCAGGAATGGGCCCTGCTTTGAAATATTATTTCAAAAATTGGAGTCTGTGGACAGGCGCACTCTTTGATCCATTACAAACCCTCCAGCAGCACTGAATGTGCGTTCAGAAAGCATGCTGGATGCAGGACAGGCCAGTAGCTCAATTAAATTTTGAGCAAGTTCTGGCCAGTGGTCCATCCACAAGACCCAGTAACCCAGTGGATGCTCTGTTGGAAAGGTCTCCAAGTCTGCTCTGGCCCCTAGATATTCCTGCACCATATAATGCAGACGCTGGCGATGGTTGCTTGAACCTATCAGACCTTGGCGCTGAGGACTGAAAAATTGTTTAAAGGCATCAGTCAGCTGGCCACCTTCTCCACCGCTCTTCCTCTGACTGAACGAAGCCTCAGCAACATGTTTTTCCAGCACCAGGAAATGGTAACCTCCCAGGGTCTGGAAATGCTTTGCACAAACCTTTCTTTAACCACTTCAATACAGGGCATTTAAACACCTTCCTGCCCAGACCAATTTTGAGCTTTCAGCGCTGTCACAATTTGAATGACAATTGCGCGGTCATGCTACACTGTACCCAAATGAAATTTTTATCATTTTTTTCCCACAAATAGAGCTTTCTTTTGGTGGTATTTGATCACCTCTGCGGTTTTTATTTTTTGCTAAACAAATAAAAAAAGACCGACAATTTTGAAAAAAAATATGTTTTTTTTTGTTTCAGTTTCAAAACTTTGTAAATAAGTACGTTTTCTCCTTCACTGATGGGCACTGATAGGTCTGCACTGATGGGCACTGATAGGTCTGCACTGATGGGCACTGATAAGGCGGCACTGATGGGCACCGATGAGGTGGCACCAATGAAGTGGCACTGAGGTGGCATTGATGGGCACTGATAGGCAGCACTGATGGGCAACACGGATGGGCACTCATGGGTGGCACAAATTGGCACTGATGGGTGGCACAAATTGGCATGGATAGGTGGCACGGATTGGCATGGATAGGCAGCACGGATGGGCATGGATAGGCGGCACAGATGGGCACGGATAGGCGGCACAGATGGGCACTGATAGGCGGCACGGATGGGCACTGATAGGTGGCACGGATAGGCACTGATAGGTGGCACGGATAGGCACTGATAGGCAGCATTGTTTTTTTACTGATGGATGCCAATCAGTGCCAAACAATAATGCATGCCAATCAGTGATGCCCATTGTGGGCACTGATTGGCATCCATTGTGGGCACTGATTGGCATCCATTGGTGGCACTGTGTGTCATCCCTGGTGGTCTAGGGTGGCATACCTTTTGATGGGCATCCCTGGTGGTCTGGTGGCGTCCCTGGTGGTCCAGTGTGGGCATCCTCGGGGGGGCTGCGCTGATAATCGATCAGCACAGACCCCCCTTGTCAGAGGAGCAGCCGATCGGCTCTCCTCTACTCGCGTCTGACAGACGCGAGTGAGGAAAAGCCGATTACCGGCTTTTCCTATTTACACTGTGATCAGCCGTGATTGGACACGGCTGATCACGTGGTAAAGAGTCTCCGTCGGAGACTCTTTACCAAGATCGTAGTTGCGGGGTGTCAGACTGACACCCCGCAACAACGATCGCCGCGATGCACGCCCCCGGAGGCACGCAGCGGCTCAAAATCCTGAGGACGTCATATGACGCCCTGTCAGGATTTTACAACCACTTTGCCGCCGTCATTTGACAATGGGCGGGCGGCAAGTGGTTAAGGCCTCCTGAAGATGTTTCATCCTCTGCTCCCTCTGTGAAGGCAGGATGAGTTCTGCAACCTTACCCGTAATGTGGATCAAGAAGGGTTGCCAGCCAGTAATGATCCCTCTCCGAATCCTAGGGTCCTTTCGCAGGCTTTGCAAAATCAGGGAGGTCTTGCAGCTTAAGTTAAGTCATTAAGGATTAGACATGTGCGATTAGTTTCGTACGAATCAAAAATTCGTACGAATGTGCGGAAATTCGTACATTCGTACGAATCCGAAATACAAATTTTTATGCATATGAATTCTGTACGAAATACGAAATTTCCAAATTAACAGAAACGTGACTGGTGTTTTGTTCACCAATCACTCAGAGAAAGTCAGCACAGCACAGGGATGGTGGGAACCCCTCATAATGATAAATTCATCATAACGAATTTTCGTTAATTTTAACGAAAAGTTAACAAAACTAAAGTTTAAAAACCCAGGAAGTCAGCACAGCATGGTGGGAACCCCTCATAATGATAAATTCATCATAACAAACTTTCCTTATTTTAACGAAAAGTTTACGAATCTAACGAAAATTCGTATTTCGTACGAATCCGAATTGAATTTCGGACACGAATTACGAAATACAAATTTTTTTTCCATCCATGCTGACACAATCCTCCTCTTCTTCCTGTGTGTTTGGTGGGCCCGCAGACATGCTATCTTGATAGAGGAGGCCTTGAGAGGAAAGGAAGTCCTCCTCTTCCTCCTGATGTTCTGCCTCAAGTGCCCTGTCCATGATTCCACGAAGCGTGTGCTCCACCAAGAAGACTAGAGGCCGCAGTGTCGCTGATGCATGCATTGTCGCTGCTCACCATCCTTGTGGCCTCCACAAATGGTGACAGGACAGTGCATGCATCCTTGATCAGTAGCCACTGGCGTGTCAAAAAGAAACCAAGCTCCCCTGACTCTGTCCTGGTGCGATACTCGCACAGGTGCTCATTGATGGCCCTCTGCTGTGTGTGCAGCCACTGCAGCATTGCCAACGTTGAGTTCCACCTGGTGGGCATGTCACAAATGAGGCGGTTGGTGGGCAGGTTGCATTCCCTTTGAATGTCAGCCAGCCGAGCACTGCCATTGTATGACTGGCGGAAGTGACCACAGACTTTTCTGGCCTGCCTCAGGAGATCTTGTAAGCCTGGGTACCTGCTCAAGAACCGCTGCACCACCAAATTCAGGACGTGGGCCAAACATGGTACATGGGTCAAGTGTCCCTGTCGGAGGGCAGAGAGAAGGTTGGTGCCATTGTCGCATATAACCATTCCTGGCTGAAGCTGGCCTGGCGTCAACCACCTCTGAGCCTGCCCCTGCAGAGCTGACAGACTCTCTGCCCCAGTGTGGCTCCTGTCACTAGGCAGGCCAACCCAAGCACCGCATAACATCTTAAGCCTGACTGCTTGCGTAGCCCCTTGAACGCTTACAGAGCACCGCTGGTTCATAGGACAAATCTACAGAAGAGGCCATAGAGGAAGAAGAGGAAGGGGTGGAGGAGAGAGCTGTGGCAGAATCACCACTAGCATTTTGGAGGCGTGGTGGCGGAAAAAGCTCCAACAACACTGAACCCTGTCCTGCATCCTTCCCAGCTGCCAGCAGAGTTACCCAGTGCACCGTGAAGGAAAGGTAACGTCCCTGCCCATGCCTCCTGGACCATGTGTCAGCGGTAATAGGAACTTTACTGCTGACCGCCTTGTACAACGAGGCCAAAATATTGTTTTCCACATGCCGTTAGAGAGCCGGAATGGCCTTCTGTGAAAAGAAATGGCGTTTTGGAACCTGCCACTGAGGTACACCACAAATTCACAAAAGGGGGCAGAGTCTACCAGCTGAAAAAGCAGCAGTTGCAATGATAGCAATTTGGCCAAGCTAGCATTTAGACACTGAGCATGTGGATGGCTGGGACCAAAATTCTTTTTACAGTTCAGCAACTGGGATAGGGAATTTTGCCTGCTAATATCAATTGGTGGTGTACTGCTAGCAGATTGGCTGCAAGTACTTGGGGCACCTATTGCTATACCTTCAGTCCTATCAGTGCAGGTTTTTGAGATGACTGGAGCTATAGTAGGGTTGGAGATCCCAGATGAGGAGCAAGGAGAAGTCCGCCTTTTTCTTTGATGTGGGTCTTTCAAGTACTGTTGCTGAAGGACTGCACGGCAGGTCATCATATGTCTGGTCAAGCATGTGGTGCCCAAGCGAATGCTGTTCTGGCCATGCTTGATCTGCTTCAGATATGGGTTGCAAACAGCAACAGTGCGATCTGCTGCACACGTGTCAAAAAAGGCCCACACCAAGGAACTTTTAAAAGCCAGTGGGGAGTCAGCAGCGCTCCGGAACCTGCAGAGCTTTGCAGTGTGATGCAAAAGGGTGGCTGCCCTTAAGCTCCTCCTCTTCCTCCTCACTTTCCTCCTCTCTTCTCTCAGGCACCCAAGTACAGTCAGTGACCTCATCATCCCCTCCCTTCCCGTCACTGGAGCAAACTTAGCAGTATGCTGCAGCTGGGGGAACATTACTGCCAGTTTCTTGTCCTTCTGTGGCACCCCCTCTATCTAGGCTCATGTTACTCCCTTCCTCAACCTGTGAACCAACATCGGAGCCTTCAAATCCCTGTGCATCCTCCAGCAGCATATAACCGACACTGTGGTCGAATAATTCTGGGGACTCCTCCGTGCATGATAGTGGGGCTACGGAAGGAGTGACTGTGGACAAGGAGCCAGCGGAAAAGGCCACTTTGGCAGCTGCGTTGGAAGGCAAACTCCTCTGAGCCTAGGTGACAGAGGATGAGGAGGATGAGGACGGCTTTGTTATCCACTCCACCAACTCTTCTGCATGTTGTGGCTCAATAACATGGCCAGCAGCAGCAAAAAAGGACAAGCGTGCCCCACGGCCACCTGCAGAGGATGCACACTGTCCATGACCACCACTGTTGACTCTAGACACAGAAGCTGCTTTCCCTCTTTTAGTGGCCTGTGAGCATCTGCCTCCTTGGTGGCCTTCTGACATGATGTATTTTTTTTTAGATACTGTGTACACCGCCTGAAGTGTATTAGAAAGTGTACAATGGCTGCACTGTATTGTATACTGTGTACACCACCAGAAGTGTAGTAGAAACTGTACACACTGTATCAGATACTGTGTACACCGCCTGCACTGTATTCAAACGTGAACAACGGCGACACTGTATTGTATACTGTGTACATCACCAGAAGTATAGTAGAAACTATACACACTGTAATAGATACTGTGTACACTGCCTACACTGTATTAGAAACTGTACAATGGCGATACTGTATTGTATACTGTGTACACCACCAGAAGTGTAGTAGAAACTGTATACACTGTATTAGATACTGTGTACACCACATGCACTGTATTAGAAAGTGTACAATGGCTGCACTGTATTGTATACTGTGTACACCACCAGAAGTGTAGTAGAAGTTGAATGGTATGCTCTGTGCCAGGGGTCTCCAAATGTTTTAAAGAAATGGGGGAAAATGGGAAAACTTTGGGGGAGCCGGACTGTGCCCAGTGGGAGTGAACAATGCCCAATCTTTGGTATTAGGGGAGAAATAGTTAGCGCCAGTAGGAAGAACAGTGCCCCATTTTCGTTTTGAGTAGAAGGAATTATGACCCATTGTTGATGTCAGAGTCAAGAATAATGGCTCAAGGGGCGGATAAAGGCAAGCAAATGGTCTCATCCAGCCCCAGGACTGTAGTTTGGAGACCACTGCTCTATGCTATGGATGCATACACACTGGGTGCTTTGCAATGTCCAACATGTATGGCAGGGTTTCTCAACAATGGTTTCATGAAACCCTGGGGTCCCTCCAGAGGTTACTAGGGGTTCCTTGAGCAATAAGAAATTTCTGCCGGGGGGCGTGACCGGAAGCTGCCTCGGATGGACGCTTAAGCCCACAGCTCTCCTCAAGCCCGCAGCAAAGACGGCCAAAACAGGGGGATAAATCAACAATTAATGGGTGGAAGCCGCAAGACACGATCCTCCAAACCCAGAGGATCATCACAGCCACCTCCCGGCTCCTCAGCGTCTCTTAGGAGCTTTTTTATGCCGCCGACAGCACCCGGGAACGGAGGGGACAAGATGGCGCCGGCTCCCTCCTCCTCCACTTCCACCACGAGGCCGGAGCAGTACCAAGACCCGCACTCCCCAGAGCACACAAGCCCGCCGGACCCGGAGCAGAGCAACGACGGCCAGCGATGCACTTCTGAAGAGGCGGTGAGTCTCCCTTCGCCCCACACAGCCCAGGAAAGGCCCGCACCCGCCCTGCAGAGTACCGACTAGGCCCGAGCACCGCGGCGTCCACACAGTGCTCCGAAGCCTTCCCGCGCCTCCTCCGCACATTCTCAGACCCGGGCCTCACTGCAGAGAGCCCGGATTCCCCAGTCTCCCTACAACCAGAGGACTTCCCCCTCCTCCCCACGCCACATCAAGCATCCCGCCCAGGCCCGGGCCAGACGGAACCGCATGGGGCCAGCAGGCCTCAACAGGACCATCACACTCACAGCCCTGCTCCCCCACAGCCGCAGAGGGAATCACGCTCCACCAACCCCAGGGGCGAAGGACATGCAGCCACACACGCGCGAGCAGCCAACTCCCCAGTGCCAGCCAGCCCAAGTGAGCCAGGGGACAGAAACGCGCACCCACCACAGCATGGAAGAGAAGACCCCCAAGAGCTCCCATGGGCACCTCCACAGGTAGCCCCCCCGCGGCACCCGCAAAGGGATTCCTCCCCACCGCAGCCAACACAGCAGCCATGGGGATCGGTCCCATATCACATGCAAACCCCCCCCCCCCCTGGCAAGCATACTTCCAGGCCATGCCGACAAAAGAGGACTTTAAATTGCTAATCGAGGAAGTCAAAACAGCCTGCCGTAGCGAAATTCAAATCCTGCATGCCAATCTTAAACACCTCTCAGATAGGGTGGAAGTAGCGGAGGAAGAAATACAGGAGACCAAGATTGAGCTACACCGCACTCAGCTACAGAGTTCCGACCATAGATTGATGCTTAGAGACATGCAGCGTCATGTAGAGGATTTGGACAACAGAGGGCGCAGGAACAACGTCCGCGTCAGAGGTCTGCCCGAGACCGACGGCCCAGAAGATCTCCAAGAAACCCTGCAAACCCTCTTTAACAATCTCCTGGGCGAACCCCCTAATCGACCTATAGAGATGGATCGAGCTCACAGAGCCCTCCGACCCAAGGGACCGGCCTCCAGACTCCGCGACGTTATCTGCCGGGTCAACTCCTACCTCCTAAAAGAAGACATTATGCGAGCTGCCCGTACTACCCGCAAAGTGATGTTCCACGATACACAGATACAGTTGTATCCTGACTTATCTTGGATCACCCTCCAGAAACGTAGGTTACTACAACCTCTGCTGATCACACTGCAAGAAAAGGACATCAGCTACCGTTGGGGTTTTCCCTTTAGCCTAACAGCCCGACAGCAGGGAAGATCGGCAGTGATGCGGTATCCTGAAGACCTGGATAACTTCTGCGACGCCATGGAAATCCCCATCCCCCGACTCCGGGAGTGGGACTTGATAGCCCCGCCGCCGCCACCCCCGACAGTTTGGCAGAAAATTCCGCCAGCAAGACGCCCACGGGGGCAGGACTCCCCCCGCGGACACCCTAAGCACAGATGATGGACACCAGTTTTTGCCCCTTGACACAGCTCTTTTTCTCTTTTTATTATGTCAATATTGCACAGGTTTCCCCCCCCCCCCCCCCTTTTTTTTTTTTTTTTTTTCCTCTACCCGTAGGTTCCTATGTTAGCTGAATGGAGACTTGCTTGATACTTTATACCCACCAGCCTAATTTGAACCCCCCCCCCCTAGGCCACCAGCCTTATAGATTTTCGCTTTTTAACTTGGGCCCTCAGATGGAGACCCGAGAGTAGCTACCCACCCCGTCACCAGTCCCCCTGTGGAAACACAACACCAAGGTTCCACCGAGAGTTCACTTCGGTGTTTGTTCTCAAGTTGTTGAGGTTCACTATGTCCTCCTGGTATGAACCCCTTATTTGGGGCCAAACCGGGAGGACCTACCGGAACTTATTAAACCCCGGACGACAGTCGTCACCCGGGGCCCTATTGCACTGCTTAAACGTACGTTATCTATATGGAAGTACACTACTAACTAATGTTTCTCTTTCTTCTCTTTCTCCCGTCCCACTCCCCCCTTTCCCTCCCACCTCCCTGGACTGCCATGAGCCCTTGGCGGACGACTGGCTTAGAATGCGGAGCGCTCGCCCGGCTATCAACAATGGAAGAACTCCCCAGATGGACCAGATAAGTACCAACACGACCACACACACACACGACAATGGCTAAGATAGTTACCCTTAATGTCCATGGGCTAAATTCGAATAAAAAGAGGCATTTGGCACTAGGGGAGCTCAGGCATTCTGGGGCAGACGTAGCTATGATCCAGGAAACGCACTTTAACAAGGGGGACTCCTTCGCGTTCGCATCCAGACAATTTACACAGATCTACCAGGCATTTAATCCCCGTAAAAGGGCAGGAGTGGCAATCTTGTTTAGGCATGGCGCCCCCTTTGTTTGTTCTCAGTCATATATAGACCCTAAGGGACACTACATAATTCTGCGAGGTCAATGGCAAGCACAAAAGGTTACCTTCTGCACTGTTTATGCCCCCAACACTAACCAAATAAACTTCATATCCAAGGTATTTGCCAAAATATTTAAAACAACAAACGAATACCTGGTAATCGGGGGGGACTTTAATCTATCACACTCTGTGGTACTGGACCGCCATGGACTGAGCCCCATGGGTCCACAACCGCGTGCCTCTAGGGAATCAAAACTGTTCCGCACCGCCACTAGGCGATACGCGCTCTTTGACTCCTGGCGCACCTTCCACCCTAATGACAGGCAATATACGTTCTTTTCAGCCCCCCACAAGTTGCATTCCCGCATCGATTACTTCTTCACAAACAACACCACGCTTCGGGCTACTAAGACCGTCCAGATCCTACCGATTTCCTGGTCTGACCACGCCCCAGTAGTCATGACTCTGGAGCTGGGCATACCCTTACGCAAACCATGCCACTGGCAGCTAAATAGTTTTCTCCTTCAGCACCTCCCTTCAAGAACAGAACTAGAAACTTCCCTACAGCAATATTTTCAGGAAAACAACACCCCTGATATACCCCCCTCCACCCTCTGGGAGGCGCACAAAGCGGTCCTCAGGGGGCGGTGCATGGCGATCTCATCGGCCCTTAAAAAGAATGCAGCAGCCGCTAAGAAACAGGCCGAGAGGGACCTACGTATTTTAGAAACCAGACTACAATCCTCACCCACCTTGCCCCTCTTGAAAAAAGTTGTCTGCCTAAGAACGACACTCCGCGACATAGCTCTAGGACAGGTAGAGAAGGCACTCACCAGAATGAAGCAAACATACTACGATAAGGGAAACAAAGCCCATTCCCTACTCGCCCGCAAACTGTCGGAACGCTCCCACACATCCACGCCCCATCAGATCAAGGACACCACAGGCAACCTCCTTTCCCATCCTCAGGATATAGCCAACACTTTTGAAAAATTTTATACAGCCCTGTATAGCGACCCAGAAATCCCTCATGCTCCACTATCCCCCGTCTTGAAGGACCGCTTACACACCTACCTGGAACAAAGCGGTATCCCAAAACTACAGGCCGCAGACCTACTAACCCTTAACATGTCCATAACAGAAGAAGAGATCTCGGCCACTATCAAGACCTTGCCTACACATAAGTCCCCTGGCCCAGACGGTCTCCCTTATGAATATTATAAAACATTCCTCCCCACCCTACTTCCACATATGTGCAAATTATATAATGCCTTTCTCCAGCAAACTCCCGTCCCCATGGACATGCAGAGATCGTACCTCACCCTGATCCCCAAACCTGACAAGGACCCCTCACTATGTGCCAGCTACAGGCCAATAGCACTACTGAACGCAGATTTAAAAATCTTCACCAAACTCTTATCAATCCGTTTGAACACAATACTTCCCTCACTGGTACATAAAGACCAGGTGGGGTTTGTCCCCATGCGCCAAGCCGGGGACAACACGAGACGAATAATTGATTTAATAGATGTGGCGAACAGGGAGGGCCTGGAAACCTTGGTGCTCGGTCTGGATGCTGAAAAGGCGTTTGATCGCCTGGGCTGGCCCTTCCTGTTCGCCACGCTAAAACACATGGGGTTTGGGGGACCCTTCTTTCGGGCCATCCAACATTTATACACCAACCCAACATCCCAGGTTAAAACCCCCTTCGCTATGTCCTCTGCCTTTCCAATAGCGAATGGAACCCGCCAGGGATGCCCACTCTCACCGCTACTTTTTGCGCTGTGTGTCGAGCCCCTGGCGGCGTCCATTCGCAGAAACCCAGACATCCGAGGTGTCCCGCTTCGAGAGCGAGAGTATAAAATAGCACTCTTCGCGGACGACATCATACTCACACTGACCCAGCCCAGAACCTCACTCCCCAATCTACATGCCGCACTGGACCTCTATAGGTCTTTGTCCGGCTACAAAATAAACGCGGCCAAATCAGAAGCCCTCCCTATTAATATTCCAACGGCGGAGGTCCAGCACTTGCAGAGCTGCTTCCCCTACAATTGGAGGACAGTAGCTCTGAAATACCTGGGAGTCCAGATTACCCAATCCTATGATACCCTATACCGAGCCAACTTTCCGCCCTTATTCCGGTCCATTAGGGACCTTTTGCAGAAGTGGAAGGCACACCATATATCTCTTTTGGGGAGGGTGGCATCTATCAAGATGAACATCCTCCCTAAACTCCTATACCTTTTTCAAACACTACCCATACCAATTCCCCACGCAGACCTCAGAAAACTCCAAGCTGACCTACTCAAGTTTGTATGGAACTACAAGAGACACAGAGTCCCGCGGTCAGTGATGACGGCGGCCCGCACAGATGGAGGTCTAGCATTCCCCGACTTAATTAGATACTATCAAGCTGCCCAACTGCGAGCCTTGACCTCCTGGTTCACCCAAAGGTCTTATAATAGATGGACCGAAATCGAAAAAATATGGCTTGCCCCCATTCACCCCAACAGCATGCTCTGGAACGCGGACGCGGAGGTAGAAACAACCAGGCTCCTAGGCCCCATGATACACCTTAAAAAGTTGTGGCGTAGGCTTGCCCGAGCGCACAATTTGAGTTCCGAAAGGTCTCCTTTGACTTCCTTTCTATATAACCCCAGAATGCCTGCAGGTCTCACGCATCAGATGTCCTCACCTTGGGCTACACGAAATTTATTTCATTTTGGCCACCTAGTGAATCCCTGCACACGCAGACTGCACACCTTTGCGGAATTACAGAAGAAATTCGACTTGCCCCGCCAGGTCTTCTATGGGTATCTACAAATTAGACATTACGCCCAGTCCTTCGCCCCCACCCTCCAATTTTCGGCGCCCACCCCGTTTGAGAGTATAATCCTAGAGGGATCAGCACGTAGAGGTATCATATCAGATATATACAGCATACTAAACGAATATTCCTTCCCCACCCAAGGGAAACATGCATATATGCTCCGATGGGAGAAAGCTATAGGAGAAGAGTTACCAGAAGCCACTTGGCAAATGATATGGTCGCAGGCAGCAAAAAGCTCCTATTGCACACTCTACAAAGAGAACTCGTACAAAATCCTCTACTTCTGGTACATGACTCCAGACAAACTACACGCTATATACCCCTCCGGTTCGGACAGGTGCTGGCGCTGCTCAGAGGAGAAGGGTACTCTGTACCACATCTACTGGACATGTCCCAAAATTTCACCCTTCTGGGGGGAAATACAACAACTACTCTCAAACCTGGCTGGCACGCAGGTACCTAAATCACCCAAATCATATTTACTAGGCCTACTCCCCCCACGAATCCCCAAACACATAAAAAAATTACTTAGCCACGTCCTGACAGCCACCCGATGCTTGATTGCTCTCCATTGGAAGAGGCAGACCCCACCCTCCCGATCAGACTTATACACCAGAATTAAAGACATAGAATTAATGGAAAAAATGACAGCCAGACTACGGGACAGACTTGAAGCACATGATAAAATCTGGGAAGAATGGCACAGACATGAAGATCCGCCTTGAGCTGATGGCGAGTCCACACTACCTACCCCCCCCCCCCTTTTTTGTCCCCCTCCCTTTCTCTCTCTCCCACTCTCCCTACTTTGACTATCTCTACTCCTTCCTTCCATGTATTATTTGCACTGAGAATGGTATTACATTGTACCTGGTACATGACGGCACAAATGCATCTCTAATTAAGGACCTGAGGTCTGCGGTTTATATGTCTTTCATTAGCAGGTTTATACAGATATAGTCGCTGCTTAAAAGAAAATAATGTACCAATGCACTACTGTTTTGTATGTTTACTTGCCTCTTGTTCAATAAAAAGTTAATTGAGAAAAAAAAGAAATTTCTGCCACTCAGTTCCCACTGACACCATTGTTCTTTTTAGCTATCTGTAAAAGGGTAGTTCTTCCCAATGACCACAAGTGTATGGAGAATTCTTACCACTGACCCTCACACTAATATATCATGAGTTGTACATATAGAATTTTTAGCAGGGGTTTCCTGAGACCAGAAAGTTATTTCAAGGGTTCCTCTGTGTTGAAAAGGTTGGGAAAGGCTGGTGTACGCAGTCAGAGCCAGCAACCCTAGATTGGCTCGGTCAGAGGCACTGATTGAACATAACCACTCGTGTTGCATGCTATTAGTGCCAGTGTTGGCCATTGGTTTGCACTCAATATACACCTGTGCCCTTCATCCCTCAGACTGCATACTATTACCTTGGGGATCAGTGAGGAGAAGCCTGGCCCAATTATCCAATAGCACTAGTCTGAATGCAAGGGCATGGCATATATATGTATTATGTCTAGTGTGTATTCCACAATGCACCCACCCCTACAGAGAACGGGTCCAGTAATGGCATACATGGATCTCCTTTGAGCTGCAGCCACAAATGACATAGCTGCATCTAATGCCCCGTACACACGGTCGGATTTTCCGACGGAAAATGTCCTATCGGACAATGTTGTCGGAAATTCCGACCGTGTGTAGGCTCCATCAGACTTTTTCCGTCGGATTTTCCGACGGACAAAGTTTTATCTCCTGCACTCAAATTTTCCGACAACAAAGTCCTATCGGACTTTTTCCGATCGTGTGTAGCGAATTCCGACGGACAAAGTGCCACGCATGCTCAGATCACATTACAAGACCAAAACTATTGGCTACTAGCCTCTACGTAGTCCCGTCGTAGGCAACAAACGTCACCACGTTCAGAATGATCGGATTTTCCGACAACTTTGTCCGACCGTGTGTATGCAACACCAGTGTCGGACAAAATCCATCGGAAAAAATCAGATGGATTTTGTGGTCGGATTTTCCGACCGTGTGTACGGGGCATAACAGTTTGTTATCATGTCCTGAATCAAAAACCCATTGGGTGCAGTAATCGCACAGTGGGCTCCCTCCCCCTTGGGGTCCATGTGCACTACACACTTTAGGGGCACGCCAGTGGCTGTAAGTTGATTGTAATTGACTGATAAACCCCATCTGTTTCTGATCACCCTATTGCCTCACTGAGTTCATTTTCAATGGTCCTTTTCTTTTTTGGTCCCCTAGCCTGGAGCTTCAGTATTGTCTCAGAAGGTTGCCTAGGGTTCCCTAAAACAGGATCCTCACCCTCAATAAATGTACAAAGTCCACCATGTAACGTGATAGCCTACTTAGGTAGTCCATATATTTTATATGCAATCAGGTATCTTCTCATACTACAAGGTTGTTGTAAATGTTGCTGTTTTATCAGTTCAAGCCTAAAGCCCTGTATCGGACTTTCCAATGGGAAATGTTGGGTGTCAGGCTGTTAGCGGAAAATGCAACCGTGTGTACGCTCCATTGGACAATTGTTGTCGGACTTTCCGCCAACAAATGTTGGCTAGCATGTTTTCAAATTTTTGCATTTTCCGATCGTGTGTACACAAGTCTGTTGGACAAAAGTCCAAAGAACAAACACGCATGTTTGGAAGCAGAAACGGTCGGTCTTGTAAACTAGCATTTGTAATGGAGAATTAACATTTGTGACGTGGCAAATTATGAAATCTCCAGATGCAGCGCACAATTCTCTTCTTCTTTATTGGGATAATAATGAAGCTGCTTTACTGGTGATACTGATGGAGTTATTGCAAACATATTTTCAAAGGCTTTTATTTTCTAGTGATATCAAGAATAATATTATTATGTTTTTTTTTTTTACTTGGGTAAGTTACCACAACACTATTATCCCGTAGTTTATAAGATCAAAGATACAACTATGTTGGTGTCCCTTGTCAATTTTACATGGTATCTTTTTAAATGCAACTGCCTACTCCCAAACTGTCATTTGAAGTAAAACACATAGCCAAGTATTATTCGCTACAATTTTTTTTATTGTGCATTAAAAAAAGAAAAGAAATATAATTAGACATGCTATCTGCCAATATAATTTAACCAAAAAGTGCATTCTATGCATCCAAAAATATAGAAAATATACCAAATCAAATCATTATTCAACCAAAAAAATAATGTCAAAGCAAAAACTCCAAGGCCAATAATAAATAAACATGTTATCTCCCCCGATTCCGCAACATGTCTGGTTTACTAACGGCCGTTCAGAAACTAACTGAAAAGCGCTAAATGAAAAGCGCGAATCAACATTCACCAAACTTCTACTAGCACGAAATTAGCAGAAAGAGCCCAAAGGGTGGCGCTAAAGAGCTGAAAGACCACGTAGTACGTCAGTACGTTCGTAATTGTTGGCCAACAATTGTGTGGCCGTGTGTATGCAAGACAAGTTTGGGCCAACGCTATTCGGAACAAAAGTCCACGGTTTTGACAGCCAACAATCCGATCGTGTGTATGAGACTTTAGGGAGGGTATCACTGGGCAAGTCTCATTTACATCAGCAGTCAACTGCATTATTGATGGAGACACAAATATATTTACTCTTTAGTGACATGCTGTATTTATTACATTAGAATATGCATTTTGTAGTGTGGTAGAACACAACCCCCAGAGCTGTTGCAACACCAAGTTCTCATTTCTTTTCAGTGTGATGTCAAATTCTCTGTAAAGAACTAAGTGCATTGCCCTTAATACCCCCCTGCAGTACTTCCATAACCCAATCAGATGAAATTGTCGTTACTTGGAGATTCGTATGTGTCCGAATCTCAGAATCACAATAGTAATTCATTTCAACAAATCCGAAATAAATGATAATGAAACAACAAAATGTATTCGTATTCATCCTGACCTTTTGTTAATGTTTGAAGCATCTGAAAAGTGTAACGACATAATGAATGATCTGCCTTGGTTCGGATCCATTTTGTTTTTATGTTGCATTAACATTTTTCATTTTTTATAAAAATGCATGTAAAATGGAAAAATATTGCAATAAATACAGTATGGTATAAAAGTGTGTAGCGCCGGGCTCCTGAAGAGCACTCGATATGTGTTTTTTCTATTTAAACTTCCTAAAACCGCAGTTTGGTTTTGGGCTTGATTATATCAAATTATGGTTTCAGTACCAGTCTAGCTGGATTGCACTGGTTTCATCTTGGCCACCGGTGTCGCTGTCACTTCTGGCAAGTGTGAGAACGCAGTTTGTCTAAGCGGATTGAGTGCCAATCTCTCTCGGAACCAGCCCAGTGGGAGTGTCGTCTTGCTGTGAATTCTGGGAGAGGGTACTTAAGGTACTGAGATCACATGCTTCTGGGTTCCGGTCCAGAAGATCTTTCTGTCTGTTTGGTCCTGGTCCTCCTGACCAGCCCTCAGGGCCCTCATGGCCTGGGGTGCGGATCCATCCTATTCCGAGTCCCGGGGCTGGCTAGCCCGAGGCAAAGTAATTGGAAGGAGGATTCAAAGGTGGTCCGGTGCCAGGGGCGGACTGACAGGTCGGTGACTCGGGCGCCGCCCGAGGGCCCGGGGCCATTAGGGGCCTGGACTCGGCCACATAAGGGGCCACTTGAAACGGCTGTATTACATGCCGCGATGCCGCTAACAATACTGCTAACGGCGTGCGGCTCCCCGCCGGCCCCTTCTTCCCTCCCGTCCGTCCCAGGTGCTTCTACTGTATGCGTCGTGACGTCACCTGGGACGGACGGGAGGGAAGGAGGGGCCGGCGGGGAGCCGCGCGCCGTTAGCAGTATTCGCGGCATGTAATACAGCCGCTTCAACCTGCCGAGTCCGGGCCCCTAATGGAAGAGAAGAGTGGAGGGGCCGGCGGGGAGCATTGGCATCGGCATCGGTGAGTTAATTTACCAGGACCGCCACAAGTGATGGGGGGGGGGGGGTGGTACAGAGTCACGTCACCCCCCCCACAGTGTCACCCCCAGCCCACAGTGTCCCCCCCAGCCCACAGTGTCCCCCCAGCCCACAGTGTCCCCCTGTGTGCATGTCCCCCCCGTGTGTGCGCTCTCCCTCCAGTGTCCCCCTGTGTGTGCGTGTCCCCCCCTGTGTGTGCGCTCTCCCTCCAGTGTCCCCCCTGTGTGTGCGCTCTCCCTCCAGTGTCCCCCCTGTGTGTGCGTGTCCCCCCTGTGTGTGCGCTCTCCCTCCAGTGTCCCCCCTGTGTGTGCGCTCTCCCTCCAGTGTCCCCCCCGGTGTGTGCGCTCTCCCTTCAGTGTCCCCCCCTGTGTGTGCGCTCTCCCTCCAGTGTCCCCCCTGTGTGTGCGCTCTCCCTCCAGTGTCCCCCTGTGTGTGCGTGTCCCCCCCTATGTGTGCGCTCTCCCTCCAGTGTCCCCCTGTGTGTGCATGCCCCACCCCTGCGTGTGAGCTCTCCCTCCAGTGTCCCCCTGTGTGTGTGTCCCCCCCTGTGTGTGCGCTCTCCCTCCAGTGTCCCCCCCTGTGTGTGCGCTCTCCCTCCAGTGTCCCCCCCTGTGTGTGTGCTCTCCCTCCAGTGTCCCCCTGTGTGTGCGCTCTCCCTCCAGTGTCCCCCTGTGTGTGCGTGCCCCCCCCTTGCGTGTGCGCTCTCCCTCCAGTGTCCCCCTATGTGTGCATGCCCCCCCCTGCGTGTGAGCTCTCCCTCCAGTGTCCCCCTGTGTGTGTGTCCCCCCGTGTGTGCGCGCTCTCCCTCCAGTGTCCCCCCGTGTGTGCGCTCTCCCTCCAGTGTCCCCCCGTGTGTGTGCTCTCCCTCCAGTGTCCCCCTGTGTGTGCATGCCCCCCCCCCCCCTGCGTGTGAGCTCTCCCTCTAGTGTGTGTGTCCCCCCGTGTGTGCGCTCTCCCTCCAGTGTCCCCCTGTGTGTGCGCTCTCCCTTCAGTGTCCCCCTGTGTGCGTGTCCCCCCCTGTGTGTGTGCCCCCCCAGTGTCCCCCTGTGTGTGCGCTCTCCCTCCAGTATCCCCCTGTGTGCGTGTCCCCCTGTGTGTGCGCTCTCCCTCCAGTGTCCCCCTTGTGTGCGTGTCCCCCTGTGTGTGCGCTCTCCCTCCAGTGTCCCCCTGTGTGCGTGCTCTCCCTCCAGTGTCCCCCTGTGTGCGTGTCCCCCTGTGTGTGCGCTCTCCCTCCAGTGTCCCCCTGTGTGCGTGCTCTCCCTCCAGTGTCCCCCTGTGTGTGCGTGTCCCCCCCCCCGTGTGTGCGATTGGTCCCCTTGAGTGCGGGGACCAAGGGGGCCCCATGATCTTCTATTGCCCGGGGGCCCCATGAGTTGTCAGTCCGCCCCTGTCCGGTGCCGTTTCATCTGTGGAGAGGCCCAGCAACTGAG
Organism: Lithobates sylvaticus; assembly: GCA_028564925.1. Classification (NCBI taxonomy): domain Eukaryota; kingdom Metazoa; phylum Chordata; class Amphibia; order Anura; family Ranidae; genus Lithobates; species Lithobates sylvaticus. The sequence continues at coordinate 155,441,171 of CM053037.1, forward strand.
GAAGCAACCAGGGGAGGACTCTTCGGGAGAAGGCCACGCGTAAGGCTGGTCTCTCAGAAAGAGCCTGGAGGCTTAGTTGAAAGACACCAAGTGAATCCACACTCGTACGATATCGCCGGACCGGCTGCAAGATACTGGTACCGTATGAGGACTCTCTGAATTTGTCTACATCCTTCAGTTACTACAAGTGTTCTACAACCAAGTCTGTGGCAGAGACTTTATTCACAAGAGATCTACAACCAAGTCTGTGGCAGAGACTTTGCTTTATCTAGCACTTCGCCAGCTGCTAGGCCTAGTGAGAGGAGGTCTATCCGGTAGCTTTGACAATCCAGTTGTGAGTGGCTACTCTCTGGATTTCTATAGTGAGAGACTTTCAGTTTTGAGCAGTTCCAAGAGTAACTGAACTTTCTACCTAAACCCTCTATCCTTCATTTAGAGACTGTGTTTGTCTACCCTTTTTTGCAAATAAAAATCCCAAAGTGGATCAAGTGTCAGTTTCTGCAGTTCTTTGGGTCATCTACCTCGGGAAACCCCTAGACGCACACGAGGCCAAGAAGGTAACGGTAAGCCCATATCAAACCAGCTGTCAAGAAAGGCGTCCAGGATCTTTGTCTGCCAGCAGGAGAATCGGCTATGGCATATCCAGCAAAAGAGCCGCTCAGCGCGCACGCGCGCGCGGGAACGCGCACGCACGTGCGGGAGCGCGCACGCACGCTGTTTGAGCCCGTTTTGGCGCCAGGAGCGCTATTTAAGGAAGTTCCTGTCCATGCTATCTTGCTGTCCGGTCTACAGCGTTCCCGTGACCCCCAGCTACCAGCTACCTGTGTATTACCTGACTTCTGATACCTGATTACCCGGCTTGTTCCTGATCTTCCGTACCTGCTGCCTGTCCTCGATCCCGGCTTGTCCTGACATCTCTTCTGCCTGTTCCTTGGTACTTTGCTGTCCGCCTGTTAACGACCCGGCCTGCTTCACGACTACGCCTTGCCTGCTGATTTGGTACCGCACCTGCCTGCCTGTGTTTGACCCGGCCTGTCTGTGACCTGCTTCCGTTCCGGACTCCAGTCTCTTCCGGCTATCCGCAAGTTCCACCTGCCTGCCTACTACTACTGGGTTCCTGCCCTAGTCTTCTACTGGTCGTCCTACAGTATTCCAGACGTCCGGACCAGCCCTACACCTGCAACCTGCCAGGCACTTGTGCCCCTTTGTGCTTCCGAGCCCCTGTCTACTCTACCAGGGGTTCCCGAGCCGGAGGTATACGAGACGCCGCTCCCTGCATTCGTGGGCTCAACCACCAGGTACGTGACAGTACCGGACAGCCATGTCCGAGCCCACGCAGGGAGCTGCTCCAATGGACGATCTGTGTCGCCACCTGGCTGGCCTAACCCAGGCAGTGAAGAGTCTTCAGGAGGGCTATACCCGGCTCGAGGAACGTGTTCAGATCCTATCCACAGTTACGTCACCCTCACCTGGGACTTCTGCTGCTCCTTCAGTAGTGATGATGCCACCTGAACCCAAGGTTCCCACTCCTGAGCGGTTTTCTGGGGACCGTAGCAAATTTCGAGCTTTCCACAATGCTTGTGAACTTTTCTTTGCCCTGCAGCCTAGGACTTTCTCGCTTGACTCCACCAAAGTAGGCTTTGTCATTTCCCTGCTGTCGGGAGATCCACAAGCTTGGGCCCATCGGCTTTTGGAGCAGAAGGATGCCGCCCTTGACAATTTGAACTCCTTTTTTCACGCTATGTCTCAGCTCTACGAAGACCCGCCACTAACAGCAACTGCAGAAACGGCCCTGCATTCCCTACAGCAAGGCCGCAGACCAGCGGAGGACTATGCGTCTGAATTCAGGCGCTGGAGTTCCGATACCAACTGGAACGACTCCGCTCTGCGGTACCAGTTCCGCACGGGTCTCTCTGAATCACTGAAAGATGAACTGGCCAGAGTGGATACACCAGAGACTTTAGACGCACTCATTAATCTGTCCATACAGATTGACAGGCGACTACGACAACGGAGGTCTGAACGTGCCGCCGGTCCTTCCAGACCAATCTGGATGCTTCCCCGTGTACCCAGTCAGCCTCAACCGAATCCCCGAGCTCCCGTGACCTATACCCCTGATGCTCCGGAACCCATGCAGTTAGGCTTACTGCGCCCATCTCTGACACCTGAAGAGCGGCAACGCAGGCGATCCAATAACCTGTGCCTCTACTGTGGCGAATCGGGACATTATGTGAGATCCTGTCCTGCTAAGCTCCGTAAGTCCTGCACTACCTCTTTTGCTCTTACTCCCACTCTGCCGAATAATACGTCTCACCTGGCTGTCTCCGTTCTTTTTCAGCTCCCAAGAGGGAATATCCGGGTAACCGCTATCATTGATTCTGGAGCCTGCAGCGGTTTCATGGACTTAGCTTTCGCCACCCGGCATCATGTTCCCCTGCGACCAAAGGCAAAGGGCCTCTCTGTACATCTGGCTGACGGCTCGGCTCTTAAATCTGGACCTGTCACACAAGAGACTGTGCCAATATTCACCACTATTGCCGGAAACCACCAAGAACTATTATGCCTGAACATCATCCAATCCCCTCTGTTTCCAGTTATTCTAGGCATGCCCTGGCTGAGGGCTCATAACCCATTTATTGATTGGACCACTGGGGAGATCAGCTTCCCCTCCTCCTATTGTCACCAATATTGCCTACCTGAGACGGCTCAAGTATCTTCACCCTTACTCTGCATGGAAGCTGATGAAGAGACCCGTCAAGCCGTACCTGAAGTCTATCATGGGTTCTTAGATGTCTTCAGCAAGAAGGGCGCAGACACCCTTCCTCCTCACAGGCCATATGACTGCCCGATTGAAATCCTTCCTGGTGCAGAAGTTCCATTCGGAAGAATTTTCCCCTTAACTGAACTTGAACTTGGGACTTTGAAGACCTATATTGATGACAACTTGGAGAAGGGGTTCATCCGGCCCTCCACTTCCCCAGCAGGGGCAGGAATTTTCTTCGTAGAGAAAAAAGACCATTCCCTACGCCCCTGCGTAGACTACAGGGAACTTAACAAAGTTACCATCAAAAATCGGTACCCCCTTCCCTTGGTACCTGAATTATTCCAAAGATTGGGGTCTGCAGCGACATTCACAAAATTGGATCTTCGCGGGGCATACAACCTTATCCGCATCCGGAGTGGCGACGAGTGGAAGACTGCCTTTCGCACCCGGTTCAGGCATTTTGAATATTTAGTTATGCCGTTCGGACTCTGCAACGCCCCTGCTACGTTCCAGCATTTTGTGAACGATATCTTCAGAGACTACCTCGACCTATTTGTCATAGTATATTTGGATGACATCCTGATCTTCTCACCTTCCCTGACAGAGCATCGCGAACACGTTAAAAAGGTACTAACCAGACTTCGACGCCACGGCTTGTATGCGAAACCGGAGAAATGTGTATTCGAACAACAGAGCATCCAGTTCTTGGGACTGATTATTTCTGTGGAAGGTATCAAGATGGACCCACAGAAGGTTTCCGCCATCCTGGACTGGCCAGCTCCTACTGACAAGAAAGGTGTTCAACGCTTTGTGGGATTCGCGAATTTCTACCGGAAATTCATCAGAGGATTCTCAACTATCATTTCGCCCATCATGAGTCTAACTAAGCAGAGCACAAAGTTCTCTTGGTCTCCCGGAGCGCAGGCAGCCTTTGCAACCTTGAAGGACCGATTCACGTCGGCATCAGTTCTAAAGCACCCTGACCCGGCGTTACCGTACATACTTGAGGTTGACGCCTCGGAAATTGCAGTCGGGGCAGTGTTATCTCAGAGACAAGGGCCTAAAGCTCTGTTGCACCCAGTTGCGTTCTTCTCCCGCAAACTATCTGAGGCAGAACGAAATTACGACGTGGGAGACCGAGAACTATTGGCCATCAAAGCCGCCCTTGAAGAGTGGCGATACCTTTTGGAAGGAGCGACACATCCGATTCTTGTGTATACGGATCACAAGAATCTCGAATATTTAAAAACCACTAAGAGACTGAGACCACGCCAGGCCAGGTGGGCACTTTTCTTTACGCGACTTTCTCTCCATATAACTTACAGGCCTGGGTTGAAGAACACCAAACCAGACGCCCTTTCTAGGATGTTCAGCGAACCTGAAACTTCTTCTCCTCCGGACACCATCTTGTCTTCTGGAAGTTTTCTTTTTCTCCAAGAAGATTTGCTGGCCCAGATAAAACGGGCTTCCGTGGGAATTTCTTCTCCGCCTGATACCACCCTACAAACCAGAGACGATCTGTTATGGTACAGGGAAAAGATCTTCGTACCTCAGGAGGTGCGAGTGGCTGTTCTGAACTTCTGTCATGACCATGAGTTAGCTGGTCATTTTGGGGTGCACAAGACATCTGAATTGCTCCAACGCATGTTTTGGTGGCCGCAGCTAACAAAGGACTGTAGGGATTATGTGGAATCATGCACCGTCTGTATCCAGAACAAGGGCAGCAAATCAAAAGCTTGGGGGCTGTTGAAACCACTACCTGTCCCGGAGAGACCATGGAGGATGATCTCCATGGATTTTATTGTTGAACTTCCTCCCTCGGAAGATCACTCTACCATCTTCGTAGTGGTGGATAGACTCTCTAAGATGGCCCACTTCCTTCCCATGAAGGGTACTCCTTCTGCGGCCGAAACCGCGAGAATTTTCATTAAGGAGATCGTAAGACTTCATGGCATTCCGGCAAACATAACCTCAGATCGTGGGGTACAATTCACCTCAAAGTTTTGGAGGGCATTATGTGGCTCCCTGAAGATCAATCTGTCCTTTTCTTCAGCTTACCACCCTCAAACAAACGGCCAGACAGAAAGGACGAATCAAACACTGGAGCAGTACTTACGTTGCTTTTCATCATTCTCACAAGATGATTGGGTTCCTCTATTACCGCTGGCCGAATTTGCCTATAACAATTCAATTCATTCTGCTACAAAACAAACTCCTTTCTTCGCAAATTATGGATTTCACCCTTTATTTCTATCAAACAGTATACCGGAATGTTCTGTACCTGCTGCTCAGGAAACGCTGAATTTTTTTAGTACCAATAATAAATTACTCCAGGAGACAATGACAAGAACTCAGGAATACTGCAAGGAGGTCTTTGACAGGAAGAGAAGGGGAGAACTTAATTTAAAACCCGGAGATCAAGTCTGGCTGTCTACACTAAACTTGAAGTTGGCATGTCCCTCTAAAAAGCTTGGCCCTAAGTTTGTGGGTCCTTTCCCTGTGGAAAAGAAAATCAATAGTGTGACTTATAAATTAAAACTACCCGAGTCATTCCGGATCCACCCAGTCTTCCATGTAGCTCTGCTCAAACCTACTGTCCCGGATCCTTTTGTTGGCCGAAATACGGGGCCTCCTGAACCGGTACTCATTGATGGAGAAATGGAATTCGAGGTTGCGTCAATCCTGGATTGTAGGAGAAGATGTGGGCGTGTTCAGTATTTGGTGAAATGGAAGGGGTACGACCCGGAAGAAAATTCGTGGGAACCGGAATCCAACATTCATGCAAAGAGGCTGATCCGGGCATTTAATAATGCACACCCAAGTAAGATGGTTCAGTTGGGCATCCGGAGGCTGCCCCTTAGGGGGGGGCAATGTCAAGAAAGGCGTCCAGGATCTTTGTCTGCCAGCAGGAGAATCGGCTATGGCATATCCAGCAAAAGAGCCGCTCAGCGCGCACGCGGGTGCACGGGAGCGCACACGCGCGCGCGGGAACGCGCACGCACGCGCGGGAGCGCGCACGCACGCTGTTTGAGCCCGTTTTGGCGCCAGGAGCGCTATTTAAGGAAGTTCCTGTCCATGCTATCTTGCTGTCCGGTCTACAGCGTTCCCGTGACCCCCAGCTACCAGCTACCTGTGTATTACCTGACTTCTGATACCTGATTACCCGGCTTGTTCCTGATCTTCCATACCTGCTGCCTGTCCTCGATCCCGGCTTGTCCTGACATCTCTTCTGCCTGTTCCTTGGTACTTTGCTGTCCGCCTGTTAACGACCCGGCCTGCTTCACGACTACGCCTTGCCTGCTGATTTGGTACCGCACCTGCCTGCCTGTGTTTGACCCGGCCTGTCTGTGACCTGCTTCCGTTCCGGACTCCAGTCTCTTCCGGCTATCAGCAAGTTCCACCTGCCTGCCTACTACTACTGGGTTCCTGCCCTAGTCTTCTACTGGTCGTCCTACAGTATTCCAGACGTCCGGACCAGCCCTACACCTGTAACCTGCCAGGCACTTGTGCCCCTTTGTGCTTCCGAGCCCCTGTCTACTCTACCAGGGGTTCCCGAGCCGGAGGTATACGAGACGCCGCTCCCTGCATTCGTGGGCTCAACCACCAGGTACATGACACCAGCAGCTCCTTCGGGGGTTAGGGCTACATGTGAAATAAGATGATGATTCCTACTTATTCTGTTTGGCTTGGATGGAGGTGGATCCATCAGAATTTCGGAATCATAACATTAGGAATGAATTTGAAATTAATTTTGTTCCATTCGTTATGTTATGATTTAGAGATTCTGATGGATTCACCTCCATCCAACTCGAACAGAGTGAATACTGTAAGTAATCTCCCAAAATAATGAATTAACATGTTGAAATGAATATAGCCAATCTTCCGAAATACCTGCCGAAATACGAATTGATTCTGTACAACGAATATATAGTACAAAAGGAATCTAAATCTACAAAACCGATTCCAAAAATGAATCATTCTAAAATAACGAATACGTAGAAACTAAATGATTAACATAACAAATAAATCTGAAATGAAACAAAACACATTTTTCCTTTGTACACATCCCTACATACCACAATCCTGGCTTCACCAACTTTCCCCTCCTCTACTTCCACCAATGGCCTGTTAACTCCTTTGCACTCCCATTCACGCTGCGATGGTGGTTGGGTCACAACCATGTTGCCTCACTAAACTGGGGTACTCACTTTGACCCTCCCTCTCATGTGTCACGCTCTTGGCCCATATCCATTATATGCTGCCTTGCTAATCAACAGTTTGCTGTGTGAATTAATAATGAGGCCCTCCTTTGTGGCGATGGACTGATAGTGAGATTAAGGAGGGGGCAGAAGGGACCTGGTGACCTGTTTCAAGAAACTGATATTGACATAGAGACTCATGGCATTGTCTCCAATTAGAGTTAAAGTAGAACTGAACTTAGCTGAGGGTCTCCAGGCTTTTATGATAATGTGCAGATACGCAGGTCATATTTGCACCTTATGAAAGAATTTCCTGCCAAAGGGACCCCTCCAGTAATGTGACAGCCTCAATCTGCCTTTTTGCTTTGTTAACCTCTGCTGACATCTACACCCAGTCTTCTTCTGGCTTCAGAGTCTTTGGCCATCTGCCACGGTGACAGATGGGACATGTAGGAATTGATCCCAGACCTGGAAGATGAAGCTATTTAAAATATTAGAAGTTTATGAGAAAGGAAGCACCCCAAGTGAAGTAAAGTGAAGAGGGATGATTTGAATTTTAGGGATGTTGCAAGCAACCATGTTTCAGATTACACCCCAAATATAGGTGGTCTAAAACAGGGGCCTTCAAACTGCTGGCCTTTGCTTGACTTTTTCGGTCCTTGAAGCACTGTCCCTTCCACTGACACTGAAGACTGAGCACTATTCCTCCCACTGATACCAATAATGGGGTACTTTTCTGCCCACTGACACCAATGATGGGGTACTATTCCTCCCACTGACACCAATGATGGGGTACTATTCCTCCCACTGACACCAATAAAGGTGCACTATTCCTCCCACTGACATCAATAATGTGTATTGGCCATAACCCCTTGAAGGGTGGCCTTGACATTTGGGCTTACCGGTTACCTCCTCGTGGCTTGTCGGCGACTGTCTAGGGGTTCCCAGGGTTAGTACCCAACGACTTCAGATGCTGACACATAAAAGTCCTTTTCAAGGTTTTTATTTTGCAGTGGTAACATCCAACCATAACACAGTCTCTGATGGGAATGGAGGGCACGGGTGATGAAACTCAGGCACTTTGAACTGCTCACATCTATTGAATGTCTCTAATCAACCCAGAGAGTAGCCACTCGCAGCTGGGTGCTTTACTGCCGGATGAACCTCTAGCCAGAGATCTAACAGCCAACATGTGATCCGGAAACTTTGCAAAAGTCTCTCCCACAGACTAGATTATAACTGAAGATGAATAGGAACCTTTCTCACAGTATCTGGAACTTTCTCTGTCTCCTTGGCAGTACTGTGGAAGTGTGGATTCTTTAGTGTCCATACAACTCAGCTCCCAGGCTCTTACTGAGCAGCCAGCTTGTTGGCCCTCCTCCGAAGAGTCCTCCCCTGGTCACTTGTACGAGTTGCCACATCCCTCCAATACCGAGAGCACACCGGGAGGCCTTTGAATCCTCCTTCAGTTACTGGGCCTCGGACTAGCCAGTTCTGAGACTCTAGAACAGACGGATCCCTGCCCCAGACCAAGAGGGCCTTTGGGGCTGGTCGGATTGACCCCTCGCGGGGCTACCCCGGACCGGAACCAGGAACCAAAAGCTACAGCCGAACCCCGAACACGTGACTTCAGCACCTTAAATACCCCTTCCCAGACTATGCAGCAGGGCCAGACGCGCCCACTGATTGGCTCCGGGAAAGATTGGTACCTAAGACGTCCAACCAGGCCTGGTTCTCGGCCTGTCATGGGTGCCTCACTGCACCTATGACCAGGCGGAACCTTACTACAGCCCAGCCAGACTGAGGCGGAACCTTAGTACAGCCCAGCCAGACTGATGCACAATTAACCCCCAGAACTCCATTACAGTTCTGAGGAAAATCGAAATTTTCACTGATAGCGCACACTTAGTAAAAGTGTGACCGCTACAAATTTTTATCCTATGGAATTGTTTACTCCCACCAATGCCACCAATGCCAGGGCATTTTCTACTCCCACTGGCCATAGTTCGCCCCCCTAAAGTTTGAAGGCCAGTAAACTTGCCCTTTGTTTTCAAAAGTTTGGAGACACCTGGTCTAAAAGGTGGACTTGGTTCTTGTAGCCAGTCCTCTGATGATGTGGTGTGGCGCATGTGCGTCATCAGGGGGCTGTCTGCATGAACCAAGAAGAAGCCTCTGACTCCTGATGACATCAGAGAGTTAGATGACAGCATGGGATCACATGAGAGCAGCAAAGTGGCAGATCGCTACAGGACAGTGTTAGATTCACTGGCTGTGTAAGTATGCATATTGAGCAGAACTGAGCAAAGTGGGTAAGAGGCAGTGGCGGACGCTCAATAAGGGGTGCAGGGGCACCGCTCCCCTAAACCATACGCCCGGCCCCTATTCTACATGCAGGGAGCCGGGCGCATGGATTTTATTGTTTTTTTTTTTTAAGCACATGATTAGAGCCATGGGCTCTAATTGGCTTTAAAAAAGGATAGGCTCAGGGTGCAGAGCACTGCGCCCTGAGCCCACCCAGTTATTTGACATTAACGAATGAATGTTCGCTAATGTCTTCCAGTTTCTCCTCCTGACCAATCAGGAAGCGGGCCCTGAGATCCGATTGGCCAGGAGTCCGAAGACCCATTTGGCCGAGAGGAGAAGCAGCGACTGACGGGACACGGAGGAGACGGAGGGGGGAAGCCACAGCCGCGACCTGGATGGGGTAAGTGCCGATCGATAGGCGACAGGGTGGGGGTTGGTGTTGGGGGCGGGATGGAGCAACCTGGGGGGTAGATCTCTCAGGTTTGTTTGCCCCCTCCCCCCCAACCGATGGAGCACCAGCCGTCACTGAGGGGAACAACAAAAAATAAATAAACAAGGGAATTTGCTTCCAGGTCCCGGAAAGTTTTCCTGCTGCATTCTGAACACAAGCGATCGGCTGCTCGGAACAGGCGCCATTGGGAGAGTGCAAAACGTTCTCTGATTGGACGAGGTGGAGGGGCAGGTCTGTGATCTCATGCTCTCCACTATGTCCAATCAGAGGATGCCACCATCCTACTAAAGGTATCCTACTGCATATGCGCGAGTCGCGCAGCGTTTTGTGAATGGCCCCGTTGTTTTCTTGGACACACACATGTCCCAGAAGGCAACGGGGCCGCTCGCCGAAGAGGAGGAAGCGCCACGGAATAGGAAGAGGCAGATTAGGAAGACTGCCTAGCAACAGGGGTTTCTGGTAAGTAAAAAAAAAAATAATTTTTAAATGTTTTTTTTAATATTTTTTGGTGAATGTTAATGTAATGTTTTTTTTTTTAGGGTAGCTCTCCACTTTAAAGCGGTGTTTCACCTAAAAAAAAATTTTTTTAAAAGTCAGCAGCTAAAAAAAAAGTAGCTGCTGACTTTTAATAAGTACACTTACCCTCCTGGGGCGCCCGCGATGACGGTCGTGGAGGCCGAGATGTCCCTCGGCGATCCGGTTCCAGCGCCGCCATCCTCAGTAAGGGAAACGGGCAGCGAGCGCTGCCCATTTCCTACTGCGCATGCGCGAGTCAGCGCGCGGTCTACTGCGCATGCACGAGTCGAATTTGTGAATGGGGAATGCGATGTGTTGTGGGACATAATTCCCATAACACACCGCGCCCCATTCACTAGAAGGCGGCGCTCGGAGCAGAAGAGAGAACAGCGCCGCGGAACAGGAAGAGGCAGATTAGGACGATCTGCCTAGCAACATCCATTTCTGGTAAGTAAAAAAAATAATTTTTATTTTTTTTTTTATTTTAAAATTTTATTAACATTTTCTTAAAGTTTTTTTTTTCAGGGTTGCCCTCCACTTTAAGTAGTTAAGGGCCGCCCTGCCGCAGTATATGTACGTGGGGGCGGTCCTTAAGCGGTTAAGAAACAATATAGCTGCAGCCTTTCACTGCTATAATATTTTATTCTTCAGGTTAGTTTCATGTTTTGCTCTAGCTAGGAATTGCTTTATCTTTGCAGGATCCCTTTTTGGAGATGGCAAAGCATATGAAATAATTGTGAAGATAAAGAAAAAAAAAAAAAAAACTCTTGCCCCGTGTGAGGATCGAACTCACGACCTTCAGATTATGAGACTGACGCGCTACCTACTGCGCTAACGAGGCGCTGTGTGTTGCAATGAACATCTATCTATTGGTGGAATAATTAAGGAATAATCTACTTTTCTCTGTTAAATAGTTTTCATAGATTTTTTTTTTTTTTTTCGTTATAACTATTTATTCGTCTCATCTATTCCCCTTGGTTTCAATGCAATCTATTTATTATACTCCTAATACCTAATAATAAATGTAAAATGACACCATTCCTTTTCCTTAGTTTGAACAGCTGGGTGAGCGTTCTGATATAAATAACGGATGGGTGGACAGTCTTTAATCATATGGTTATAAATAGGATTAGATCGGTTATACAACAAACGTTGGAAATGGAAGGTTGGAATTCCGCAGAGCGGCCAGCAGATGGCGGCAGAGGGGCGGCTCGGTGACGTCATGCGGCTGGGTACATTGTGTCCGCACAGAGGGAGAGCAGAGTGTCGGAGGTTGTCAGAGGTTGTCACTCGGCGCTGGTCGGGGAAATCGGGACGAGGAGATCGGTGGGGTACAGAAGCAGAAAGTGGTGAGTTCGATCTGAGGAATCGGCCGGTGTGTGAACAGAGTCGGGGCTGCCAGAGCTCAGGATGCCGTCAGAGCGGCCTTTTAAACACCGGAGGAGCTTCGGTAAGTGTTGACATGTCTGGGAGGATTATATTGTTATTGTTCCCCGCTGGGGGGGGTTCTATGCTACATCATTCCTCCCTAACAAATCATAGAACCCCCCCCCCCCCCCATCCTCTTCTCTCTTTGTCTACCAGGGGGAGGGAAGAGGGATGTTGCCCCTAGCAACTGATTTGCCTACATCTCTCACCAGAGCTGATTGGTTGCCATGGGCAACAGCACCAGACTCCCTAGGGGGTGAGCTGGAGCAGTTGGAAGTAGCAGCCAATCAGCTTTCCAGCTTTTTATTTTCAAAGCTTAAACTGAACAAGCTGATTGGCTGCTATGAACAGCTGCTCCAGTCTGAGGCTGGCCATACAAGCGAGAGAAAATCGGGTAGACCGATCGTTCGACTTTCGTACGGCAACAGTCGTTTTCTATTTCAAAAACTGACAAACAACATTTTTTTTTTTTTTTTTTTATCCTTTTAAAATGAATCGTTTTCTAATTGTTGGTCAGTTGTTGGAAGGGGGGACTTTAATAAAATGCACATGAGCAGTGAGTGCTAGTAGAAAGGGATTTAAAAAAAAAAAATGTTTAATGTTGAAAACTATTGGAAATTGGTATGTTGACATTCGCTGGAAAATTTCCAGTACAGTGATTGGGCCATTGAATATTAGATCAAAAGAACGTTCCAGGGTTTTTCGAATTTTTATGTGTGGGTGTTTTTTATTTTATTTATTTTTATTTTATTTTATTTTTTTTCCCCCATCTATGGCCAGCAAAGACCATGAATGGTAGTGGCAGTAAAAAGTATTCACAAAAAAAACAATGTTTATTGTTAAACGATGGGAAATTTTTTTTGAGGTTTACTGGAAAATTTCCAATACAATGATTGGGCCATCGACAGTTGGCTGGAAGATTTCCAATACAATGATTGGGCCATCGAAAACTGGCTGGAAGATTTCCAATACAATGATTGGGCCATCAGATATTTGCTGTAAGATTTCCAATACAATGATTGGGCCATCAGATATTTTCTAGAAGATTTCCAATACAATGATTGGGCCATCAGATATTTGCTGGAAAATTTCCAATACAGTGATTGGGCCATCAGATATTTGCTGGAAGATTTCCAATACAATGATTGGGCCATCAGATATTTGCTGGAAGATTTCCAATACAATGATTGGGCCATCAGATATTCGCTGGAAGATTTCCAATACAATGATTGGGCCATCAGATATTCGCTGGAAGATTTCCAATACAATGATTGGGCCATGGAATGTTGGATTGGAAGAATTTTCCCATTTTTTTTTTTTTATTTGTTTTCATTTATAAATCTGTGGCTGGCTTAAATAAAGCCCATGAACAATAACGTTAGTATAAAGCGTTCAGAAAAAACAATGTTTGTTGTTGAAAACAATCGGTAAAATGTTGACGATGGCTGGAAAATTTCCAAAACAAAGATTGGGCCATCGAATGTTGGAAAAAGGTGTGTGTGTGTGTGTGTTGTGGAAAAAACAAAGAAAATCTATGGCCGGCTTAAAGCCCATGAAAAGTACCGGTAGTAGAAAGCGTTCAGAAAAAAAACAATGTTTGTTGTTGAAAACGATCGGAAAACTGTGAAAAAGGTTTAGTTTCCATCGAATGTTTGTTTAAATTTAAATTTTTTTATTTTTTTTTTCAAATTCTCATTCTTTTTTTAATTTTTTTTTTTCTATTTTTTCTTCTCATCCATGGCCAGCTGGCCATAGATTTGTAGAGATCTGAACAAAATTTAGTATGAGGCCAAACGATCGTTCAATATTTGAATGGTTAGCTTATTTCAACTCTCAGTTTCCACTATTTGACCAAAAAAAGTCAATCATGTTGGAAATTATTTTTTTTCTAACTATTGGTTGCGTAGTCATTTGAGGAAAACAATAAAGTTTACATTTGCCCATAAGTCAATAAACAAAAAAAATAAAAATGTATTGTTTAAAAATGTTGACGTTCACTTGAAAGTTTCCGACACAATGGGCCAATCGAATGTTAGATCGAAGGGTTTCAATTTTCATTCGCTTTTCTGCTCATCTATGGTCGGCTTTAAGCTGGGTATACACCTAGTATTTTTGTTTTGTGGGGGTAAAATCGACGTTCATTTTTGACCGCAGTAACTAGAATTTGTGGAATGTACAAGTTTCTAACTGTCGTTTTTTGTTCAATAAAGTTTATTCATTCTGAAATTGAAGGTTAAAAGCAAGCAAACTCTTAAACTACTTTTGAACGACATTCAAATCATCTGAGGATTTTCCTTGAATTTTGATTGGACGTTCTTCTAGTATAGAACCAGCTTTAGTAACCCCCCTCCGAGTCTCATTGTCTCCATTCTGGAGATCAGAGGACGACGGGGCTCTCCTTCTTCTCAGGCTAGGCCGGACACTTCTTTGTTCCCTCAGATCACTGTTTTCATGTGATCCAGGTTGGCCTCGGCTTTCTCGGAATCTTGTCTTGGTAGGGACTATGGTTGGGGTTGCAGGGATCGGCGATGGAGCAGGCAGTTTCAGCCCTCCAGTGATTGTTGATGAGTATCACGAGTCCCTTGTTTTCCATGTCAGATGTTCTTCTGCTCGGTCCAAAGTCTCCACTCAGTCACCAGAGGTCCAGGGAAATCTTGATTGGCCAATAGGGCCGCCCCAGGCAACATCCATGTAGTGCAAGCCCTGTGGGAGAATATTCTGAGGTTGTCCTCATACGCTGCAGAGCAGTCTTCCTGAACCCTTTCCTGGTCCTTGGGAACCTAAACAATAAATAATATCTGCAGTTCATGGTATATTGGTGTGATTTTGTAGATACAGGGGGGAAAAAAAATACCTAATGTTTTATATCAAGAGCAATCATTTTATGCCACCCTGTTGCTTTATATCTGGATTCTCCAAACTATAGCCCACAACAACTGTCGGTGAAAATACACCTGCTGGCAGCAGTCTTAATGGGAATACAGAGATCAGAGCATCCCCTGCCAGCCAGAGAGCCGTGACCTTCTCCCAGTTCTCACTGCAGATTCCTCTCCCCCTGCCGTGGTGGGCTAGTAGAACCGCAGGAGTCCTAGCAACCAATTATGTGTTGCCTTGCTCCTGGCATTTACAGAAGAACTGGGCTTCCTTTCCAGACCTGCTCCATCTCCTGACTTCTGTTCCTGGTACTCTACACCTATAGAGGTAAGGGGGACTGTGCTGGGCACGCATTATTGCAGGAGGGGGACTTTGATGGGCCCTCCTGGATGTTATGGATGTTAGGCAGGGGCTCTGATGAGCACGCCTGGTTGTCGGGGGGGCTCCTGGTTGTTGGGGGGGGGGGCTTTAGTGGGCACTTCCAGATGTTGGGGGAGACTCTGGGCACTCCCAGATGTTGGGGGGGGGGGGGGCTCTGAAGGGCTCTCCCAGATGTGCGGGAAAGAACTCTGATGGGCACTTCTAGATATAAGGAGAGATTCTGAAGGGCATGCTAAGATGTTAGAGGGGCTAAGATGGGCACTCCCAGATGTTAGCAAGATGGGCACTCTTGGAAGTAAAGGAGACTCTGATGGGCACTCCTAGATGTGAGGGAGATCTAATGGGCACTCCTGCATGTAAGGAGGAATCCTGATGGGCACTCCCCAGATGTTAGGGTGGGGGGGACTCTGGTAGGCACTACCAGGTGTTATGGGGGACTCTGATGGGCACTCCTGGAAGTAATGGACTACGAAGGCCACTCCTGGATATAATGGAGGGATTCTGCTGGGCACTCCTAGATGTGAGGGGGTTGGGGGTCTAATGGGCACTCCTGCATGTAAGGAGGAATCCTGATGGGCACTCCCAGATGTTAGGGTGGGGGGTGGGGGGCTCTGATAGGCACTACCAGGTGGTATGGGAGACTCTGATGGGCACTCCTGGAAGTAATGGACTACGAAGGCCACTCCTGGATATAATGGAGGGATTCTGCTGGGCACTCCAGATGTAAGGGGGGACTCTATTGAGAGAGGCTCCTGTAGAGAAGTTACCAAACTAGGAAAACCAGCATTGTGTAATCCTGTTTTGTCACTGATTTAATTTTTCTGTAGAAACCCAATTTCTCTCCAGTGGGGTAGGCCAAGTGATAGGCAGAAGAAGTTGCCTTGGGCACTGCAGTATAGATGGGGTCAGGACCTTCAACTTATGCTGCTGTTGATGTAGTTTACAGTTTGTGGGTGAAGGCGCACTTT
Source organism: Lithobates sylvaticus (assembly GCA_028564925.1). NCBI lineage: Eukaryota > Metazoa > Chordata > Amphibia > Anura > Ranidae > Lithobates > Lithobates sylvaticus. The sequence goes on from CM053037.1 coordinate 155,457,056, forward strand.
TGCCATTTTACCATGGGGGCTAAAGGGCCTGGTCCCATCCCTGCTCCCCAAGTCATCTGGATAACAGAAAAGTAATACAGAAATCCAGACCTTGGGGGTTGGCAAACTGCAGCCCTCCAGCTGTTGCGGAGCTTCAAGTCCCATCATGCCTCTGCCTTTGGGAGTCATGTTTGTAACGGTCAGTCTTGCAATAACTCATGGAACATGTAGTTCCTCAACAGTTGAAGGGCCACAATTTTCCCACCTTCTTCTACCGCTAGAAGATCACCCTGTTTTTTTAAGTGAAGATCCAGCCTTGTCCGATCCCAGCCTTACAATGTACAGTCAGGATCTCTCTAGATTTTGGTTAGCCAGCACTTCTTGAGCAGGGAAGTTCTGGACTGGGAAGCAATGTGGTATTTACCCCCTGGGCCTGTACTAATAAGTCGTTGCAAGGATGGTCTTGAGTAGAGATACGTCACCATTCAAACACTTTTCAGAAGGAAGCCTACACTCCATGACATGATGGGCATTATATACTGTAACTATCAAACCCAAGATCTCAGCTTCTACAGAGGGAAGCCTCCAGCTCCAACTTTCTTTGCTGATCTGAGTTGTCCTATGACAAGATGCCAAGGAAGCTGATACTGGAAAATGTGAAAAGATGTATCACCATAAACTATGTCCCCTAGGAACTCCCACTATTTACAATAGTTCCTGCTCATTGACCACTACAGGACAAAGCAGTGGTGTAGGAGTCAGGGGAAGGAACCATGGCATCCAGTTGGGGAGAAAGTCCTTCAACAGTAAGGCTTCATGTACACGGGACGTTGCTTAACCTCTCCTGAACGATTTAACTTGACCGCTACAAACCGGCATCTAAAAAATGTCAAATAGCCGCGTTTACACGCCGCGTTTGCGTCTAGAAGCATTTGTAATTTTATTTTGTTTTTGTTAAAATGAAAAATGACGATAAAAATGACGCTGCTAAAAGCAAGTTACCGCGTTTAGCAGCGTTTACAAGCTGTTGCAGGCATTGGGCGTTTCAAATGCCTCTGCACATCCATCTGAACAAGACTAAAAATGCTAGTCTCAAAGTTCTGGGGGTTTTCTAGTGCTCAGGCAGTAAGGCAGGCAACAAGTCCCAGGCACCAGGTCGCCAAGGCAACTAGAAATTGCGTCCTGGCCTCATGGCTTTTGTCAGCTGTCCGCATGCGTCTCCCACTTGCCGACCGTGCTATAGCCCAAAGACGGCATGGTTGTGCAGTCCTAGGAGGGTGTCTGTTGACATCCACCCTGAGCTCCCATGCCCCCGGAGCACTCATCTCCCGGAGCACTCATCTGATGTGCTCTGTGATTGCTGTGTCCTTCAGACACAGCTGATCACGGATCCAGGTAAAAGGCCAATGTGATCCGCTGTGTCCAATTACAGTACCTCACAAAAGGGAGTACACCCCTCACATTTTTTTTTTTTTTTTTGGTAAATATTTTATTCTATCTTTTCATGTGACAACACTGAAGAAATTGCACTTTGCTACAATGTAAAGTAGTGAGTGTACAGCTTGTATAACAGTGTAAATTGGCTGTCCCCTCAAAATAATTAATATCTAAACCGCTGGCAACAAAAGTGAGTACACCCCTAAGTGAAAATGTCCAAATTGGGCCCAAAGTGTCAATATTTTGTGTGGCCACCATTATTTTCCAGCACTGCCTTAACCCTCTTGGGCATGGAGTTCACCAGAGCTTCACAGGTTGCCACTGGCGTCCTCTTCCACTCCTCCATGATGACATCATGGAGCTGGTGGATGTTGGAGATCTTGCGCTCCTCCACCTTCCAATAGGGTTTAGGTCTGGAGACCTACTTGGCCAGTCCATCACCTTTAGCAAGGCAGTGGTTGTCTTGGAGGTGTGTTTGGGGTCGTTATCATGTTGGAATACTGCCCTGCCACCCAGTCTCCTGAGGGAGGGGATCATGCTCTGCTTCTGTATTTTACAGTACATGTTGGCATTCATGGTTCCCTCAATGCAGCCCCAGACCATGACACTCCCACCACCATACTTGAGGGCAAGACACATTTGTCTTTGTACTTCTCACCCGGTTGCTGCCACACACGCTTGAAACCATCTGAACCAAATATGTTTATCTTGGTCTCATCAGACCACAGGACATGATTCCAGTAATCGATGTCCTTAGCCTGCTGTTTGCTGAAGACAAGCAGACTATCTTGTGCATCATTAGAAGAGGCTTCCTTCTGAGACAGCCATGCAGACCAATTTGATGCAGAGTGCGGCGTATAGTCTGAGCACTGACAGGCTGACCCCCCCACCCCTTCATTCTCTGCAGCAATGCTGGCAGCACTTTTGCGTCTATTTCCCAAAGACAACCTCTGGATATGATGCTGTGCACGGACACTCAACTTCTTTGGTCGACCATGGCAAGGCCTGTTCTGAGTGTAACCTGTCCTGTTTAACCGCTGTATGGTCTTGGCCACCAAGCTGCAGCTCAGTTTCAGGGTCTTGGCAATCTTCTTATAGCCTAGGCCATCTTTATGTAGAGCAACAATTATTTTTTTTCAGATCATCAGAGTTCTTTGCCATGAGGTGCCATATTGAACGTCCAGTGACCAGTATGAGAGAGTGAGAGCGATAACACCAAATTTAACACACCTGCTCCCCATTCACACCTGAGACCTTGTAACCCTAACGAGTCACATGACACCGGGGAGGGAAAATGGCTAATTGGGCCCAATTTTAGACATTTTCACTTACGGGTGTACTCACTTTTGTTGCCAGCGGTTTAGACATTAATGGCTGTGTGAGTTATTTTGAGGGGACAGCAAATTTACACCGTTATACAAGCTGTACACTCGCTACTTTACATTGTAGCAAAGTGTCATTTCTTCAGTGTTGTCACATAAAAAGATATAATAAAATATTTACAAAAATGTGAGGGGTGTACTTACTTTTGTGCTCACATGTAAACAAATGCCGGTTATCGGCACTTCCTTTTCTCAGCGCTGTCACAGGGTGAGGAAAGGAAAGCCGATAATCAGCTATCCTGGGACATTTAGTGCCGGTTCACACTATTGCGATGGCAGACGTTGCATGTAATTCGCAGCTCCACTGCTGTTCACATTGCATGCGATGTCTGTGCGGTGCAATGTCAGCCATACAGATGGTATGGCTGATATCACACTGCATTCGGTGCAGACACGCACAGTACCCTTCTTTCTGTTCAGACCAGAATCGGATCGCATTTGTGTTCACACATATGCAAACTGATTCATGTCCGAACTGTCAGTTCTCGCGATATGCAAGCTGAAATGGGGGTGTCGTTGACATGACACTCCCCAGCAGTTTGCATATGGCAGTGTGAACTGCTGTGCGTGTCGGGTGCGATGCGGGAACCTGCAGTTGATTCGCAGGGTTTTCGCATCGCAATAGTGTGAACCGCCACTAACACTGATAATCAGGGCACTGGTAATCAGGGCACTGGTAATCAGGGCACTGATAATCAGGGCAGCCCCTTTAGTGCCAATAAATACAGCATATTAGTGCCCATCAGTGCAACCTTATCAGCGCACATCAGTGAAGAAGAAAAAATACTTATTTGCAAAATTTTAAAACGTTAATGAATAAAAAGGTTTAGGTCTTTTCTCATTTATTTAGCAAAAAATAAACCCCATCGGTGATTAAAGCGGAGCTCCACCCATTTTATATATAAGAGCTCTATGTGATCAGATAGATGTTCTAAGTTTAAAACTGAATATTTTTTTTTTTTTTTTTTTTTTTTTAGTTTTAAATGTCCTTTTTTTTTTTTTTTTTTTTTCTTCTCTCTGCTTCCGGAATGTGTGTTTTGCAGATATGGGCGGGGTTTCTGCGGCTATCTCGTCACTTCCGCAACTCTCACTGTCTCCTGGGATCTTTTCTCATTGATCCCAGGAGTCTGTGCGGCGGCCGGCCGCGAGTTATCGCGGGATTACGCAACTGAAGCTGTTGACGGCGCTCCGATATTCCCTTACTGCGCATGCGCGAGATCGGAGCTAGAGCGGCCGTTGCATGCTGGGAGATTTACGTCATAGAAGCCCAGAGGAGAATGCCTGTGGGCTTCACATGCCTACAGGCAAGATGGAAACGTAGATCTTTTTTATAAAGCAGTCTTTTATTGCCAAAAAGCAATGGGCAAAGAACAAAAAACGGAACATGTGAGTAACCTATTTAAATGCTAATTAGATTTTAAATGTCCCAAAAAAAAAAACCTCGGAGGCAGTGGAAACCCGCTTTAAATACTACCAAAATAAACCAAATAAAAATGTCACTTGGGCACTATGTAGCATGGCTATGCAAGTGTCTTTCAAAGTGTGACAGCGCTGAAAATTGGCATGGGCAGGAAGGGGGTCAAAGTGCCCAGTAGGCAAGTGGTTAAAAAAAAATCTCCTAACTTTTTTTAGCTGGCTCCTAGATTCAAAGCAAATTTTGTCAAGCCCTGTAAGATGTATTTCCTGAACGTGGACACCAATGCACAGAAGCTTCGGCCTATACAAGATCATGGCCTTTCACTTGTATGGCAGGCTGTATGCAGCTCCCCGGGTGTCGGGAACACGCCTGGAACTTTACACCAGCATATTTTCAGCCTATCCCCATCCATGCACATGAGGCCTTACGATCCACCATGGATTTACAGCTAGGAGGGTTCTGGATTATATAGACAATGCAGAAAATGTATTGTTTATTCCTATGGGATCACTGGGTACCGCACAGAAAACCACCCTGTCTAATCCGGTCCTCATAATCTGCCGTCAAAGATCACTAGGAATGTGGTAGAAAATCGGCCCCGTCTAATGATCTCCTGACCATCTGCTTCTACATAGAAGTCATCTTTTAGTCCTTGTATTTACTAACAGGCGGCATAATTGCATCATTGGGGTTAATGATTGTGAGCGGTGCGATAAATATACTGAAGGACGGAATGTTTTCACCCAGCAGGTGATGGCTAATAACAGGTGTCCCCGCCGCCATGTGATGTTTATTCCCTGGTCACATTGCTGTACTCCTTCTATTTCCTGTGATTCATCAGTTGTGGAATCTAAAACGGTTAGTTTAGATTGAATAACATGTATACATTTCCAGTACCAGGAACCCAGTGAGAAAGCCACTTGGCATGCAGTCCTGGACCTTTAGGGCTACTTATCTCTCAGGGCGGTGCTTGTAAATGGGTCAAGTGGAACTCCGGGCACTGCAAAAACTCGGGAGGTTTTAAGTCCGTCCATCTAAAACTAATATATATGCAAGTGTGACAAGTCAGCGCTGACTAATATATTTGTTCTAGGGAGGTGCAAATCTAAACTCAACAACAAAAATGTAATATACTGTAGCTTACCAGTCCTTAACCACTTATGGACCAAGCCTCTTTCTGAGATTTGTTGTTTACAAGTTAAAACATTTTTTTTGCTAGAAAATTACTTAGAAAAAAAATGTATAATGTTTGGGGGTTCTAACACCCTAGAGAATAAAATGGCAGTCTTTCTCTCACACGGTATTTGCGCAGCAGTCTTACAAGCGCACTCTTTTGGGAAAATACACTTTTTTTAATTAACCACTTGCTTACTGGGCACCCCCCCTCCTATCCAGACCCATTTTCAGCTTTCAGCGCTGTCGTACTTTGAATGACAATTGCGCGGTCATACAACACTACCCAAATGAAATTTTTATTTTTTTTTCCCCCAAATAGAGCTTTCTTTTGATGGTATGTGATCACCTCTGCGATTTTTTTTTTTTTTTTTTTTTTTTTTTTTTTTTTGTTAAAAAATTTTAAAGACCGAATTTCAAAAAATAAAAAATAAATAAAAAAATGTTGTTTTAATTTTGTTATAAAAATTTAAAATGGGTAATTTTTGTCCATCATTGATGTACGCTGATGAGGCGGCAGTGATGGGCACTGATGGGTTGCACTGATAGGCAGCACTTTTAGGTGGCACTGATTGGCAGCACTGGTGGGCAGTGACAGGTGCCACTTGTGGGCATTGACATGAGGCATAATTGCCTCTGACTTTTCGGGACCGATGTCCCTTTAAGATGAGCCGGTCATCGGCTTTTTTTTTCCTCCGCTGTCAGCGTGAGGAGAAAAAAAAAACAATCACCGAGCTTTTCTTTTGATTATGTGATTGGCTGACAGCTGATCACATGGTAAGGGGCTGGGAACCGCCCCTTACTGAGACTCGGGTGATCAGCGATCCGAGTGACGCGCACGCAGGTACCATGCACAGGGGAGGCCTTCATATGATATGGGAATTGAGATCCGCGCTGTGGCCGTCATTTGGCCGTCATTTGGCCGTCATTCGGTTTGGTCATTTGTTTTGCGCAAAAGTTATAGCGTTTACAAAATAGGGGATAGTTTTATAGCATTTTTATTAATTTTTTTTTTTTTTTTTTACTAGTAATGGCGGCGATCAGCGAATTTTTTTATTTTTATTGTGACTGCGACATTATGGCGGACACATCGGACATTTTTTACACATTTTTGGGACCATTGTCATTTATACAGAAATCAATGCTATTTAAATAGCACCGATTCCTATGTAAATGACAGTGGCAGTAAATGAGTTGACCACTAGGGGGCGGGGAGGAGTTAGTGTAATGTGTTCTGTTTTTTTACAGTAGGGGGGCGTGGCTGACGTCTGACGTCACTGATCGGCTGTTCCTGATGACCGGGAACAGCAGATTACTGACAGTCAGTGTAGGAAGCGCGGGGAGAGGTTTGTTTACACAAACCTCTCCCTGTTCTTCAGCTCTGTGACCCGATCGCGGGACACCAACGGCGATCGGGTCCGCTGGTCCCGCGGCCGTGGTCACGGAGCCCCCGACCGGGTCGCGAGCACAACTCACGGCAGGCCTCTTAAAGGACCACGTACCTGTACCTGGTTTTGCCTGCCCGTGCCATTCTGCCGACGTACATCGGCGTGAGGCGGTTGGGAAGCGGTTAAGAGCTATGGGCGGAAGTGACATTTTGACGCCACTTTCGCCCTGAAATAATATGGAGATGGGTGGATGGCCATCTCCCCCCCCCCCCCCCCCCCCCCCCCCCCCCCCTCACTCGTCTCCATGTCAGGCCACAGGAAAGATCCAATTTCCGGCGGCACCGGATTGCGGTGGGGGGGGGGGACCTCTCCCACCTCCGATAAAAGTGATATTGCGGCGAATCCGCCACAGAGACCACTTTTATCTTAAACTGGACCACTCACTGAAGAAAAGGATGCCGGGGTTATGGCAGCTAGTTGCTGCGACATCCTCCTTCAAATAGCCGACGTATAACAACGGTGGGTGGTCCGGAAGTGGTTAAATGTGCTTTATATTTTTAATTTTCCTGGTAATCCTGCCAGTAACACACTTCCTGTCCTAAGGTGACAACACTGAACTGCATCTATGGGAGAGCGGCATTAGTTGGGAGTACAGAATGCCTCACTTTTTCTCCATAGGAGGGAGATGTTCCCTAGTTACACTATATTGCCAAAGGTTTTGGGCCGCCTGCCTTTACACGCACATGAACTTTAATGGCATCTTAGTCTTCGTCCGTAGGGTTCAATATTGAGTTGGCCCACCCTTTGCAGCTGTAACAGCCTCAACTCTTCTGGGATGGCTGTCCACAAGGTTTAGGAGTGTGTCTATGGAATGTTTGACCATTCTTCCAGAAGCACATTTGTGAAGTCAAGCACTGATGTTGGACAAAAAGACATGGCTCCCAGTCTCCGCTCTAATTCATCCCAAAAGGTGTTTCTATCAGGTTGAGGTCAGGACTCTGTGCAGGCCAGTCACATTCCTCCACCCCAAATTCGCTCATTCATGTCTTTTTATGGACCTTGCTTTGTGCACTGGTCCAAATCATGGTGGAGGGGGATTATGGTGTGCGGTTTTTCAGGGGTTGGGATTGACCCCTTAGTTACAGTGAAGGGAACTCTTAAAACTGAGTTCTGCCGGTGGAAAAAAAAAAAAAAATTAAGTTAGCAGCTACAAATTTTTAATATAAAAACACTTACCTGTCCAGGCAGCCCACGATGTCGGCACCCCAGCTGATCTTTGGATAGACTCCTGGGTGCCGCTGTAGAAATCGAGTTATTACTGTATTAATAACTATATTTCAATAATTCATATCGATGAGGAAAGTTCCTGGTAAGGGAACCAGGCAGTGAAGATTTTCGGTTTCACTTCTGGTTCTCTACTGCGCATGCGTGCTCTGATTGGTCCCTGCTGTCTTCTGGGACCCATGTGTCTCCCAGAAGACAGCCGCGCAGGGAGTGGGATTTGCCAGACTTTGCATAGATCGCCGCACATTGTGTGTTCCTCGAAGTGGGAGCAGATACCAACTCCGCTTTAAGGCGTCGGCATACCAAGACATTTTGGACAATTTCATGCTTCCAACTTTGTGGGAACAGTTTGGAGATGGCGCCTTCCTGTTACAACATTGTGCCCAAAGCAAGGTCCGTACAGATATGGACATCCTCCTGTACAAGAGAATTTTTGGAGTTTTGTCTTATCGTTTGTATGAGCCTTAAGAGGGATGCCAATAAAGTTCATGTGTGTGTAAAGGCAGGCGTCCCAATACTTTTGGCAATATAACTGGATGGGCTGATAATATGGCTTGAAATTTGCAAGCCCACAGTTGTTTTTTTTTTTTTTGCAGAGTCAACAGGATTTAAATACTGTAGCTGCTGACTTTTTTTTTTTTAATATTAGGACACTTACCTGTCCATGAATCCCACAATGTCGGCACGTCAGCTGATTTATTTTATTTTATTTTTTGTCGGCCACGGTGAGGTCTCCTGGAAGTGGGTACAGGTACCTGTCACAAACAGGTGCTCGCTCCTCCCTCCCCCTGAAAGGTGCCAAAAGTGGCAGTGGAGGGGGGGGGAACAAGCGGAGCTTCCCGTTTTAGTGTTGATGGCCCTCGGAGCCATTGAGTTCTTCTGACACTATAATAGCCACTAGCAATAATTGCATGTAAAATCTGACAGGCTGGTTGTGCCCAAGTTGATAAATCGAGGGGTCCTCTTAGTTTGTGTAGCCCTATGTCCGCTTGGATGGTGGGGCTTACACATCCACTCACGGCGCAGGCGCCGTTCATCTTCCGACAATTTCCGAAAATCTTTATGCTCTGTACTGCGCCTGCGCTGCGCATGCGCAGTACACTTCGGACACCTGGTGATACCCGGACTCTTCGTCATAGAACACCGGCTTAACAAATTTAATTTGGCACTCCAGATATTGACTTTAACCTACTCTTTTAATGCGTCAGCCTTGCACGGTTGAGTTCTCGACACCTTAATGAAGCCTGTTGAAAAAGGTAAGCCATTATCCATTGTTGGTGACCTTTGGGATACATTATCTTCTGAATCCCAATAATGCAAAAGGACTGTGGTAGGACGGTTGTGCACAGGTATACAGAAGCTCTGATAAAAGGAATGATAGCAGCTGGCTTGCAGGACATTGTGGCTTTACTGGGGAGGGGGGTTTCTTTTTTTTGTTTTGTTTTTTGGCCTGAAGCTTGACATCTGTTAAGCCTAACTCCATGTGGTAACCCTGGTGGGCCCTCATGTAGGTTGAGCTTCTGGTGTAGTAGCCCTGGCAGCAGAGACAATACCTCTACCCTTGCTAAGCCTTTGTTAGTGGAAAAGTTGGAGAAAAATGAGCACATCCAGAATGATTTTCTTGGTAAAACCGGGACACTGAGATCTGGTCATGGGTTACTTATTTACAGACTGTTCAAGTGCATTGCTTGCTGTACACGTTTATCAGCACTGGGGAATCTGTTATAAGGCTCCATATGTGAATCAGGAATCTTTGTCACTTGAGGTGTGTAGCTGGAGGGCAGTGGCGTCGCTAGGGGGTGGCTTTTGGGGCTATAGCCCCGAATCTGGGGCCCATAGCCCTGAGTCTCTGCAGGGATCCCCAAGGGGAGGGGAGGCTCTCTGGGGACCCTGGCACAAGAAGGAGGCTCTCTGGGGACCCTAATGTAAGGGGGGCTCTCTGGGGACCCTAATGTAAGGGGGGCTCTCTGGGGACCCTAATGTAAGGGGGGCTCTCTGGGGACCCTAATGTAAGGGGGCTCTCTTGGGACCCTGATGCAAGGGGAGGCTCTCTTGGGACCCTGATGCAAGGGGGAGGCTCTCTTGGGACCCTGATGCAAGGGGGAGGCTCTCTGGGGACCCTGATGTAAGTGGGGGGGCTCTTTGGGGATATATACACACGTATATTACTGTATATACATGTGTATGCACGCCCAAGCGTATAACTTTCTTTACTATGCTGCTATGGGCTCTAGCCCCAGATCTTCTTGTAGACCTAGCAACACCCCTGCTGGAGGGTCTGGACTTTTAACGGGGGTCCAGAATATTTAACATTTCCATAACTTAATGATACCTGGAGATTATTTGTCCAGACAGAAGTTTTAGTAATTGATGTCATTTGTGTAGTGTCTATGATCAGTGTGTACAGATAACCTTCAACCAAAGCTTTCGTTTTAGGTTTGAATAGATTGGGAATGGGTTTAAGTCAGCCTTTCTTAGCCAGGGTTCCCATGGAACTCTTGGGTTCCTCTCAAGAGGTTGTTGAGGGGGCCTTGAGCAACCTCTCAGATAAGTAACCACTTACACTAATGATCTTTTTTCTATCTGGGGGAGGAGATTCTTCCCAACGACCACAAATGTAAGAAGCATTCTTTCCATGCAATAATGTACATTGAATAATAGCTATAGTAATTGGCAGGGGTTCCCTGAGACTGGAAAGTTATTCCAAGGGTTTCTACATGTTAAAACATGAGAGAGGTTGGGTTAAATGCTTGTACAGATGAATATTCATGTGTCCCTCAAAGCGGATCTTCACTTTCTCATTTTTTTTTTATTTTTTTTTGTAACCCCTGCTTACCTCGTAGCAGATTCTCCACAGTTCACACACTCGCCCACCCAGCGGATCCAGTGTTGTCCTGCCGAGATCCTGTTCTCCGCATCCACCGCTCGGGTACAGCACCTGTTTGTGTGTGACGTCATCAGCAGCCCACCAGCTCTTTCATGTTCAGCCGGTAGGCCTCCCAATGATGGGCCCACCTCTTCTGTGAATAAAAGACTAAGGCCTCCTGGGATATGTGACATGCGCATCCCAGGATGCACATCGGTCGCAGTACACATCATTCGCCTAGGCGGAGCCAAACCCTGTTTCAGTAAAAAATATATAATATTAATATTCTATTCCTAAATATAAGATCTTTGGGAAGCAGAGCGGAGGAGGGGTTGACTGGAGGGACTTCATTTGAGAGTGAAGATCCACTTCAACATGTTGCGTAGCAGTAAAAACAAGAGAAATTCTAACCTTTCTCCTCTATTCAAAACCAAAAAAAAAATTATATTTTTGTATTCTGATTTAAAGGTAGAAGTATTCCAGACTTGGACATCTTCCATCAGGTTTTTTTTTTTTTTTTTCTGGATGCTCCAGGTGTTGAATAAAAATGCAACCCAGACATCAATACTCCACTCTCCATCTGCACTGTCCCTTGCAATAACATAGTTCTGTCACTAGATGTCCTCAGTCTTCAGGTTGAATGACCTTCTGTAACTGCAGGGTGTCATAGGCCCGCCCCTGAGGGGATATCGCTTTAACAGCCTTCACTTACAGTGTTACGATGCAGAGAGCTGTGCAGTTGTCGTCAAATCAGCACTGCTGTCTGCATCAGTGAGGATTGTCTACCCTTATGGGAGGATCCAAAGAGGAAGAGGGTACTAAAAGCCCAACAGAATTTCTAAAGCTTCCTCACTCTGTCTAAAACTGAAATTACTCAATGTGTAGCCTTGGGCCACCAACAGTATCATTTCAGAAAAGCTTAATCTTTTATCACTAAAAAGCAATCCAGGAGCTTTAGTCAGATGTCATCAGTCTGCTGCTGCAATTTGTATGGCTGAAATCGCATTGCATTTGCACCAAAATGGTGCAGGACCATTTTTTGGTCCGCACTGGAATCGGATTGCGTGAGTGTTCAGACCCATGCGATCCGATTCCACAGTTCGCACTGTGTTCTGCATACCGATTTGGGGGTGTCATTAACTTTCTGTTGACACCCGCAGCGGTTTGCACATGTCAGTGTGAGCTGCCTACGAGTCAGATGCGAAGCGGGAACCCGCACAGGAATTGCGCTGGATCCTGCATCACACCAGGGTGAACTGAGACTTGCACAGAATCCCTGCGTTCAGTATGCAGTTCTGCATGCACGCTTACATGGATTTGTAATGCATTTGGGGCATGTGTGCAGTATTCTTGTTGTAATAAACAAAAACGTAATACTTGCGCCAAAGAATAATATAAAAACACATAACACCATACAATAGTTTATAAACAAGGACTGCTGCTGCTACCTAGAAAAGGTTAAAGAACCTTAAATATGATGTACTGAGAGATAAGGCTGCGCTAGCAGATGTGAATCACCACTAGGGGTGTAAGTGAAGCAAACAAAACAATAAAAGTTGCCAAAAATTGCTAATACACGTGTCTCACCACTGGAGGTGGTGCAAATATAACAACTGTGATTACTATTATACCACTGTGAGTGTGAGTGAGAAAAAAAACTTTGCTTTCAAAACAACAAAATAATAGATTATAAGTCAGTATTGCAAAAAATGCTAGTACACATATCTCACCACTAGAGGTGGTGCATATATTGCGACTGTGATTACTATTATACCGCTATGAATATAAGTGAGAAAAACTTTGCTTAATAAAACAAACAGTATCAGCAACAATAATAGTAGATTAAAAGTCAATATTGCAGGTTGGGATAAATTGCAGGTGATCCTGAAGGGATGGTCCCCTTAAGAACCCTACTCACCAGAACAATGTGACCCACGGCTTTGCAGTCCTAGGGTCTAAGTAAGCTATAATGGAGTGGTGAGATGGGTAATAACAGGAATCCGGAAAAAACTTCAAGTGATCCAATGGAAACTCCAGTTGAATATGGGTGCCGTAAAAAGGAAAGAAAAAACAAGCATGTGTGGTATCATCAAGGATGTCCTTGAAACTTGAAACGCGTAGACGCAATTTCCGGCCAGTAAGCCAGTGACGCCTGCTTCCTGTTCCGTTTGGAGCGCACTCCAACAGCGCACCCGGAACACGCTGATCCAAGTCTGCTCAGTAGTGAGTCACTATTGTTTTGTACTTAGAGGTTTAGCACGGCGATACCACACATGCTTGTTTTTTCTTTCCTTTTTACGGCACCCATGTTCAACTGGAGTTTCCATTGGATCACTTGAAGTTTTTTCCGGATTCCTGTTATTACCCATCTCACCACTTCATTATAGCTTACTTAGACCCTAGGACTGCAAAGCCGTGGGTCACATTGTTCTGGTGAGTAGGGTTCTTAAGGGGACCATCCCTTCAGGATCACCTGCAATTTATCCCAACCTGCAATATTGACTTTTAATCTACTATTATTGTTGCTGATACTGTTTGTTTTATTAAGCAAAGTTTTTCTCACTTATATTCATAGCGGTATAATAGTAATCACAGTCGCAATATATGCACCACCTCTAGTGGTGAGATATGTGTACTAGCATTTTTTGCAATACTGACTTATAATCTATTATTTTGTTGTATTGAAAGCAAAGTTTTTTTTCTCACTCACACTCACAGTGGTATAATAGTAATCACAGTTGTTATATTTGCACCACCTCCAGTGGTGAGACACGTGTATTAGCAATTTTTGGCAACTTTTATTGTTTTGTTTGCTTCACTTACACCCCTAGTGGTGATTCACATCTGCTAGCGCAGCCTTATCTCTCAGTACATCAGTATTCTTGTTGTGTTTATGGTTATTTTTTTATTTTTTTTGCTGCATTTACTTGCGTTTGTGTTCCATGCATGCTGTACTTATTTTTTTTGGGGAACGCACATAAAAGGTGTTAACTAGGCTTTAAGGGCCGGTTCACACAGGAACAAACCGCTGCCAGAGTGCTTTAGCTTTCCAGCAGCTGTATGTCCCCCTTCTTTTTGGTAGGGGCTAAGTGGTGCGCAATTTATTTTTTATTTTGTTTATTTTATACAAACTTATTGGAAGTATAAAAAAAGTACACTTAATTTATGTTCCGTACAGTTCAATGCGATTCTGTACAGTGCGCTGCGATAAAATTCAGCTTGTCTGACTTTTAGTGCAGCACAGCTGGGCTGTGTTGCAGTGTGACTGGGACACACAGAAAACAATTTGTCCTTGAGGCAATAAGCGTTTTACAATACAATAAAATGCCTGTTGCCGCACTATGCATTCCCATATGTTTACATGTGATTTCACCTTTTAATGCATTCAATTTTCTTGCTTATGTGTTCGTACTGCATTTTAAAACCACACTCGACTGCATAAGGTGTAGGGAATCATTTACACTGTAATCCATATGTTTGGTGTGCAGTTCTACATGCATATTCAATGTTTTTGCAGTGTGTTTTTTGTCACGTTTGCAGTGCGTTTTTTTTTTTAGACATTTCTCATTTTGAGTTGCATTTATGTGCGTTTCCATATGTTTACATGTGAAGAAATGCTGCAGCTTCTTCTTCTTCTCCTCCTCGTAAAAATGCAGTGGACTTCATCTGGTGTAAACAAGCCTTAAAAGCAGGCAGGTGTGACCCCAGATGTCCCCATTTAAGTCTGAGGAGTGTGTTTTGCTTAAGACGTGAGGTAATTTTGAAGTTGAGACGCTGGCAGTTCTATTTGTGACCCCCGGAGTCAGTGTGGCAGTGACACGGCGTTCAGGGTTTTTCTTAGAACCTTGCAGTGTTTACACCCGAATTATACACAGAGAACATGGCTGCCCTCCAGGGCATGTCCTTCCTCCAGCAGAACATGACGCCCTCCTCCCTTCCTCCCCTCACAGGCTAATTTCATCTCTGGCTCTCCTCACTTGTTTGTTCAACACAAGAGCCATTCTATCTATAGCCGCAACACTTTTTTTTTAATTCAGATTTGTATAGATCACAGAAGGGTTCAATTCTCGGCCTTGTTTTCATTGCTGTCTGTGGCCTCGTTGGGAAGATTCCTTCTCACATCCTCTCCCTGTGACAGTCACCAAGACAGGAAGTAAGAGGCAATTCCCAGTGGGGACACAGACAACAATAAATGGCTTGCAAAGGTTCTGGCCTTGTCATGCTCTAAATTGCAGTGACCTGTGGAAGTTATTAGTATCTTAACCCCTTTCCTACTGGGCCAATTTTACATTTTTTTTTTTTTTTTTTTTTTTTAAGCTAGAAGAGGAATTTAACTCTTTCACTGCCAGAGCGTTTTTGTATCTATTTTTTTTTTTTTTTTTTTTTTTTTTTTTATACACATACCCATGTCGGTCCCTAAAATTGTGGGCACCCCGTGAAACAACGGTGAACTCTGGTACCCTAAATTGTTTAGACCCTACAGGTCTTTAGGAGCTTTATGAGGGAACAGGCAGGATTTTTAATGCAGAAGAGACATGCTGCGTTAAAGTTACTTACCTTCCTGTCCACCCCTGTACAGTGAGCTGCGCTGTGTGTGGTTTAAGTGTATCCATTTTTGTTTAATTTATGCCACGTATACACTATTGGAATTTCGGCCAGCAAAAGAGCGATTGAGAGCTCTTCATCGAAAATTTGCAACCGTGTGTAGGCTCCATCGGAATTTAGCTGGCCGAATTCCCGACGGCAAAAAATTTTGAGCATGTTCTCAATTTTTCCGATGGAATAAGTTTCCAACGAAAATTCCGATCGTCTGTAGCAATTCCGACGCGCAAAATTCCTACGCATGCTCGGAAACAATTTGACGCATGCTCTGAAGCATTGAACTTCATTTTTTCTCGGCTCGTCGTAGTGTTGTACATCACTGCGTTCTTGACGGTCGGAATTTGGTGTGACCGTGTGTAGGCAAGACAGTTTGAGCGGAATTCCGTCGGGAAAACTATCAGAGCTTTTTCCGACGAGAATTCCGATCATGTGTACGCAGCATAAGGCTGGCCACACATGCTTAGAATCTTGGCTGCCAAAAAAACTCAATCTCCAACCAGGTTACTTTCAATCACACTCCAGCAGCAATAATTGGAGATTTCGACGAGTTGCCTATTTTCCCACAACACCGGCCGCGTATACACTACGGTAAACCATATAATAAGTGGACATGGTTAGTCCACCTGCTAGCAACCAACATGACCGCCAACATTTTTCCTCCTTACAGTGTTCTGTTTAAAACAGCCAACTCCTCGTGTACCATAGTGTATACGCTGCTGAAGAGTCACCGGAAGTGACGTGGTTGGAGATTTTGCCAAGTTGGAGTTTTTGACAAAATGCCGGTTCATCAGAAACTGGTTGAGATTCGAACTGTTAATGGGTATGCTGAATGTACCAAGCTGCTGGATTCTCTTTTATCGATTACCGCTAGCGGCTGCTATAATGGTGATAAATCACTGTCTTCTCCGATTCCGGAAAGCCGTCCCCGCCGGGAGCAGATAATGTTTCGGCAGGTGGAATTCCCCTGTCAGCACTTACTGTGTTGATGGGGGAATTGTGCAAATTTATTTTCTGCAATTCACATCGTGTATGGCTGGCCTTAGGACTCTTGTACCCGGGTGACAAAAATTCCAAATTTTTTAGGCATTAAGGTGTTGTGCTTTTTTTTTTTTTTTTTTTTTTTTTTTATTTATTTTTATTTTACTGATCGAAATGCAGCCCATTGTTTTCAATGGTCCTGTACACACAAACTCGTCAATTCCATTACCGAGTGCTGCATTAGATCCATAAAAAAACAAAAAATGCTAAAATCTTCGTTGCTGGTAAGAATTGTACAGGTGTACACACCAATGCATGCAAATACATATGTAAATCACACCTTCCCTATATTGTTTAGCATTATAGTTTTTTTGCGCAGGAACTTTCAGCTAGGAAGTTGTGGGGTTCATGTATATCAGTATTGTGTACAAGGATTCCTAGTGCCCGTTCACATCACAAGCATCCTCCACATCATTCCAGCTGCATCTCTGAAACTGAAGTGCACTGGAAAGTACTGCACTGGTGTGAAGTGTGCCATTGGAACCCATCTAACCTATTTTCCATGCGTTTTTGATGCAGAAAAAAAAACACTGCACTGCATGTGGTGTGAACGGGTCCTGAGACTTTTGAAGCCAACATCACAGCGCAACCTTGGCACAACTTTCATACGACTTCTGAAACAGAAGTCAATGCA
Organism: Lithobates sylvaticus; assembly: GCA_028564925.1. Lineage (NCBI taxonomy): Eukaryota > Metazoa > Chordata > Amphibia > Anura > Ranidae > Lithobates > Lithobates sylvaticus. The sequence goes on from CM053037.1 coordinate 155,474,256, forward strand.
AGTTGTGCTGAAGTCGCACCAAAAGTAGTGCCGGAACCTTTTTCTAAGGCTGAGCGACTCAAGTCACTCCTTTAAGAATGGTTCCAATGCACTTAATAGGGTGTGATTTGTCATGTGACTTGTGCTCTCAAAGTCGGAGAGCATGTAGCACCAGTGTGAACCGGGTCTGAAACGTAGAAAAAAATAAAGTACGGTAAGGAGGGGGGGGTGGTATGTAGTCCAAATTCAGACTTTAAAATAGCTAGTATTAATACCTAAAGTGACCCTGCCATAATAAAAGTATGAGGGTTCCCTTACTGGTCCCCTTCCTTTTTTATTTTTTTCGTTTTTTTAATGAGGTGTGTGTGTGTGTGTGTGTGTGTGTGTGTGTGTGTGTGTGTGTGTGTGTGTGTGTGTGTGTGTGTGTGTGTGTGTGTGTGTGTGTGTGTGTGTGTGTGTGTGTGTGTGTGTGTGTGTGTGTGTGTGTGTGTGTGTGTATTGTACTTTATGTTGTATTCAGTGGCGGCTGAAGTTTTAGGATGGGGGGGGGCGCCAGACCCCGCCCTTCCATTTTGACCCCTTCAACTTGGTGAAAATGGGCGTGGTTTCAGTGAAATAGTGGGCGTGGCTCTAAGGTGGTATGGTTAGTGTCTGATATGAGGGAGGGACAGAAGGCCCAGATCTTACACAACAGAAATGTGTATTCTAGAAAGTTTTACAATCCGCAGATAGCTATTCGCACTTCAATCATCCCGGCACCATGGTTGTTATGGTGTCAGGATCATTGAAGTGCATTATTTCTATTACATTGTAATAAAATTAAATCATTCAACTCAGCATAATGCAGAATCAGTGGGAGCCCTGAGCGTGTCACTAGCCACGTCGCCTGCCATCAGGTGTCCCAGCGGAGTCCCTCCTTACATCAGGTGCCCCCAGCAGAGTCCCTCCTTACATGCAGCCTGTGTCGCTACCAAATTGCAGCAGCCGGCCTGTGTCACATCAAACACCCCCCCCCCCCCCCCCGTTACTTGCCTTGCTCTGTGTTGCCCTCTCCAGCGGTGTGTCCTGAGGAGAGGTATGTTCCTCTCATACTTCCTGTTTCTCTCCAATTGCGCCCAGGAGAAAGGAAACAGGAAGTGACATCAAACTCAGATGTCAATCAAACCGCCCGGCCATAGTAATAGATACTATGAGCGAAGAAAGCGCCACGTCTGCAATCTCGTGATTGCATAGACGTGGCGCTTCCCATAAGTGCACTGTGTCCGGTGTCCGAACACTTATGGTCCTTTTATTTTTCTTTATGACTGCCTGGACGGGAGGGGGGGAGCAGCGCCCAGGCACCCCTATGAACGGGCTGCCACTGGTTGTATTACATTGAATAGAATATTGTTGTAATGGGAAAAACAGCCCTTAGTCTCAGTTTTTTGAACGCAGCACTACCAGAATCTGACACAGACTGCCGTTACAAGATTCTGCAGAGATTGGTGAACTAAGAAAGCAATTGCTTCTCATGTGTACTTGCATTGACCTATGTAGATCATGTGGTTTGGGAAAATCCTGCATTATGTCCACTAGATGGAACTGATGATCATAGGAAATAAGTACTTTTTTTTTTCCCCCAATGATCATCAGCTTTATCTAATGCTATAATGTGGAATTTTCCAATTTCACTCGATTTTTTTTATATGAATGAATAACATTTAGTCTAGAGAAAAAAAATGGCTAAGTCACACTAAATTTTGCCCCCATTCACACAGAACAAATGTTCATGCAGTTTTACAGGACAAATAGATTTCTTTTTTTTTTAAATTATAAATACACCCCTAAGACCCCTTTCACACCGAGGGCATTTTGCAGGCGCTATAGCATTACAAATAGCGCCTGCAATCCGTCCTCAAACTGCTGTTTGTCTCCCAGTGTGAAAGCCCAAGGGCTTTCACACTGGAGCGGTACGCTGGCAGGACTTCAGGAAAAGTCCTGCCAGCAGCTTCTTTGGAGCGGTGAAGGAGCAGTGTGCTTACCGCTGCTCCCCATTGAAATCAATGGGGCAGCGCTGCAATACCGCCGGCAAAACGCTGCTATTGCGGGCGGTTTTAACCCTTTCTCGGCCGCTAGCGGGGGGTAAAAGCGCCCCGCTAGTGGCCGAAATGCGACGCAAATCCGACGGTAAAACGCTGCTAAAAATAGCAGCGTTTAACAAACTGACGCTATGGGCGGCTTCGTGTGAAAGCCAAGTGTAAGGGCTCATTTACACTTGTTGCAAGGACGACTGCTCCTACGAAAAGCAATCCTTGTTCAGATCACTTTTCAGAGCCATTTGACAGGTGTTGATATGTTGCCTCCTCAATGGCTGTTTTTACCCCCCTAAAGCCTTACTACCCTGCTGCAATGCGTCCCTATTTGCTTGAATGGGTCGCGTTTACTGGGAGGTAGTGCTCGCTGAACATGACAGGATTCCTTTGCAGCAAAAGGTGGAGATTTTGGGGTGGTAAAAATGTGGCTGAACCATGTGGTTTTACCCCCCCCCTCTCCCAATCACAAATGTAAACAAGCCCCAAGAGTCAGCCCACGCTTGTAGATAATTCTAGTATCCACCAATATTGCCTGCATCCTCCCAGCTTTGAGAACATCTGGCTGCGCTCTAACCTGGAAGACTCATTGCCCATTCAGCTCAGTAAAGGGCTCCAAACCTCGCCCTCTAGTGGTGAAAGATATGTTGTACTTCAAAGTTCCAGTTAGTCCAGCTAGTGCAGATTTTTTCTTTTGTTCCTATTGTGTGTCTTTCCTGCTCCACTATTTGTACAGTTGCCAATGTTTGTCTCTCTTCTTTTAGCTGAAAGATGCGCAGAAGTTCTCCAGATCCGCGAGCAACATCCCAATAAAATCCCTGTAAGTAAACAAAACATATTAAAAAGAACTTGTCGCTGTTTAAATCCAAAAAGCAAGCCTGCAAAGAAAAGGGTTAATATCTACCTCTTCTACCACCCATGCCACCAATAACTGCTGATTTCAGACCGAAAATTTTGAAAAAAATATATTTTTTTACTTTCTGATTATAAAACATGCCCAGTAAAAAAATTGAATTTCTTTATTATGTATTCTGCTACATATTGGTAAAAAAACAATAAGCGAATATAGATTGGTTTGCACAAAAGTTATAGCGTTTACAAACTACGGGATATATTTATGGAATTTTTTATTTTTTAGTAATGACGACGATCAGCGACTTTTAGCTGGACTTGCAGCAGACAAATCGGACACCAAGTGTTACTTTTGACACTTTGTGGGAACCAGTGACCATAATAAAGTGATCAGTGCTTAAAAATATGCACTGTAACTGTACTAATGAAGCTGGCTGGGAAGGGGTTAACATCTGGGGTGATCAAAGGGTTAATTGTGTGCCTAGCCAGTGTTTGTGTACTGTGGGGGAGGTTCTTTTACTAGGGGAAGGCATGGCTCCATGTTTCTGCTTTGCAGAGACACAGGATCAATGCCTTCCCTACTGACAGAACAGCGATCTGCCTTGCTTATATAGGCAGATCACCATTCTGTGCCTAATCCCAGCGGGTCGCCAGAGGCACGCATGCATGCCCCAGACCCAGAAATGCAGGATCACATACTGGGTAAGTGATCGTGCCCAGCAGAGCCACCTTGCTGCCCTATAAGTCATACGGTCGGCAATCGGTTAAGTAAGGCTCTGTAGCCTTCTGTGCTGTAACTCGCCATGTAATCAATAAAAGATTTGTAACCACGGATGATGCATGGGCAGCTGAGAGGGGTAAAGCTTTGTTCATGTTTTTTTTTTTATTTTTTTTTGTATTTTTGCATTCACATAAATAGGGAATTATTCATGTGAATCCTAAAGTTTCCGAATTCTTTTGGGACACTGTATTCTGTCAGCGGGACCGGTCAAACAAACATTTTCTAACATGTCCCTTTGACAGAAGTCGATCAAATGGCCGACTTCCATTGAGCAGAGATGGCCATACACTGATTAGACCTTGGCTGGTACCTGCTGAACCGGCCAAATTTTAATTGGTGTATGGCCAGCTTATCTCCTTTTTTTTTTTTTTTTTTTTTCTTCCTTCTGTTTTTCGTGGGGGAGATTTCCCTTCCTGAACCCTTAACCCAATAGGAAGTGAGAATATTTACTCCAAATAGAGGCGGATTCTATCCTAATGGGGAAAAGTGTCCTAATTGGAAGATTTCCATTCTATTCTTGTTCTGGTAAAAAAAATAAAACCAAAAATAAATTTTCCATAACCTTTGGTCCCAATGACTGAGGTCACCAGAACCAATAGAGGTGGTGAACATTAGGGAATCAATAAACATTGGCTGAATATTAATATGACTGTAATAAACACAACACTATTCAGCCAAAAAAAAATAAAAAAATAAAAGCTTTTGTGGACTTTTTATTTATTTTATTTTTTTATACAAAGTATAAGGTTGGCTTCCAAAAATGACAACAATTACATAGGTAGTTTGTAAGACATGACTTCTTTTTGTTTATATCTGCTGTCAGTCTCCTCTGTTTACTTGGGAGCTGTAAGCCATTTTTGTATAATTTTTCAGCCACAGCCAAAAATGTAAAAATAAAAAAAAATTGTAGTTTGTCAGTCTTCTCTTTCTATGTTTACTTAGAGCCGGTTCACACAGGGGCAACCTGGGATCCGACTTCAGGTCACCCCAAGTCGCGCGGTTGAGAAAATCATTGGTAGTGAATGGAGCCGTCTTAATGTACACTACAGCATTCGCTCCAACTTCAAAAAAGGTTCCTGTACGCCGTGTACGGCTTCAAACCGACTTGTACTCATTGATTTCAATGGAAGTCGCCTCCAAGTCAGATCTCCATCTATATTGAAGCAACAGTGTCGCCTTTAATATTAAAAACCAGCATGGGTTCCCCCTTCAAGGGCAAACCAGGCCCTTAGGTCTGGTATGGATTTTAAGGGGAACCCCTATGCCAAAAAAACGACGTGGGGGTCTCCCCAAGATCCATACCAGACCCTTATACGAGCACGCAGCCCGGCTGGTCAGGAAAGGGGGTGGGGACGAGCGGGCGAGGGGGGAAAAAGTGTCAATAAAAAAAAAAAAAACACACTAGACAGGTTTTTAAAGTAATTTTATTAGTCAGCACCGGGGGTCTTTTTCCCACTTCGGAGGTCTTTTTCCCACTTCGGAGGTCTCTTCCGACTCCTCCGGCCTCTTCTCCCGCTCTCCGGTTCTTCTGCCGGGCTCCTCCGCTATCTTCTTCCAGCTCTTTTACTAGCGTTGGCCCGGGCTTCTCTGTCCTTCTTCTCTCTTCTTCCAATGTTGACACAACGCTCTCTCCCGCTGTAATGCTGTGTGCAAGGTGTGCGATGACTTATATAGGCACGGGGCGTGGTCATCAGGTGATGTCACACAGTGACCCCACCCCTTATGAAGTCAGTCCCAGCATGCCCTGGGACTTGACATCATAAGGGGCGGGGTCACAGCGTGACATCACCTGGTAACCACGCCCCATGCCTATATGTCATCGCGCAACTTGCACACGGCATTACAGCGGGAGAGAGCGGCGTGTCAACATTGGAAGAAGAGGGAAGAAGGACGGAGAAGCCCGGGCCAACGCTAGTAAAAGAGCTGGAAGTAGATAGCGGAGGAGCCCAGCAGAAGAACCGGAGAGCGGGAGAAGAGGCCGGAGAGAGCGGTGGAGTCGGAAAAGACCCCAGGAGCTGACTAATAAATTACTTTAAAAACCTGTAGTGTGTATGTTTTTTTGACACAGCATTTAGTCAGGCAATGGACAGGGCAGCAACTGTTAGACCACAGGGGGAACCCCACCTCTGTCCCTAATGCTGACCACACATGCTACAAACAATTTAATTTCCACCAAATCCACAAAAATTAACCAGTTCTACTTGCGCTTTTTTAATCCATTTTTACCTGATTACATTGAAGGCAAACCAATCGGCCTAGTTGGATTTTATTTTTTATTAAAGTGGAGGGCCACCGTGAAAAAAAAAAAAAAACTTGATAAAAAGGTTAATAAAAATTTAAAATGGCTGTTGCTAGGCAGATCGTCCTAATCTGCCTCTTCCTGTTCCGCGGCGCTGTTCTGTCTTCTGCTCCTACGCCGTCTTCTAGGGAATGGGGCGCGGTGTGTTATGGGAACTGTGTCCCACAACACATCGCGTTCCCCATTCACAAAGCGCCGCGCGATGACTCGCGCATGCGCAGTAGGCCGCGCAACGACTCGCGCATGCGCAGTAGGAAACGGGCAGTGAAGCCGTAGTCTTTGCTGCCCGTTTCCATTACTGAGGATGGCGGCGCTGGGACCGGAGTGCCGAGGGACATCTCGGCCTCCACGACCGGCATCGCGGGCGCCCTGGGAGGGTAAGTGTACTTATTAAAAGTCAGCAGCTACCTTTTTTTTTTTTTTTTTTTTTAGCTGCTGACTTTAAAAAAAAAAATTTTTTGTGCTGAAACACCCCTTTAACTAAGTGGTTACATTGCAAATCTCATTTAAAGCTGAAAAAATACCCTTATAGTGCAGAAACCCCCCTCTACTAGGACACGGTCAGAAAAAAATACCCAATATTTTTGGACTTGCATGCACATTGCTGGCAATAGACTCAAATGTTGTGTCCTGAGGTTTAGAGACGAGAAGCGCCTCGGGCTGCCTCTCTGAGCTGCATGCGGTAGATTTTCATAGCCACAGGAAATTTGGTTTGCTTTCTGAATGGGAAATGTTCTACCAGAATGATGTCACCCAACACACGTCCAGCCACTGATATGGTGACACAGCCTGCTCTTCTCTGTTCTAGGTCATCATCGAGCGATATAAAGGAGAAAAACAGCTTCCCGTTTTGGACAAAACCAAATTCTTGGTCCCGGATCATGTAAATATGAGCGAGCTGGTGAAAATCATCAGGTAAGCATGAAAAATATTCTATACAATGACAGTCTAATGTCACCACCGAGATGCATTATATACAATGTTCATCACTGCATAAATAATGAGGCCTCCTATGTCCAATGCAAATATTTCCCACTTCCTTAACCACTTTAGCCCCGGAAGATTTACCCCCTTCAAGACCAGGCCATTTTGGAGAATGGAGAACATTTAGGCTGGGTTCACACTATTGCGAATTGGATGCAGGTTTCCCCCGCATCCAATTTGCATTAGCAGGAGAATGTGACCGGCTCTCTATGGAGACGGTTCACACATCTCTGCTGCAGCTCCGGTGCAAATTTGCACAGGGGTCCTGTGCGTCTTTTGGTCCGTTTCAGGTCTGAGGATTGAGGACGCATCGAACTCCTGCTGTGAGCCGCATGCAAAGATGGTGTGAACCCAGCCTAAGGGGTAGACATGTAAGATGAACGGATGTATGAAAGACAGAGCAGCGGATGTTTTGTTGCAGGTCAACTCGCCAACTGATTATACCACTTTAACCACATTTTCTTTGCGATACGGCACTGTTACTTTAACTGAGAATTGCGCAGTTGTGCGACACTAACCAAATAAAATGTATGTCTTTTTTTTTTTTTTTTTTTTTTTAAAGACTGACCATATTGAGAGAAAAAAATATATATTTTTTTGACTTTCTGCTATAAAAAAATATCCACCAAATTTTTTTTAAATTTTCTTAATTTAGACCAATATGTATTCTGCTACATGTTTTTGGTAAAAATAAAAATCCCAGTAAGCATATATCGATCGGTTTGTGCAAAAGTTATAGCGCCTACAAACTATAGATATTTTTTTTTTTTTTTGACTAGTAACAGCAGCAATCAGGGACTTTATAAAACGTATTCTCCTGCAATCAAGGGTAATGTGATGGATCTATCACAGGTTCTTGGTGATTCAAAGGAAAGCACGGATTTTGCTGCCCTCTAAGGGTGGGGGAGAAACACTGTAAAACCAAACAAAAGAGGGTGCACTAACCTTGCACATTAAAGTGGAGGGCCACCCTATAAAAAACAGCATTAATATTCTTAAAAAAAAAAAAAAAAACATTTGAAAAAAAAAACATTTTTTTTTTTTTTTTACCTTACCAGAAACTCCTGTTGCTAGGCAGTCTTCCTAATCTGCCTCTTCCTACTCCGCGGTGATCTTCGGTCTTCTCTCCTCCTCGCATTATCTTCTGGGTAATGGGGCGCGCTGTGTTCTGGGAACTGTGTGTTTCCTTCACAAAGCGCCGCGCGACTCGCGTATGCGCAGTAGGAAACAGGCAGTGAAGCTGCAAGACTCCGCTGCCTGTTTCACTTAGTGAGGATGGCGGCGCTGGGACCCGAGACTTGAGGGACAGGGCGGCCGACATCACGGGTGCCATGGAAAGCTAAGTGTACTTATTAAAAGTCAGCAGCTATTTTTTTTTTTTTTTGTTTTTTTTTTTGTTTTTTAGCTGCAGACTTAAAAAAAAAAAAAAATTCCTGCTGGAACACCCCTTTAATCTAGTGGTATCTTTTAACCACTTTAAGGCCAGCCTCGTTTTGGATTCTAGGTGTTTATATGTTTAAAACAGGTTTTTTTTTTGCTAGAAAATTACTCAGAACCCCCAAACATTATATATTGTTTTTTTTTTTTTTTTTTTTTCTAACACCCTAGAGAATAAAATTGCGGTCGTTGCAATACTTTTTTTCACACCGTATTTGCGCAGCGGTCTTTCAAGCGGAACTATGCAAAAAATCACTGGCACAGGAAGCAATTAAGCAATGGTGGTGCTTGTATTTCTTTCATGACAGGTGTACTTGAATCCTATGAGCTTCAAGGCCATATTTACATTTCCTCCACTAAATCTGCAAAAAACATTATTACCGTATATACTCGAATATAAGCCAAGGCCCCTAATTTTACCACAAAAAAATGGAAAAACTCGAGTATAAGCCTAGGGTGAGAAATGTGCAGCTACTGTAAGTGGAAAAAACGGTCAACAATGCCCATTTGCATGCCTCACTGTGCCCATTTGCAGCCATAGGTCCCCCAAACTTCAAACTCTGTAGTTAAGGGTTCCTAGATGCTCCCTAGCTGCAGCCAAATTTGGGGTTTCTGGACTCAAAGGGTCCAGAAATGACATTGCTGCAGATGGGCACAGTTAAATGAAATTGGGGCCCCGTATCTCGGGGCCCCAAGCCACTTGGTGCTAGGAACCCCGTATTTGGTGTGCAAACCCAGTGTAACCAGCACTATAACATAGCCAACAGCTGGGGTTTCTAGTACTAAGTGGCCCCGAGATATGGGGCCCCCAAAGCCAGTTCGGAAATTGTCAAGCACTTTTCTGCAGCAGAGTGAAATTTTCCGAACCGACTTTGGGGCCCCGTATATCGGGGCCACTTGGTGCTAGGAACCCCAGCTGTGGCTGTGTTGTAGTGCTAGTTCCACTGGGTTTGCACACCAAATTTCGGTTCCTAGTACCAATTGGCACTGAGAATACGGGGCCCCAAATTCGGTTCGGAAAATGTAATTTTCTGCAGCAGAAAAATGCTTGACTCGAGTATAAGCCGAGGGGGGCATTTTTAGCACAAAAAAATGTGCTGGAAAACTCTGCTTATACTCGAGTTTACTTATGAAAAAGTAAATATCATTTTGTAACAGGCTAAACTTCCCTTTTTTTCATTACGATCTCTCGAATTATTACATTTTTATTTTAAAGGCAAAGTCATTGTAATTAAAAAAAAATTTTTTATTTATATTTATATATATATAAAAATATATTTATATATATTTATATATATATATATATATATATATTATATATATATATATATATATGCATATATATATATTATATTATATATATAATCTCTGCAACTAACGATTATTTTCGATTAGTTGGCCGATTTATTGTTTCGAATAATCGGTTAATAACCTTAAAAAAAAAGTGTGGTGTATAATTTAGTTAATATGTAAAGTTTTAAAAAAAAAAAAAAGGAATTTTATTCTTAAATATCTCTATGCAGTGGTAAATATAAATAACCAACTACCGTATTTATCGGCGTATAACACGCACCCCAAGTTTAGGAGGGAATTTTAAGGAAAAAAAGTTTTAGGAGAGAAGTTTAGGGAAAAAAAAAAAAAATTACATTTAAGCGTCATTTGCAGCTTGCCCAGTGCCATTTGCAGCCTTTCCCAGCGTCATTTGTAGCTTGCCCAGCGTCATTTGTAGCTTGCCCAGCGTCATTTGTAGCTTGCCCAGCGTCATTTGTAGCTTGCCCAGAGTCATTTGCAGCTTGCTAGTGTCATTTGCAGTTTGCAGCGTTTAAATTTCCCGCCGCGTGACAAACCGCGCATGCGCGGCCGAAAAAGACCGAACCGCGGCCGAAAAAGGCCGAAGTGCGGCCGAAAAAGACCGAGCCGACTGTTCAGCTCCTCTCGGAGTCCCGCCTCCCTGCTGTTTCGGGAGCGAGCGCAGGGAGGCGGGACTAAGAGTGGAGCTGAACAGCCGGCTTCGGTCTTTTTCGGCCGCGCTTCGGCTTTTTCCGGCCTTTTTCGGCCGCGGTCGCCATTTTTCGGCGCCGCAACCGATTTTTGTCATTTTTCTTTTGGGTATCGGCGTATAACACGCACCCACGACTTTCCCCCGATTTTAAGGGGGAAAAAGTGCGTGTTATACGCCGATAAATACGGTATATGGTTAGGGAGCAAAATATTTAAAACACATAAGTGTGAACCAGGCCTGAGATGTTTAGTAACATAATGGGGGTTAAAAAAATTTATAGTACAAAAAAAAAAGCAGATAATCACTACTATAAGGGGTACTTTTTTTTTTTTTTTTTTACTGTAGAACTGTGAAAGTAATTTATAGTAGCAATTATGTGCTCTTTTTATACTATAAAGGGCTCATTTTATTTTTTTTAACCCCATTATGTTACTGGCCGATTATGAAAATAGTAATCGATTATTTTTATAATCGATTAGTTGTCGATTAATTGATTCGTTGTTTCAGATATATATATATATATAGATATATATATATATGTATAAAATATATATATTATTTTTTTTTATTTTTTGCTTTACCAGTGATCTAAAAATACACTACTTGTTTTGAGTTGTAGCGTGCTAAATTATTGTGTGGTGTGTGTTTTTATTTTATGTACACTATTTAAAAAAAAAAGACAAACTGTATGTAAATAAAACAAAATAAAAACTTTTTTTTTTTTTTTTGCTAAATATTTTATGTATTGTAAGATATTAGAGTGTGTTGTTGGTAACAAGGGATTAAAAAGAGGGGTAAAAAATCCTTACCCAAAACCTAGTTTTAGTTTTATATATCTTTTTTTTTTTTTTTTTTCCCTTCCGTGTGTTTAGCTCCTGAAAAGTGTAGCTAACTACAATATAGTAAAGTGTATTTTATTTTAACAAGCTTTGACCATACTATAAGGGAAGCTTTTCTACATAGATCAGCTATCAAACTGGAAGGATGTTTACCTAACAGGAAGATACTGGGATGCATTTCGTAAACGCCAGTCACTCAAAGTCAATGAGCTTCTTTTTGGCCGATTACAAGCGTTTTTGGCCCCATTGACTTCATTAGAAACGCCTGACTTGAGCGTTTTCTGCTCAAATACACTTCTAAAACGCTCAAAAAAAAAAAAGGCCAGTAAATCGCTATGTTCAAGTGTGAATGCAGCCTTACTAAAACGAGTGCATTCAGAATCTGGTGCAGCTGTGTGTATAGTAACCAATCAGGTTCACACATGTCTGGCTGTGGTTTGCAGTCTGGAGTTCGGTGCAGTTTTTGTTCAGGTGCATATTTTTTACTTGAATTCGCACCTAAACCAGACCCAAAATCGCACACGACTCTTTTAATGGAGCCGGTTCACACACTGCGGCCGCCCCAGACATGTGTGAACCGGCTCCATTGAAAGCCAGTCCAATTCGCTTAAATCAGATGCAGTTAAATGTATTCGATTTGCATATATGTGAACCAAGCCTTACTTCAGCTTGTTCAATTAGGCTTTGACAATAAAATTTGTTAATATGCAAAGCTGCACCAGTTTTTAGTAAATTTCCCCCCCATTGAAAATTTAAGCGCACCCAGCAATAGACACTATATTGTCAAAAGTATTTGGACACCTGCCTTTACATGCACTTTAATGGCATTCCAGTCTTAGTCCGTAGGGTTCAATATTGAGTTGGCCCACTCTTTGTAGCTATAACCGTTTCAACTCTTCTGGGAAGGCTGTCCACAAGGTTTAGGAGTGTATCTATGGGAATGTTTGACCATTCTTCCAGAAGAGCATTTGTGAGGTCAGGCACTGAAGGTGGACAAGGCGGCCTGGCTCGCAGTCTCCACTCAAATTCATCTCAAAGGTGTTCTATCGGGTTGAGGTCAAGACTCCCTGTGCAGGTCAGTCAAGTTCCTCCACCCCAAACTCGCTCATCCATGTCTTTATCCACCTTGATTTGGTGGAGGGGGGGGGGGGGGGGGGGATTAATGTGTGGGGTTGTTTTTCAGTCGTTGGGCTTGGCCCGTGAGTTCCAGTGAAGGGAACTCTTAAGGTGTCAGCAGACCAAGACATTTTGGACAATTTCATACTCCCAACTGGGAACAGTTTGGGGGCTGGCCCCTACCTGTTCCAACCAGTGCACAAAACAAGGTCCATAAAGACATGGATGAGCGAGTTTGTGGTGGAGGAACTTGACTGAACAGAGTCCTGACCTCAACCTGATAGAACACCTTTGGGATGAATTTGAGTGGAGAATGCGAGCCAGGCCTTCTCATACAACACCAGTGCCTGACCTCACAAATGCGCTTCTGGAAGAATGGTCAAACATTCCCACAGACACACTCCTAAACCTTGTGGACAGACTTCTCAGAAGAGTTGAAGCTGTTATAGCTGCAAAGGGTGGGCCAACTCAATATTGAACCCTACGGACTAAGACTGGGAGGACATTAAAGGTCATATGTATGTGTGTAAAGGCAGGTGTCCCAATACCTTTGACAATATAGTGTATACAGTATCTCACAAAAGTGAGTACGCCCCTCACATTTTTGTAAATATTTTAATATATCTTTTCATGTGACAACACTGAAGAAATGACACTTTGCTACAATGTAAAGTAGGGAGTGTACAGCTTATATAACAGTGTAAGGCCCCTTTCACACTGGGGCGTTTTTCAGGCGGTACAGCGCTAAAAATAGCGCCTGTATACCGCCTGAAAAAATCCAGCCCCATTCACTCCAGTGTGAAAGTCGGTGGGCTTTCACACTGGAGCGGTGCGCTAGCAGGACGCAAAAAAAGTCCTGCTAGCAGCATCTTTGGAGCGGTATAGGAGCGGTGTGCTCACCGCTCCTTCCCATTGATTTGAATGGGACACCGCGGCAATACCGCCGCAAAGCGCCGCTACGGCGGCGCTCTGCAGGGGATAGTAACCCCTTTTCGGCCGCTCGTGGGGGGTAAAACCGCACTGCGAGCGGCCGAAACCCGTGGGCAAAACGACGGTAAAGCAGCGCTAAATATAGTGTGAAAGGGGCCTAAATTTGCTGTCCCCTCAAAATAACTCAACACACAACCATTAATGTCTAAACCGCTTGACAAAAAAAGTGAGTACACCCCTAAGTGAAAATTTTCAAATTGGGCCCGAAGTGTCAATATTTTGTGTGGCCACCATTATTTTCCAGCACTGCCTTATCCCTCTTGGGCATGGAGTTCACCAGAGCTTCACAGGTTGCCACTGAAGTCCTCTTCCACTCCTCAATGACAACATCACAGAGCTGGTGTATGTTAGAGACCTTGCGCTCCTCCACCTTTCGTTTGAGGATTCCCCACAGATGCTCAATAGGGTTTAGGTCTGGAGACATGCTTGGCCAGTCCATCACCTTTACCCTCAGCTTCTTTAGCAAGACAGTAGTCGTCTTAGGGGTCGTTATCATGTTGGAATACTGCCCTGCGGCCCAATCTCCGAATGGAAGGGCATCATGCTCTGCTTCTGTATGTCACGGTACATGTTGTCATTCATGGTTCCCTCAATGAACTGTAGCTCCCCAGTGCCGGCAGCACTCATGCAGTCCCAGACCATGACACTCCCACCACCATGCTTGACTGTAGGCAAGACACACTTGTCTTTGTACTCCTCACCTGGTTGCCACCACACACGCTTGTCACCATCTGAACCAAATAAGTTTATCTTGGTCTCATCAGACCACAGGACATGGTTCCAGTAATCCGTGTCCTTAGTCTGCTTGTCTTCAGCAAACTGTTAGTGGGCCTTCTTATGCATCATCTTTAGAAGAGGCTTCCTTCTGGGATGAGTCATGCAGACCAATTTGATGCAGTGTGCGGTGTATGGTCTGAGCACTGACAGGCTGACCCCCACCCCGTTCAACCCCTGCAGCAATGCTGGCAGCACTGATACGTCTATTTCCCAAAGACAACCTCTGGATATGACGCTGAAAACGTGCACTCACTCAACTTCTTTGGTCAACCATGGCGGGGCCTGTTCTGAGTGGAACCTGTCCGGTTAAACCGCTGTATGGTCTTGGCCACCGTGCTGCAGCTTGGTTTCAGGGTCTTGGCAATCTTCTTATAGCCTAGGCCATCTTTATGTAGAACAATTCTTTTTTTCAGATCCTTACAGTTCTGTGCCATGTTGAACTATCAGTGACCAGTATGAGAGAGTGACATGACACCGGGGAGGGAAAATGGCAAATTTGTCCGAATTTGGACATTTTCACCTAGGGGTGTACTGACTTTTGTTGCCAGTGGTTTAGACATTAATGGCTGTGTGAGTTATGTTGAGGGGACAGCAAATTGACACTGCTATACAAGCTGTACACTCACTACTACAGTGTTGTCACATGAAAAGATATAATAAAATATTTACAAAAATGTAATGGGTGTACTCACTTTTATGAGATACAGTGTGTGTCTGATTAGCTCAGCAATTTCTGTTGATTAATTTCTGTGATCGTTCACTCCATCTAGTGGCCAGGCTGAGGTATTGTTTTCTAAAATACCTCAATGATAAAATATATTGCATTTTGGATATATTGCACTAGATTGAGCTGATGATCATAGGAGTTCCTCAATTAAAGAAATTACGGCCAAAAATCTGTGCAGATAGTGTGAAATTTGTCCAACAAATTTTTAATAAATAGGCACTAAGATATCACTTTTTAACAGACCTAACCATTTAATTGGACTCCATATGATGAGTAGGTTTGGGTTTATTAGATCTAAATGATAATTTGCCTAGCCCTAAGACTTTGGATACAACTTCATTTTTCAAACACTGTTCTGAACTGAAGATGATTTTAGGCAATTCTTTTTTTTTTTTCATGAAGATGAATATTTTAATACCAACAGAAATTATATTTAGATATCACATGCAGCTGTGTTATGTTATTGAAGAATGGCAAAAAAAAATGTGAGGCGTGTACTCACTTTTGTGAGATACTGTATATAACTGAGTTTTTATTATTATTTAACCCCTTCCCGCTGAGCGTACACAGATATGCGTACTCTGCTTTCAGGGGTTATGCAGCTGCAGGCATCATCCCGTTACTGTTGTTTAGAGCAGGTGATCGGCTTTTCGAGGATAACAACCAATGCGGCTAAAAGCCAGTTGTGAAGTGTCCCCCCTCCTGCCGCTCTTCCCCAGCCTCCCATATTTACATTCCTTGTGACAGCAATAAAAGTGATACATTTTTTTTTTTTTTTAAACACAATTTCATAATATAAAAATAAATAAGAAAAACATTTTTTTTTCAAACCCCCCCCCCCCCCCCGCCGTCACCGCGAGCTCGCGCAGCAAAGAAAACACATACGGAAGTCGCGCCCGCATATGTAAACGGTGTTCTAATCTCACATGTGAGATATTGCCGCGATCGTCAGAGCGAGAGAAATAATTCTTGGATTAGACCTCCTCTGTAACTCTAACCTGGTAACCGTAAAAAAAAAAATTTAAGCGTCGCCTATGGAGATTTTTAGGTACCAAAGTTTGTCGCCATTCTAGAGTGCGTGCAATTATAAAGCGAGACATGTTTGGTATCTATTTACTCGGCATAACATCATCTTTCACATTATACAAAAAAATTGGGATAACTTTACTGTTTTGTTTAAAATTCATGAAAGTGTCCCCTTTCCAAGAAAATTGCGTTTAAAACACCGCCGCACAAATACCGTGTGACATAAAATATTGCAACCACCACCATTTTATTCTCTAGATTCTCTTATATATATATATATATATATATATATATATATATATATATATATATATACACTTAGAAAATGTTTTATGTAGATTATTTTTTTTTTTTTTTTTTTTTTTGGAGAAGTATGCTTGAGATTTAAGTATTTTGTCCTAATCTTTCCCTAGACGTCGACTGCAGCTGAACCCAACTCAAGCTTTCTTCCTGTTGGTGAACCAAAGGAGCATGGTTAGCGTCTCCGCCGCCATCTTGGACATCTATGAGCAGGAGAAGGATGAGGACGGCTTCCTCTACATGGTGTACGCATCCCAGGAAACCTTCGGCTAGTTTCACTCATCCGATTTCCCCAGTGTGTGCATTTCCACTCGTGTGCTGATAGGAGCATGTATGTGAAGCTGTGCGCACTGGCATTTAATGTTTGCACACGTTTTCTTCTGTAGTCCAACCCACACTCGTCTTTTCTTCAGTACTGTGCATAGACATTCCACATGCCTTGGCACACCTGCGTGTCTGAATCATTATTCACCCGCAAACACTCATTCCTACATACACCTCCAATGACCTACCACACGTATCTCCTACACTACTCACTGTACACAATCGTCGTAATGCTGTCACATTATAGGTATTTCCTTCCACTGTAGGCCGCAGGAACAATAAGTTAGGTCTCATCTGAAACCAGAAGTATCTGTGTTTGGTAGGGCAGCCAGTCGGCTTTTTTTTTTTTCTTCATTGTCTAACCTGTTTTAAGCGTCCTAAATGAAAGTACTGTTGCTATGGGCAACACAGATGATTCACCTTTCATCCATTTTCAGAATGAGGCCTGCAGCCATATCTATTAAAGTGTATGTCCAGCCTTAACCTTTTCCATTAGTTTGGATAGAGTGGGGGTTGGGGAGGGGGATTTAGAACCCCTTTGCAGGTTTTTACTGTTCACTGGAGTGCCATTAGAAATGTCTTCTTACTAAGCCCGCTTTCACAAAGGCATGTCGGTGCGGTAAATCCAGGTGGTTGAGGTTCAATTTTTAACCACTTGATGACTGCCCACTGTACAAATACTGCGGAAGGGGGGGGCGATCTGTGCCAGATCACATGCCTAGTACGTCATCTGACATTTCTGGGTCTGGGGCGCACACGTGTGCTGCCACTGCCCCACTCCCACGGTGATCACACGCAGTGGGAGCCTAGCAGCAAGTACTGCGGACTCGATGTCCGTCGGCACCCGCCGATTATTCAGTACACAGGCAGAACCACAATCTATGTAAACAAGGCAGATCGCCGTTCTGTGCGGAGGGAAGGCATTGATCCTGTGTTCCTGACACGGATCTATGCCTCCACCTAGTGAGAACGCCTCCCCTACAGTACACAAGCGCAGGCTAGGAACACATTTAACCCTTTGATCGCCCCTGATGTTAACCCCTTCCCAGCCAGTCATTAGTACTGTGACCGTGAGTATATTTTAGCACTGATCACTGTATCGTCACTGGTCCCCAAAAAGTGTCACTTAGCCCTGGTTCACGTTGATGCAATTTGGCATGTCAAATCGCATGCCAAATTAATTGGCAGCAATGGCACCGTCTGAATAGGTGCGGCACCGCACTGATTCCCAAAATTTGTTTCTGTACTACTTTTGGTGATTTTGGGGTGCGATTTCCATTGACATCTGTGCAGAAACCCACACAGATGTCTCTGAAGTCGTTCCCTAATCGGGACTGACATGCTGGAAAGAAATCATGCAAGTTCAGCTGAACTCGCACGATTTCATTCCCGCAGTCCGTGTGAACCAGGGCTCAGTGTCTGATTTTGTCCGCTGCACTATTGCAGTCCCGCTATAAGTTACTGACTGTCATTAGTAGTTTAAAAAAAAACAGATTTTTATATTTATATATATATATATATATATATATATATATATATATATATATATATATATATATATATATATATATATATATATATATATATATATATATATATATCTCTATCCCATAGTTTTGTAAACACTATAAATTTTGAGCAAAACGATCAATAAATGCTTATTGGGATTTTGTTTTACCAAAAATATGTAGCCGAATACATATTAGCCTAAATTTTTTTTCTTTGTTGGATTTGAGGAGTTGCCTTCACTTCCTGTCTGTGGAAGCCATTGTCACCAGAACAGGAAGTAAGGGGAAAATAATTCTCTAACTGAGCCCTGGATAACAGTGGAGAGATCTGACTGGCTATAGTCCTGCACCAAGCCACCCAAAAAATGTAAGGATTTAGCAGGGGACACACACTTATAGCAGTGCCACCCACGACAACCTATCCAAATTCACTTTAGTTGTCGCTGTACGACTGATAATTGTACCTAGCACCCCACAAAGTTTTTTTTATTTTTTTTTTAAATAAGCCGGCTAATGTTTATAACAAACGCCATACCTGTATTCTCAGCCTTTTTTGTGTCATAAGAATTTCAGCTTGTGTACTTGTACCCACCGTCTCGTGAAGTTACCCGAGGGCCTTACACACATTCACCTGTTTTTCCTCCATTTTTGACATATCGGAATTCTAGAAGCCACCAGGCGTTTTAAACTGGAACTCAACGCAGGCTCTGAAATATTTGAAAGATGTTGTAGATCAATTTCTGCCAATGTTTATTCGATGTGAGCGCTCTACTGCCAGGAGGCCTTGATGTTTTACAAAATGCGCTGAGAGATCATTTTCCAGCAATACGTTCGATTTGGAACTCATTCAGGTTTACACACCTTTTTGCATGTCGTTTATAATTATTATATATATATTTTTTTCCTTTTAATTGGCCGCTAGTTGGCCTCATGGGTTTTCCGTTTTGCGTGGTAAAAATTGAAGACAAACCTTTTAAGGGGCAAATTTTAATGGTTTTGTACAGGTTCAGAACCCCCAACCTTTTTGCTTGTTCTGTTGAAATGTATGAATTTTTATGTAGCGTTTTTAACTTTTTTTTTTTTTTTGGCGATTCTTACAGGTTATTTTACATTTACTAAAATTTACTGTGTGTATCTATAACCAGGCACCCCTCTCAAAATCTGAAAAATGTATAAAAAAAAATTATATATGTGTATAAAAGCTGATGTGTATATACAGAGGGATGTTCCATGTGTATAAAGATTAAATAAAATTATGTGGCAGACCATTTCTTGTGAGTCTGATTTCTAAACCTTTTATAAATTCCACAATTTGCAATTTTTTTTTTGGGCTAAAAACTTTGCAGGTTCATTGCCAGAAATGGGGAACAATCCATAATGAAGAGCCCTTGGGCCCCTTTCACACGGAGTGGATCCTTTGGACACACTCCGCTAGCTCAGCGGGGGATCGCTCCGCTGATCCCCGCTGAGCAGGCGGATGAAAGGTCCGTCTCCGCTCACTGTGCTGAGACGGACCTGTCAGAGCCCCGCTGTTCTCTATGGGGAAATCGGGTTTCATCTGATACGTTCGCCATCTGTCCAGCAGATCAGATTGCTGTCCGTCTGTTTTGAGCGGATCTTGTGTGTCTCTGCTGACATCTGCCTGCCCATACAAGTCAATAGGTGGCCTGCTCGGATCCGCCTGAAAAATGGACAGGCGGATCCCAGCGGGCCGATCGTGTGAAAAGGACCTTAGCCTTGGTCAGCGGAGTCACACAAGCCAGTATTTTAAAGCTGGGAAAACAAAAATGCTCCTTTGTTGTGGGGCTGTCCCACACTGCAATGGTTAAATGCTCATTTAGGTCTAGGGCAGGGGTCTCCAAACTTTCTAAACCAAGGGCTAGTTTAATGTTCTTTAGACTTTGTGGGGGCCGGACTGTGGCTAGCGTGAGTAGAAAATCAATGGGAGTAAAAATGCCCCATTGCTGGCATTAGTGGGAGGCATAGTGCCCCATTCATTGATGTTAATGGGAGAAATGGTGCCCTGTCAGTGGGAGAAATGGTGCCCCATCATTGGTGTCAGTGAGAGAAATGGTGCCCTATTCATTGGTGTCAGTGGGAGAAATGGTGCCCCATCATTGGTGTCAGTGGGAGAAATGGTGCCCCATCATTGGTGTCAGTGGGAGAAATGGTGCCCCATCATTGGTGTCAGTGGGAGAAATGGTGCCCTATCATTGGTGTCAGTGGGAGAAATGGTGCCCTATCATTGGTGTCAGTGGGAGAAATGGTGCCCTATCATTGGTGTCAGTGGGAGAAATGGTGCCCCAACATTGGTGACAGTGGGAGAAATGGTGCCCCAACATTGGTGACAGTGGGAGAAATGGTGCCCCATCATTGGTGACAGTGGGAGAAATGGTGCCCCCATCATTGGCGACAGTGGGAGAAATGGTGCCCCATCATTGGTGTATGTGGGAGAAATTGATCCTTAAGGGCTAGATGCAAGGTAAGCAAAGGACAGCAGTTTGGAGACCACTAGTCTAGGGCCATAGATTATGTAATTTTTAACCACTGGTGAAAGGAAAGAAAATTGCTTGACTCCCCCCCCCCCATCAGCACAGTCAATCCTTCCCGTAGCGATGTTGTGTTCTGCCGGCGGGGACCCTTCCCCACCATAAAATACAATGATCACTGTGGGTAGCTATAGCCGCCCACAGTGATCCCATAACAATATTCAACAGGCTGATTGTACAGAAGTCAATCTATGGATCGACTTCAGTACAACCAGCCAGCAACTAGATGAACTTACTGAACCGGCCAAGATTTGATCCATCTATGGCTGGCTTTGGACCCATTCTGCTGCCTCTTCTCTATGCTCCAGTTGCTGCAGGTCCTCTGATGTCACGTTCACTGCAGGGCTTATGGGCTCAGCATTGGTCTTGATGACATCAAAGGAAAGTCCACTGCCAGGATGAAGGGGAGAAGAGGAGAGCACTAACTGATGGGTTAGCTAAGGATCAGGGAAGTTAAACTGATTCACTGCTCCCTAAACATAAATGAGCTTTTAAACTTTGCAGTGTGGGGGCAGCCCCTGCACTGTTCTCCCCAGAGATGAGCTTTAAAGGAATGGATAACCCAACAATGTTTATAGCAAAGGGTGGTCTCACAGCAGCCATATTGACAGTGTAGGTTGGAGATGCAAAAAAAATAAATCAATTGGGCCCCCTGCAGGTTTATCCCATTATGACAGATTTACCTGCAAACAGAGCCATCCAGCGCAGCCCTGTCATGGCTCCTCCAGCGCTTCTATCTTCACCCACTCTTCCTTCTCGGTTCATGGACTCCGGCCCTTTGCATGGCTGGGGCCACAATGACGCCACTCCCATGCATACCGTGTGCCCTGAATGCAGAGCGTCACTTCGGGGGACATTGGATAATGCCGATGTGAATATCGCCTCCTAAACTGCATGTTTTAGGAGATATTCATTGTACCTATAGGTAAAGCCTATTGGACGAATGATCGTCTGCTTTTTTTTTTTTTTGCATGCTAGCCTCAAGAATGAAAATAGAGGTTAGTAAAGTATGAAAATTTTCATACGAAAGAATAAAAATACAGAAGTGATGTAATGTTTTTGTATTGTACTTTCTAATCAAACTGTACTGATTAAACAAAAAAAGAAAAAAATTGAAAGAATTTTTCGTGTTTGTCCCTTCTGAAAATTTCAGAGGAAAGCTGTGTATTAACGATCAGATTATCGTACGATTGCTTCGGAAGCTTTTTTTAACATTTTTTTTTGTCCAATTTTTTCTGATCATGTTTACGGCCCTAAAGTGGATGTAAACCCACTCTCATGCTTTCTAAACTACTGCAATATTGGTTATCTAGAAGGATATACATGCCTCCTGCATGTATACTTATCTGTCAAATGTCTCCCCTCTGTCTCCTATGAGACCCGAAAAACTGCAGCTTTTGTGGGTGGGTCTGTTTTCCAGGGCTCATTGGGTGAAGTCGTGATGTCAGTAGACTCCCCGCCCACCTCTACACTCCCCTTATCAACATGCATTTTCTCCTGTGTATTTCTTACACTGAACTTCTGCTATGATCACTAACATTCAGTCAAAACCCAGAAAAGTCCCCACATGACTTCAGCATGCCAAATCATGCTGAGGTGTGGAACAGCCAATCCTTGCAGAGCAGCAGAAGAAAGGAGTGGGAGGGAATTAAAAAATAATGCATGTCTCTTAGGCTAGTGCACGAGATATGTAAATCACCTGTCACTCACAGCAAGGGGGAGGATTTGACAACGTTTTTCTGTTTGTCAAGATTTATCTCACTGAACAATAAAAGAGGATTGCTCAGAGCTGGATTAACTCTTTGTGGCAAGACTGGGCTCAAATGATAGGAAATCTTATACTCTACATTATGCCATAAAAAAAAAAATAGCTTTCAAATTAGCCCAACATAATTGAACACCAATGTCTGCCCTCAATAGACTTCAATGGCATTTGCAAACTTCGAGCAAGAAACTTTTCACAAACAAAAACCAGACGTGTTCGCTCATCCCTATTACTGATAAGATAATTTTTTCATGTCAATAGGGAAACAGTGTGACAGTTCAGCTGTCCTTGTGTGTCATGATATCCAATGCCATTTGATACCATTTATGGCGGTACAAATTCTTTGAATTTCTAATCACTTGTCCTGATGACACTACCCAGGTTAGATAGGGTGAATCTCCACAGCCTGGACTAATAATAAAAAAAAAAAACTGTTCTAATGCTTCTATATTCCATCCAGAACCACAAAAAAAAAAGTGTTTCCTTTTTTAGATGCATTTTTTGTTCCAACTTTAGTAGTCCTATGTGCCAGGGCTGGCCATACATTTATAGATTTCTCTAATAAAGCTTCATTCATGCTAAACGACATGGGTGGAGGAATCTCCCTGCCAGCTGTTATCAGACAGCCTGCACCCGCAGATGTCCAAATACCCTAACAATCAATGACTGCATCTGATTGGATGCAGTCCCTGTACTACCAACAATTTTCCACTCCGCTCATTTGACAAAAGTCAATTAACGAAATGAAATTGTATTAAGCTGCATGGTGCCAACAGGGCCACCCACAGCTTGTAATTCAGAGGATAAAAGAAAACTTACGGTCATATCAAAGTTTTATTTTATAACAGCGGGCAATCTCTCTTCACAAGTTTGTAGATTCCCTGCATGCTTTGCAGCTAATCCTCTGCTGATTTCTTTCAATTTCAAAGGACTACATATCCCATGGTACCTTGCTGCCTGCTAGCAGTGATGCCTGTACTGACTCCGCCTCCTCTCAGCACTTCTGTAGATCAGAAAGCAGGCTCTGTGAAATGTGTGATACAGCATTACCTACCCACAGGGCATAGTGACTACGTGTCACAGAATTCAAGGAAGTGGATGTGTCTGGTCTTTTACAAAGTCAATTTACAAACTTCAAGATTGTTCAGATTAATAGGAATAGGCTAGAAATATAATTGAAATTCAATGTGGAAATTAATATACGTTTTTGCATTATGACCATAGATATGCTTTAGGCAGGAATGGGCCAGAATTTGATCCGTGTATGGCACACTTTGCTGTACCACGTTTCAGTAATTATTTGTAGATAACTCCCCTCCAGTGCCTGGCTTTATTTCACTGCATTCACTCCCCAATCAACAGTTGCTGAAATAAAATCTCATCCACATAAACACAGCATTGTTTACAAGGACTAAGGTCTGACTGGCATCTGAGAGTGGAACAGAAAAAAAATAACCTTTGTACAGTGCTAAGCAAGACTGCATGCTATAAACATTGACCTGGGTGCGTACAATGGTTTCTGTTTTAGATCTTAAAAAAAAAAAAAAATTTCTTGCTGAACTGCTTTTTACAAAGTGACACCATGGCTGCACCAAATTTTAAATAAAATTATTTTTTTTCTGTTAAAAAAAATAAAATACTTTAGACCAGCCCTAAGTTGGTGTACAGAGACAGGTACTCTTCCTGTCTCTGTACACCAACTTAGGGCTGGTCTAAAGTATTTTATTATTTTTTTTTAACAGGAAAAATAAATAATTTTATTTAAAATTTGGTGTCGAGCAGAAGGATGAAAGTTTTTTTTGATCACAGACAAATCAACTTAGTAATTGCACCACATCCCTTAATTGGTTTAAATATAGAAAGAGGGATTGGGATTTTTAAGGTGCAAATTATTTTGAAAAATAGTAACAAATATGTTTATATAAGAATTTTTTTATTTTAGAAAAAATAAAATTTACAACAATTGGCAAGTAAAAATCAACAGGATTTGTATTCTAAAACCGCCAGTACATATTGATAAGACTATCCATATATATGGTCATAAATTAATTGTTGATGTAATCATTATATGTATATGTTTTTTCAATAGAAGGCTTGTACCTCTAGCTGGGCAGCATCCCCTGAAGAAGCCTGTTATGGGTGAAACATGTTGGGAATTCTATCCTATTATGCTGAATCTTGTTGATTTGTACTTGCCAATTGTTGTGTTTTTTAACAATTTTTTATTTTTTCTAAAATAAAATAAATTGTTATGACATAGTTGTTACTATTTTTCAAAATTATTTGTACCTTAAAAATCCCAATCCCTCTTTCTATATTTAACCTGTCTAGCAGAAGGCATGTTTGCCACTGCTACCCCCCTCCTCTCGCTGGTTGTCAAGGATGCTGTTGGCTTCACAGCTGACAGGCTCCTAGCAACCAGTGATGCTGACAGTGGGTGGTGCCTGATGGGGAAGCTGGAGGACTAGCTCTGGTGAAAGGTCTGCTCCGAAAATGTACTTTTTTTTTTTTTAATAATATTAAAAATGTAAATATTAGTTACAATTTCTAACAAGAAAATATAAAATACCATTTGCTATATTTTGATGACAGATCAGATAGGAGAGGCAAAATATAATTTTCTGTTAAGTACGGGTTTTACTGCAATAGTGTAATGTATTTAAGAACATCGTGTTTTGTGCCCCTTACACCCTGGGATCGCTTTCATGTTGGATGCCGTCTCCATAGAACTGTAACAGATCAAGTGATTGAATGAGCCTAACCCTGTAATTATATACATGTTCTGTTACTAGAGATCATTAACCTTTTTGCAGCCCTTACCTTCACGAGCCTGCATTAACCATTACTGTACCGCACCTGTCAAAGGCCTATATGTAATAACATTATGTCATGTTACAACCAAAAATGTAAATGTATTTTATTGGGATTTTATCTGATAGACCAGTGGTCTCCAAACTGTGGCCCTTTGCTTGCCTTTATCCGGCCCTCAGGGGAATATTCCCACTGACACCCACAAGGAGGCACCATTCCTTCCACTGATGCCAACAGTGGAGAACCAATCCCCTCAGTGACACCAACAGTAGGGCATTTTTCTTTCCACTGACACCAGTGATGGGACACTATACCTCCCACTAACACCAAGATGGGGCACTATTCCTCCTTCTACTGACCTTCTCTTTTTTACTCCCACTGATGCTGGGGTATTGTATACTTCCACTGGCCACTGTCTGCCCCCCCCCCCCCCCCCCCCCCCCAAAAGTCTAAAGGACAGTAAACCGACCCCTCGGTTAGGTTTGGAGATCCCTGTGATAGACCAACACAAAGTGGCACATAATTGTGAAGTGGAAGGAAAATGATAAATGGTTTTCAATTCTCTTTACAAATACATATGTGAAAAGTGTGGAGTGTATTTGTATTCAGCCCCCCGGAGTCAATACTTTGTAGAACCACCATTCGCTGCAATTCCAGCTGCAAGTCTTTTTGGGGTCTCTACTAGCTTTGCATATCCAGAGAGTAAAATGTTTGCCTATTCTTCTTTGGCAGGACTTGAAAATTGCTGTTCACAGACGCTCTCCATCCAATCTGACAGAGCTTGAGCTATTTTGCAAAGAAAAATGGGCAAAAATGTCACTCTCTAGATGTGCAAAGCTGGTGCAGATGCTTCCTCCATAACTGGGTAAAAGAGCATGAACAACAACTCCACCCAGCCTGTGACGTCCGCACACAATCCTACTCCATTAACCCCTTCCATGGTAGAAACCGGCTGGAACAGACAATAAAGACACACAGCAACCTAGGTAACTTAGAGTGCTCAGCCTGACTGGCCTACTCACCAAGTGTTTAAAGCGGAGTTCCACCCATTAAAAAGTCAGCAGCTACAAAAAGTGTAGCTGCTGGGACAGGTAACCTAACCCAGACACTTACGTGCCCCAGGGTCCAGCGATGCAGGCGCATAAAGCCCCACTCCTCTTCACGGCGCGGGCATTCCAACGGTGGGCGCCAAGCTGTGGCTTCACAGCCAGGCGTGAGCCGTGCTGTGAATGGCCTGGCAATCTTCTGGGACCTGTGACATGTCCCAGAAGATTGCAGGGAGGGAGGAGGGGGGAGAGGTGATCTTCCTTCCGGTGCCAGGGGAGGAAGTGGGAGCTGGGTACCCGCCCCCAAAAAAAATTACATGCATGTCGGGGTCACCATCAATTATTTGTCCAAGCAGTGTATACTGGGGCAGAGACGTTACTGAGACAAGCTTTGCTGGGTCATAAATCTAGGTATCACTCTGTCTCTAGTATTGATTGGAACATTGATGTAGACATCTTCAACTGCTGCGCGGGTTACTGTAGTAACATATGTCCACAAGCATGGGAAAGTGACACAGAAGAGACAAGACTGAATCACAGCTGTTTCTCCAGGTAATTGTTTTAAAGGGACACACTGGCTGCTACTAAAAGGCACAAGACACAACAGAAAAAATAAAAATAAAAAATAAACAAATCTGCTTATTTAAAGTAGATCTAAACACAACCACTAAAATTCCATGTAGGCTTTAAAAGGTTAGATCACCTTTACCAAAAAAAAAACTGCCTATGCAAAACTGTGCAGCGGGTTGAATGAAAAAAATAAAACGTCATCGCTGGTTGGAGCATCTGTACTAACGATCCAACGTTAGTACAGCGATCTCCCCCAATGAGCTGTTGTGTTCTGACAGGGGGACGGCCCTTCCGCCAGAACACTCCAGTCAGCACTTCCGTCGGACCAGCTGCCATACAAATGGGGCTAAGCCCTCGTTAAACACGGCTTTGAAATCGTGCGAGTTCATCTGAACGTGCGCAATTTCAAAGCCATATTTCAGTCCGACTCCACGGGCGACTTGAAAGACATCTGTGTGGGTTCACGTTGGGAGATGCATGCTGCAGCTCTCCCCCCCACCCCTTTTCTTACCTGAGCCCAATCCGATCCAGTGATGTGCACGAGCGCAGCAGCGCCAGCTGTTGTCTCTCCTTATTGGACAGATTGATAGCAGCAGGAGCCAATGCTGTGACACATGAGTGGGGACCGAGTCCTGCTGTCTGTGTGAATGAACTCAGGAGCGAGCCCAAACAGGTGCCCCTAAAGGAAAGCAGCTTTCTATGGGAGCATCCGATGAAGAGGAGGGGCATGGAGCACTGGCGGGGCACCCCAGAAGAAGATGATCAAGGCTGCTCTGTGCAAAACGATTGCACAGAGCAGGTAAGTATAGGCATATTTGTTATTTTTATTTAAAAAAAAAAAAAAAGTATACAACCTAAGTGTAGGCCATCTACTTTCCTCCTGAAACCTGGCCATAAACTCCCAGAGATGACATCATTCTGTCCTGACTTGTTGCTGGGAAGTTGCTAAGACACTCCCAGATGTTATTGCTCATGCTCACCATGGCAGGAGAGAGATCGCAAACTCCCGCACATGCGTGGTCCGCTATTTCCTCCATTGCAGCATCGCTGAGCTCCGAGCCACTACAACAGGGAAGATAGATTGCATGCAAGGGGGTTTGACGAAAAAGATCTCATTCCTGTGATAGTGGGGTAAGCAGTAACTACTAGGAGTGCCTAAGCAACATCCTAGCAACAAGACAGAATGAGGGATGATGTCATCTCTAAGAGTGTTTTTTTTGTGGCTAAGCTTTAGGAGGTACAGAAATGGCCACAGCTAAAGCAAAGGGCATTATTCACCTTTGGTCACAGATGCATGGTTTGCTTTTATCTACAGGTGCCCCTTACTTGCGCAGGCAGCTTTTTTTTTGTAAAGATGAACTAAACCTGGCCATAGACGGTTCTCAGGAGGAAATACATTTTTTTTTAATAAAAACAAAAAATCATAAGATGATCCTGCCATGAAGGTCCTTGTTCAGGCACTTCCCATTATGGGTTGATGGCTGTCTCTTGTGTTCCTGCATTGTCACCCTGTAACGTGCACCCCTGGTAGAGACTACAAGCGGCCTGAACTGACAAACATTTCTTAGGTAGGGTCCACCATTGACAATATCAGAAATCCGGTCCAGAGCAATGATGTGCAGTCAACACTGAGGTGAGTGCATAAAAGAAGTGGATGTAAAGCAGCACCAAGATATAAAAGTGAAAGCTGTATTGTATGTAGGGCCGTTTTTAAGGCAGGGCAAAAGGGGCAGCTGCCCTGGGCCCTGTCATTGTTGTGGGGCCCAGAGCAGCTGCCTCATACTTGCTAACTATCCCAGTTTAAATTCCCTTAAAGTTTTAGTCCTGTGCTGTGTCCCAATATCTCAGTGTGAAGTGCTGCTACTAAGGCTGCCCAGCTCTGCCCTATTGTTGTGTACAGATGACTCACCAGCAGACCCTGTGTTTACATGTAAATAACTGGCATTCATAAGTAAATAGCTGAGGCCGGCGGCATTGATATGTAAATAAAGGCGGCATTCATATGTATATCATGCCCTCCTGCAGTGAGGAGTTGATGTGCTGTAATCTCTAGCAACCAATCAGTGAGCAGTAATACTGTACAGTAATCTCTAGCAACCAATTAACAAGCATAAATCATTTGCTGTAACCTCTAACAACTAAACAGTGAGCCATAATGTGTGCTGTAACCTCTAGCAACCAGTCAGTAAGCAGTAATGATATGCTGTAACCGCTAGCAACCAATCGCAATTGCTGCCTGATCTGATATAGTAAACTGATATTAAGTCTAGCTGCTATTTATTGTATGTCTCAGAGCAGGCGGGGAGTGAAATTGAATTGGGGGGGGGGGCCCCAAGAAGATGTTTGCCCAAGGTCCAACCAATATTAAAGACGGCCCTGATTGTATGAGAAACAAAACATGGCAATTCTTTAACATACACAATCCTTTAGGCCCCTTTCACACTGGGGCGGGAGCCGCGGTGACGGTAAAGCAGCGTAATATATTTAGCGCTGCTTTACCGTCGTTTTAGCCGCGGGATTCGGCCGCTCGCGGTGCGGTTTTACCCCCCGTGAGCGGCCGGAAAAGGGTTAAAATCCCCCGCAAAGCGGCGCTATTGCCGCGGTGTCCCATTGATTTCAATTGCTCCAAAGATGGAGCATTTTTTACTGTCCTGCTAGCGCACCGCTCTTGCACATCTTCCAACGGGAGTGTCGAATGCCTGCTCCCCTTCTAGACACTGTGGTTCATTCCTCTGGCCACATCACTACTGTGGCCTCTCTAATGACATAGGGCGGTCAGAGGAAGAAACCATACCATGCAGAGGGGGGAAAATACCAACCATTCAACATTTGCAAAATTGGTGCAAATGCTGAAGTTTCTTCATCCAGCAGTGGTTGGGAAAAGAGTGGAGATTGGCAGTCACATGCCAGCACAGGGTAGGTGACCAAAGCTTTACTGGACACCTGCAGATAAGAAAAGCAAAGTCAGCAACCCGGCTCTGCTATCTGGTATAAAGTTGAAAATCTCAAACTGGATGGGCAGAATTACCAAATCTTTGAGGAGTAAAAGAACTTCCTTATGTGAATTCCAACTGCATATTTAGCCGTTTGCTTGTAGGTCACCTTTAAACAGCAAACTACAAAAAGAAATCAATTGCAAAGACGGAATTTGTGAACCTATTATGCCTCGTTTCCACTGAGCGGATCGGTTCGGGTCGGTACAGTTTGGGAAGGGTTAGAATGGTCTGGCCTATTCAGGTGAGCGTTTCCACTGCAAGACAGACCACCAGGGTCCATACGGGGTTTAGAAAAAATGCTTAGCATGGCCTCACACTGATTGGCAGACGTTTTTCAGACCGCCAATCAGTGGAATGTATGGTAGCTCCGCCCTAACCGAACCGTTACATTTTCTATGGCCCCACATCTGAAGCAGGACCCTAAATGGTGCGGTATGGTTCGGTTGTATGGGCCGCTTTCATAATGGAAACACTGAAAATAGCGTACCGTACTGAACCGATTCGCTCAGTGGAAATGAGGCATTAGTGATATATGCCTTGTAGCATCATCATGACTATCCACTCATAATAATAGAAGAGCAAATAATGAGTCTCTGGTCTGCCCTCGCAGATGTCTTTATTCAGGTCCCACATCCCACAAATAAAAAATGTAAAATTTTAAATCAAATGTAAAAAAAACAAAAAAAAAAACATTTCAGTGCATACAGATACGTCTCTCTAAAAAAATAGTATGATAGGCATTTTCCAGAGGCAATGCTACTCACAGAGTATCAGAAATCCAACAGCAGAACTAGACACACCAGACACTAATAACTGGTGATGTCACTGGCCCTCATCAACCAATCACACTTCAGTCCCCCAGGTCCACCAATTACTGGTCACACAGATTTTTATTCAGTTTTCTTTATCTCCAAGATCTGGAATTCCTATAGAACAAAATCCTGTGCTCCTCCTTCTCATGGTCTAAATCAGGGGTAGGCAACCCCCGGAACTCGAAGCCTCTTTTGCCGGCACTCGACTCCCTCCCCATCAGCCGAGCAGCGCAGGGAAGTGTCAGTGAGACACGAATGCATTCCAATTTCAGAAATCCACACATCGCACCTACAATGAGGGGGAGGCACTGTGTCCCCACACATTGTAAAAGATGGGAACCATTGTTTGGTTCTCCAACGTTGCTGTAGCTGCGATTGTCACCTTTTGTTATGGGGAAGAGATTGGGTGCAGTTCTGCTGGGGGGGGGGGGGGGGGGTTGGGTTGGGTGGTTCCGGTTTCCAGGAGGAGGACTGTCATTGGCCACTGCCAAAATCAATCACAGTCCTGCTAGCCCACCATCTGGAGGAAGATAACTCGCTTGGTTACCACTACCAATCTCAGAAAGAAGGGATTTCACTGTGATCACGAAAACCCCAATCAGGTGACAATATTCCTGAACCTTTGCGTCACTTAATACTGAACCCCGGCACTCTGTTTTCCTTTAAGCCACAGCCAGTATTAAGTGCCATGAATATCACACCCAACTGAACAGCAGGAGGGTACAGCAGTGGGGAAAATGAGCAGGAGGGTACAGCAGTGGGGAAAATGAGCAGGAGGGTACAGCAGTAGGGAAAATGAGCAGGAGGGGTTTCAGAGGTGGGACAGAAGAGCAGGAGGGGTTTCAGAGGTGGGACAGAAGAGCAGGAGGGGTTTCAGAGGTGGGGCAGAAGAGCAGGAGGGGTTTCAGAGGTGGGGCAGAAGAGCAGGAGGGGTTTCAGAGGTGGGACAGAAGAGCAGGAGGGGTTTCAGAGGTGGGACAGAAGAGCAGGAGGGGTTTCAGAGGTGGGACAGAAGAGCAGGAGGGGTTTCAGAGGTGGGACAGAAGAGCAGGGGAGTACAGCGGTTGGGCAGATGTGCAGGGAGGTACAGTGGTGGAAGAGATGAGAAGGGGGTTCAGCAGTGGGACAGAAGAGCAGAGGGGTCCAGTGAAGGGGCAGATGAGCAGGGGGGTTCAGTGTTGGGGCAGATGAGCAGGGGGGTTCAGTGTTGGGGCAGATGAGCAGGGGGGTTCAGTGTTGGGCCAGATGAGGGGGTTCAGTGGTGAGACAGAAAAGCAGGGGGTAGATGTGAAAGGAGGTGTATTGGTGGGACAGATGAGCAGGGGGTCACAGTGCTGGGGCAGGAGAGCAGGGGGAACAGAGGTGATACAGATGTGCAGGAGGTACAGTGGTGGGGCAGATGAGTAGATGGGTTCAGTGTTTAGGACAGATGAGGTGATTCAGCAGTGAGACATAAGAGCATGGGGATACGTCGGTGGAGCAGATGTGCAGGGAGGTACAGATGAGAAAAGGGGTACATTGATGCAGCAGATGAGCAGGAGGGTTACAGTGGTAGGGCAGATGTGCAGGAGGTACAGTGGTGGGAAGGATTACCTCAGGAGGTGTGAAGGTACATGAATTGGGGCTGAACCAGGCGTGAGAGTGCAGGATGTTAATTTCTCACTACTGCTCAAGTAGTTTTCGGCACACTGTGCTCAAAAAGTTGCCTACCCCTGGTCTAAATATATGTAATATATGTAATATATGTAACCGTGCATAAGTAATCATCTGCTGTCTCCAAAGGAGTAAATACTAACTTCGAAACAGTTTGAATTTCCACCAAGTCTCTTCAATACTCAAATGCTATGGTAAAGGTGTTTAGAAAAAAAAAAAAAAAGAATAAACTGACTAAGCTGCATATATTGATGGGCAGACCATCAGTAGATAGACTCTCGTTTATTGGATTTTGTGTGGCAGTCAAAGTGGGATCAATACCATCTTGAGTATAGTGACAGTATTGGAAATCGATGCGATTTCAAATTCACATTTAGATCTTCAACTACTCCTATGACCTGCCAGGTCTTTTCAGGGGGCATTCACATCTCTGCATGTTAATTTGTAGCAACTTTGGTGCAGTTTGCAGCAAAACACAACTTCAACAGGGAGAAGGTGTTAGGCTGGATTCACACCTATGCAGTTTTAGTGCTTTTTGCATATTTGCACTACAGTCCATTTAACATGGTTTCCTATGGAACACGTTCTGTAGTGCAAATCTGCAAAATGCTAAAAAGCACTAAAAATGCCATAGGTGTGAATCCAGCCTTATACGCCAAAATCGAAGGCGCCCATTCCTGAGACTTGCTTCACACTGACCTGTACCAAGTTCTCTTTAACCCTATTATCACTATTATGGAACTAGTTGATTATGATCAAACTCACTTATTGAAAAGTCCCTGGAATAGTCTGGAACCAGCTTTAAAATCTGCTGAGGATCTATGAGTACTGTGAGGATTAGCATGCCATTAATTGAGATCTGAGAATGCAATTGTTCTTCGGCAAATCAATGCAGTACATGTTTTATCATTAAACACAGCAATACGGCAAGTGCAGGATGTTCTAGAGCAGGGGCGTCAAACAATTTCATTGCGGGCTGCATCAGTAGTATAAAAACAAGGAGAGGGGCGCCTCTGAGTATATATCAACAAATATTTATTACAAAAACCATATCCACTCACATAGGAGACTAGTGTAGAACTCCCCCATGTGAGTGGATATCATTTTTGTAATAAATATTTGTTGCTATATACTCAGAGGCGCCCCTCTCCTAGTCTTTCTCCTAGCTCATTGGACCTTGCTTCTGGTCTTTTTGGTGGCAGCCCCGACAGACTCATCTACATATATATATATATATCCCTGCCATTGGACTATTAGGAACAGTTAATTGAGGTACTCTTGTATTGCGCCTTTTTACTTGTAAAATGCATCAGTAGTATGATTGCCCTCAAAGGGTCAGTTGTATCTGGGGTGCACTACATACAGAGTTGGAGTGTGTTATGTACAGTGCTCAGGATTATGCTACGTACAGAATGCAGAGTTCAGGCGTGCACTGCGTACAGAGTGTAGGGTTTAGGGGTGCAGTGTGCAAAGTCCCCCCCACCCCCAAAGGCTTCCTCTCATCTCGCTCTCCCCCACCTTGCCTGGCTCTAGTACCTCACTATGTAAGTAGCTCTGCCTCACCTTGCAGGGAGAACGTGCTCTTTCTCTCTCAGATTCTGGAGATATGTCCCCACCCTGAGTGTGTGCAGAGATCTGTTAGTTGTGGGAGAAAAGTAGTCCCTTGTAAACACTTTTGTGTTTGCAAGTGACGGCAGGACATGGGAGCGAAGAGTGAGAGCCGGAGATGGCAGAATGAAGGTCCACCAGGTTCCAACTGAAAAACTGTGCAAGGGCCACATAGACAAGGGATGGATTAGGCCACAGGCCTTTTGTTTGACATCCAATAAATTTGACAATATAGTGCGACACCTGCCTTTACACGCATATGAACTTTAATAGCATCCCAGTCTTAGTCCGTAGGCTTCAATACCGAATTGGCCTACCCAAAGTCCATAAAGACATGGCTGAACAAGTTTGGGGGGGGGGGGGGGACGGGACCTGACTGGCCTGCACAGAGTCCTGACCTCAACCCGATAGAACACCTTTGGGATCAATTGGAGTGGAGACTGCGAGTCAGGCCTTCTTGTCAACATCAGTGCCTGACCTCACAAATGTGCTTCTGGAAGAATGGTCAAACATTCCCATAGACGCACTCCTAAACCTTGTGGACAGCCTTCCTAGAAGAGTTGAAGCTGTTATAAATGCAAAGGGTGGGCCAACACAATATATTGAACCCTACGGACTAAGACACCATTAAAGTTCATGTGTGTGTAAAGGCAGGCATTCCAATTTTCACGATATAGTGTAGGTGTTCTAGAGCCAGGGAAGGACTCTCAGTATTGAAGTCTTTTTTGGCTTTGACAGTTAAAGGAAGTGGGTGAGTCTTTCGGCATCTGCCCAAAATGACAAAGTCAAAAAAACATGGACTATAGATTTAAAACCAAAAAACATAGCATGGGTGAGACTACACAGGAGCATTTGTTCAAGGTGAATTAAAAGTAGCTAGAACTGCTTGTCCTTTTATTTTGAAATCTAAAAGGCACTGACCCAATCAGTATCCACAGGTGACCAGTCTGTGCCTACCATTCATCAAAATATTGTATTGCCTTTCATTCAATGCTGTCTCTGAATGACAGCTTACACGTAAAATGTAGTTTGATCAGTTGTTGTTGTACCAGCCAAGAACATTTCAGCCGCTCCTAGTACAGACAAAACATAGCTAATGTGAACACATACAGTACCCAAGTTAAATTATTTAGTCCACAGTGGCAGACAGCATAGGCAGCAGAGCAAATATACAATTCCAGTTATTTGTTTCTTTCTATACATGTATTCTGCAAAGCAGCTTTGTATTTTCAGTCTTTTGGCCATTTAAAGCGGTAGTAAAGTCCGTGTTGCAACTTTTACCTACAGGTAAGCATTATATTTGCCTGTATTTTAAGTGATTTTTTTTATTAATAACAAACATGTCAGTTACCTGCTCTTTTGCACAGAACAGCATCGATCTTCTTTTCGGGTCCCCCCGCCCGCAGTCCAGGCTCCTCCTCCCTGCAGAGTGCCCTCAGATGCAAGCCTCTTGCTATGGCTGCACTCCTGCAAATGGACATTGTCCATTTACACACCACACCCTGCTCTCTCCTCATTGACTGGCTGAGATTGACAGCAACAGGAGCCAATGCCTCCAGTTGCTGTGTGAGCCAATGAGAGAGACCAGGGAGAGTCACTGCTCTCATGCGGGGGGGGGGTCTGGGTGGTGAACTGCACAGTTTTTTTTTTTTCCCCTTTACCTTCATGCATTCTATGCATGAAGGTAAAAAAAAAAACAACTGCCTTTAGAACCACTTTAACTGTTTTATTTTGTAATAACAGTGAGGTTTTGTGTTCATGGGTAACGGTTTCCAATACTCATCAAAACTACCTATAGATCTTAGAGCTAGGATTTCAGATTTCAGACACTTGCTGCCATAGTCAGCTCATGTTTGCATTTGCTCCTAAAGGTCAATTCAGACTTTTGCACTGCAGTAATATGCATTTTTGCGCGTTACATGCCTCCAAATTCACCGTCATTCATTAAAAGAGAAGTATGGGATTCATTTTTTTTTTTTTTTTTTTCCAGATTCATACTTACCTAGGTGGATGCAGCATCTGTCCTCCACTGGCTGTAACACTGAGAACCAAGCAATCTAACACTGCCAATCACTTGGTTCTCAGAGCTCCCTGGACTGTCAGGTACCAGCTCTCTGCTCTGCCCCACCCCCACGCTCATTGGCGCACTTGACTGTGGAGAGGACGGGAGCGGACAGCTCAGGCTCTCAGCAGCTTGCTGAGAGGCTGAGTCGGGTGTCGGTCCAGGCATATGGATTGACTCAGACTTCATTGTCGAAATCTTTCCCAAGCCTGGACCAGCACTGCGATGTCAGCCGACAGAGGCCTTCAGCTCGCTGTCTGCTGAAAACAGGTCACAGGAGTGCAGATCGAACTGCACTCCTGTGATCCATACAAGTACAGCCAAAAAAGCTTTGGCTGTACTTCTTTAAAAATGGCACTGCAGCATATCTGTGCATTGTGGGGGAAATAAAAAAAAAAAAAAAAGGGGTCACCAGTGTTTCTGGGTGCATTGGCAGCCTATGGAAATAAATGGGCTGCCTTAACAGAAAGGATTTTAAGGCCAAATACACTGTGCAGTAACGCATCACAATACAACAATCGTGTGTAAATTTACACTTAATATCATGCATAGGGCAGGCCCAGACATAATGAAAAATAGCTCCCAGAATACAAATGCAATACATGGGACCACCACTAGCTCTAAGGCCCCTTTAACACTGAAGCGTTTTTCAGGCACTACAGCAAAATCGCTCATGTATAGCGCCTGAAAAAAGCGGGTCCTTTCACTCCAGTGTGAAAGCCGGAGGGCGCTTTGCGGGTGGTTTTAACCCTTTTTCGGCCGCTAGCAGGGGTTAAAAAATATAGCGCTGCTTTACTGCCGACGCCCGCACCGCCCCAGTGTGAAAGGGGCCTAAGGGCTGTAGTTCTTTTGGCAGATTTGAGAAGGAAGGTTACGGATATTTGTTGTTTAGCCAAATACAAAAGTTACCCATTTGAAGTAAACGTGTTTTGCAAATGCAGGGGAAAGTAACAGATCTACCCAACAGTGGGCCCAGCAGCTGCTTACTTCACCATCCCTTTGCTAGAAGCGAAGAAAAATATTTGTTGCTTCCAGGTATGAAAATCACGTGATTCGCTCCCCTACCAATCCTGTGCTGGTGCTTGATGACTGGCTGTTCATGCTGTCACATTGGGGCAACAATAGAAAGAGAAGGGAGCACTGATCTAGTGCATTATCTCAATAGAATATATTTCAAGAAAGTCTCTCTCTCACCCCCCAAGCAATTGGGAGATGGGGTCTAGCTTATGCTCATACAATATATGGAGCATAAGCTAGACCCCACCTCCCAACTGCTTGGGGGGGGGCGGTGACAGTGCTGGTACATGTGTTTATATGAATATTGGAAATGTTAGTGGGTCATTCACGACCCTGCCTCTGATGAAGAGGCCTCGCCCTTGAAATGCGTAAGCCATTTTCTGATGCCCCCTGGTCTTTGGCAGTACCGATTGACTTGATTAGACTTTCAGGCAGTCTATATCACTTGCTATGATAAGCGTTTACACAATATATTGCGAGTATATTTATTGCTGGTTTTATCTTGAAAAATGTGCACTTGGTTGGTGCTCCCTTCTCTTTCTATTGTTTTTTTTTTTTTTTAGTCTGAAGATACCCATTGTCCTGAGAGGGCAGCAAGACCATTGATGTTAAGAAGGGATTTTACACTGTGTACCTCTGAGTCTATCACTGCAAGCGCAGGAGAATGCTTGTTTGTCGCATTGGGACAGACAGAATCCCTATCTTATATAAGCTCCAAGTCATGGCTCACACAGGGCTTCCTCCGATTCTTCCTGGTGGCAAGGGAATAGTAGGAAGGCAAGTATGATCAGCTGGTAAGACCGCCACAGATAAGGCATTCTTCCCTGCATGGGCAATGCACAGGCCCACTTTAAGGAAAACCATACAGAAAATGGGCTGTCGTTTTCCAGAAGCATTCTCTACACCCAACTTGGGATTTGTCCAGCCCTGCAATAATGCTGAGTTACCATTTCAGAGATTATTAAATGACCAAAAAAAAAAAAAGATAGTGCAGGTATCCCCCTTGACAACAAAACGAAAAATGAAAGATGGGAATCTGGCTTAGAAAAGACCTGTTGATGACATCACCAGGTGCCACATTGCAGCAACAACTGTCTATGAGCCTTCATCCCAAACATGCTGCACTGTATTCTATGTGTAGGAATTTTTGTTCATAAGCAATTTAGTACTGGGGCTTAAACAAGCCTACACAAAACAGGCTTCATACTGGACTTGTCTGCTTATCGGCTGCCTACTTGCCCTTTTTTATTCATACCATTTTTCTTTATCAGTGCTTCATGCTTACCAAACAATCATATTGCAACATGTTTGTTAGAAGGGGACAGGATGAGATCCATGCTGAATAACCTTGTCAAAATTCACTGTACTGTTAAAAAGTAGTAATAAAGAGTCCTCTTGCTTGTCCTTTAAAATGTTGCGGAGGGACAGGCTTGAGCTGTGCCTCTCTGCTCCACAGGAGGGCGCTGCCCTCCATCAAGCCACTTCCCTGATCCGAAACATACAAAGTCCCTCCATGGCTTTATTTTAAAACAAGAGTGGCTTCAGTTCCATCCTTCTTGGTTAGGTAGAGGCCGTGATGGAGGTGGTATTCTCTCCGAAGGAAGGCGTAAAAGTAATCGGACACCAGGAGAATCTGAAGAGGAAAAATACAAGTGCGTGAAAAACCCATTTTACTCCATGGTCAATGTACCGTATATACTCGAGTATAAGCAGAGATTTTCAGCACATTTTTTTGTGCTGAAAGTGCCCCCCTCGACTTATACTCGAGTCAAGCATTTTCTGCAGCAAAAAAAAAAAATTATTTCCGACCCGACTTTGGGGCCACTTGGTGCTAGGAACCCCAACCCAGTGGACCTAGCACTACAACATATCCAAAGATGGGGTTCCTAGCAACAAGTGACCCCGAGATACAGGGCCCCAAAGTCAGTCAACTGTGTCCATCTGCAGCAATGTCATTTCAGGACCCTTTGGCTGCAGCTAGGGGGCATTTAGGAACCCTTAACTACCAAGTTTGAAGTTTGGGGGACCTATGGCTGCAAATGGGCACAGTGAGGCTGCAAATGGGCATTGTTGACCCTCTTTTCCACTTACAGTAGCTGCACCTTTCTCACCCTAGGCTTATACTCGAGTCAATAAGTTTTCCCAGTTGTTTGTGGTAAAATTGGTGCCTCGGCTTATATTCGGGTCGGCTTATACTCGAGTATATACGGTAATTAAAAAGTTTAATTGCCTCATAGTTTACATTCCCTGCTTCAGTCTCACCCCCTTCAACAACATGCTAACAAAATATTGAATAAAACCTTTCCATTTTCATGTAACAAATAAACCAGGACTGCACATCGAAAAAAAAAAAAAAAAAAAACTGTACCTGATTTATACTGGGCTGCTGAACACTTATAGATCCATTCACATCAATCAGGTTGAAAAACAAACAGTAACAGTGCTAGGTGCGAGACTACTCAAAACCCCAAACGTGCAAAATTTGTACCCAAAAAGAAGAAAAAGTTCACCCCCACCCCTAAATTCCAGCTCCCCTATGTACAAATACACCATTAATGTACCTCTGTTGCAGAAAAATAAAAAAAGCTTACTTTTAGGGCTGTTACTGATTAAAATTTTTGTATTAGATTAATCGACTAATTTCGATTAATTATAACGCACATACAGATCCAACTACTTTTAGCTGATCTCCTTGCATTGCAACTCTGCATTAGTCAGTAGTAAATGTGGTATACACTATATACAATCACCCGACACTAGTTAGTTTCCACAATCCATGACTTAACTTCACAGTTCACACAAATACGTTTTAAATTCAAACCGTAGCACTGACGCAAGTCATTTCTTTTTCCACAGTAGCGTGACAATCCCTCCACCTCCGGTCTAACTAATCACTCGCACCTTATGGCATGGACCCCTGTGCAAACAGGTGGTCATGCAAGCGGGTTTTAAAAGGGTTAACACGGACCATAAAGTTATCTGACGTCTCCTTAGATCTCAGCAAGGACGCCCAGTCATGGGTAGAAAGAAAAGATCTAAGTGCTCACCGCTTAAGTATAAGATTTAATTTTTGTGTTCAAAACACAAACTACTCACATAAAGATGATAAACACACAGCATGTAAAGCCGACAATCGTGTTAGTTCCGTAGAGCAGAAGCGGGTGACGTCATGCGTAGCTCCTCCCCCGTACGCATTACGTTCAATCAGAACTTTAACGTCACCGGACTCCTCCCCCCTTTCCTTTGTTAGCAGATGGAGGCACTTGGGGAAGGGGGGAGGAGTCCGGTGACGTCACCGGATCTCCGACGGAACTCCCTGAAGAGTCGGAGGCCGGCGGAGAGGTGAGTACCGATCAAAAGAATTTTGATCGATCAAAAAAATTCATTGATTAATCAAGGAATTAATCTTTAATTTCCACAGCCCTACTTTCTTTGCTTTATTGAACAAGGCCTTACCTTGTAGAAAAAAATAATCTAATATCGGACAGGTGTTATAACCCTCCCTCGCTCTATTCAAAAAAAAATAAATAAATAAATAAAAAAGTTTTGCCTGTAGTTCTACTTTAAATCCAGTGGGCTGTAAGAAAAACTGAGCAGCCTATTATCTGGTTTGTAGGAGATTTTTAACTGGATGGCTGGAACACATCGTCAAATGGGTTTTAGATCTGTTAGTGCATACAGGCATTGTGATCTAAGCTAATCTGGAACTATGCCCTGTGACAAGACTTACCTGGCCCACGTTAAATGACAGTGTGATGGCATAGAAGAAGTTTGAGTTGGCGCTGCCAGCGTATATCCACAAGTGCCAAAGAACTGGAAAGAGTAGTGAACATACCACCAACATGCAAGAGACTATGAAGATGTTCCGCAGGACTGTAAGAGTTAAAAAATTAAATAAAGTAAAAAAATAGCACAACATTGAGATACAACTTATACATAGAGATAATACACAATATAAACAGTTCTCTGCTCCGCAGTTGATGCATTTCTTTGACAAGTGAATACATATAGACATATATAGACAGTAAGTGGGAGGCTGAAGGAGATCAACAGCACTGAAATACAACCAAGGAAAAAGAGGCGGAAATAGTAATTAAAAAAAAGGTCAGTGTTTTAGTAATACACAGTGCTTTAACAAATTTAATTTCACATCCAGTTAGGCTAGGTTCGCACCTGTTGCTGCAGCCGCAACCATCCGCACAGAAAAAAAAAAAAAAAGTGCTGCGAGGGGGTACCATTAATCCTAAAAGCACCCTTTCCCTGCGTTATTTGTAGGCACAGCAGCCCATTCAAGTGGATGCCATGTCTGTGTAGAATGCAGCTCACAGAACCACACAAGTGTGAACCTAGCCTAAATTAGAACTAAAGGCCGGGTGGACACAGTGATTGTTGCTAGCGGCTATAGCCACTGGCAATAATTGCATGCTAGAAATCCAACATGCTGGTTGTACCAAAGTCGATCGATGGATCGGCTTGGGTACAATCAGCCTGCCCATAGATGGATCGATCTCAGGCGGTTCAGCCGTCTATGGCTTGCTGGCTTTAGCAGACAAAAACTGTCTTTTCCTCTGCCAAACAGGGCTGTGCTGTATGGCAGAACTGTGTAAATCTCAGGAATAGATGGAAAGAAATACAAATCTCTTGCAGGTAAAACTACCATAGAGTATCTCACAAAAGTGAGTACACCCCTCACATTTCAATAGTAAATATTTTATTATATCTTTTAATGTGACAACACTGAAGAAATTACACTTTGCTACAATGTAAAGTAGTGAGTGTACAGCTTGTATAAGGGCACTTTCACACTGCCAGCGCCCAGGCGTCGGCAGTATTCACCGCTCCTACAGTGCTGCAAAGAAGCTGCTTGCAGGACTCTTTTTGACGTCCTGCCAGCACAGCGCCCTAGTGTGACAGCACTCAGGCTTTCACACTGGGATTGCCGCTGAGGCTTTTTTCAGGCACTATTT
Source organism: Lithobates sylvaticus (assembly GCA_028564925.1). Lineage (NCBI taxonomy): Eukaryota > Metazoa > Chordata > Amphibia > Anura > Ranidae > Lithobates > Lithobates sylvaticus. The sequence goes on from CM053037.1 coordinate 155,516,122, forward strand.
TTAGCGCTAAAGCGTCTGAAAAACGACTCGGCTTGTAAAGGGTCTAAAAGTGTAAATTTGCTGTTTCCTCAAAATAACTCAACACGCAGCCATTGATGTCTAAACCGTGAAAATGTCCAAATTGGGCCCAATTAGCCATTTTCCCTCTCCAGTGTAATGTGACTCGTTAGTGTTACAAGGTCTCAGGTGTGAATGGGGAGCAGGTGGCAGGTGTGTTAAATGTGACGTTATCGCTCTCACACCGGTCATTGGAAGTTAAACATGGCACCTCATGGCAAAGAACTCTGAGGATCTGAAAAAAAAAGAATGGTTGCTCTACATAAAGATGGCCTAGGCCAGTGATGGAGAACCTTGGCACCCCAGAGGTTTTTAGAACTGCATTTCCCATGATGCTCATCTAAACTGCACAGTGCATAAGCATCATGGGAAATAAAGTTCCAAAACATCTGGGGTGCCAAGGTTCGCCATCACTGGCCTAGGCTATAAGAAGATTGCCAAGACTCTGAAACTGAGCTGCAGCATGGTGGCCAAGACCATACAGCAGTTTAATAGGACAGGTTCCACTCAGAACAGGCCTCGCCATGGTGGACCAAAGAAGTTGAGTGCACGTGCTCAGCGTCATATCCAGAGGTTGTCTTTGGGAAATAAACGTATGAGTGGTGCCAGCATTGCTGCAGAGGTTGAAGGGGTGGGGGGTCAGCCTGTCAGTGCTCAGACCATACGCCGCACACTGCATCAAATTGGTCTGCATGGCTGTCATCCCAGAAGGAAGCCTCTTCTAAAGATGATGCACAAGAAAGCCCACTAAAAGACTGCTGAAGACAAGCAGACTAAGGACATGGATTACTGGAACGATGTCCTGTGGTCTGATGAGACCAAGATAAACTTATTTGGTTCAGATGGTGTCAAGCGTGTGTGGCGGCAACCAGGTGAGGAGTACAAAGACAAGTGTGTCTTGCCTACAATCAAGCATGGTGGTGGGAGTGTCATGGTCTGGGGCTGCATGAGTTCTGCCGGCACTGGGGAGCTACAGTTCATTGAGGGAACCATGAATGCCAACATGAACTGTGACATACTGAAGCAGAGAGAGTGCACTCCATGCACAAGAGGGTTAAGGCAGTGCTGGAAAATAATGGTGGTCACACAAAATATTGACTTTGGGCCCAATTTTGACATTTTCACTTAGGGGTGTACAGTTTTGTTGCCAGCAGTTTAGACATTAATGGCTGTGTTGAGATATTTTGAGGGGACAGCAAATTTACACTGTTATACAAGCTGTACACCACCTACTTTACATTGTAGCAAAGTGTAATTTCTTCAGTGTTGTCACATGAAGATATAATAAAATATTTCCAAAAATGTGAGGGGTGTACTCACTTTTGTGAGATACTGTATATGTATTCCATTAGTGTATTTATTAGTTTGCCTGGGGTTCCTGGACAGGAAAGGGACGCTGAACCTCTTTAACCACCGCCGTATAGTAAAATGTCAGGCAGGATCCCCTCTCGTTCTGGGAGGTTGTCATACGACATCGCCCCAGTTTTGGCACGCAGTGCAGCGATCATGGGCATGTCATGTCCATGTGACATGGTGCGACCCAGATCTCGAAAAAGAGCGGATGTTGGCTCTTTGCCCATGTGATCAGCTGTGTCCAATCACAAGTAAAACACAGAAGTGCCGATCAGCGGCATCTCCTTGCAGGGGAAACCTGTACAGGTAATCAGGCACTGATCATCAGTGCAGCCCCAGCAGTGATACCAGTCAATGACGATCTGTGATGCAAACTGCTACCAATATGTGCCCATCAGTGATGCCAATCGGTGTCCATCAGTGATGCTAATCAGTGCTGCCTTTCATTGACTGTCAGTGCCTGTCCATCAGTGCCGCCTATCAGCACTGCATATTAGTGCCTCTTCATCAGTGCCCTTCAGTGGCCATAAGTGCCGCCTCATCAGCGCACAGTGAAGGAGAAAAAAAATATTTATTTACAAAAATGTTTTTTTTCAAAATGTTCATTCTTTATTTAAATTTTTTTTTAACAAAAACAAAAAAACCCAAACGGTGATTAAATACCACGAAAAGAAAGCCCTGTGTGAAAAAAATTATTAATAAATATCATTTGGGTACAGCATTGCATGACCATGCAATTGTCATTCAAAGTGTGACAGCGCTGAAAATTGGCCTGGGCAGGAGGGGGGTGAAAGTGCTCGGTATTGAAGCGGTTAAGATATAACATTGCAGCAAGCTTGTCAGAGACTTACATCTGGACAGGTGGGCCCACATAGGAAGCAGAGCCATGTAGAGTGCCACATCTCCCACTGTAGGGTATGACTTGAAGATGCAGATAATGGCCAGCTGTACAAATATCAGGAACATGGGGTGCTCTCTACAATAAAAATCAACAGAAACAATTGTGAAAATCAATTTGCAAAGTTGTAAATAGTCTACATCCACCACTCAAGGGGTCAAGAACGAGGCTGTGTTCTAACTGAACAAGATTCAAAAATGTTTGCGTTGGGCAGACCGGGTTTACCTTGGCGCTGATAAGTTAGAACTGTCAAAAAACAGTAAACTGTCAGCAACTTACTTTAACTTGATGGTCAGAGGCACAGTGTAAAAGAACACATTGATCTGGAAGACACACACGAAGAACGAGCTGAAATGTTCAAACATCTCTGCGAAGAAGTACCAAAACAAGCCAATATTTGGAGTCAAATCTGGGACAGAGAGTCTAAAATGGTAGACGGAAGAGATAAAAGTCACATGTACACATCTTGTCATCATTCTCTACAACAAGCTGGACATGAACATTAAATGGTGGTCAGATGTGCAGTCAAGATTCGACCACCCTAGGTCATCTATACCTAGAACGCTATGGCTGCAGTCACACCTGAGTGTTTTCAGCTCATAAAACGCTTGTAAAATGCACAAAAAAATGCCCATTTATTTCAATGGCACCTGTTCACATCTGAGCGTTTTGTCACCTGAAGCAAAACACCTGAAAAACGCCCTAAGCTCAAAAAAGAATGAGCTTCTTTGGGCAGATTACAGGTGTTTTTCTGCCTTTTAACATTGGTGACATGAACAAAATCGCGACAAAAACGCTGTAAAAACACACGACTTTAAAATGCTCAGGTGTGACTGCAGCCTTAATAGTAATATCCCGTGTACTCTTTTGCAAGTACACCATGCTAATTCTAAATTGAGAATCTCTTAAAGCGGAAATAAACCCTCCTATCCTTGTTAGCCATGAAAGCTGCCATCTTAGCTTCTGTTCGATCTGCAACTGCCATGGTGCTGCACATGATCAGTTATGACACCAGCCATCTGATGGTTTGACAGTTTGGTTGAGAGTACAAAAAAAAATGTGACAATAGGCAATCCCGGCATTCCAGGAATGCCTTTTAAAAACTGTTAAATTGAGGAGTTCCGCTTTACTTTTTTCCCTGAAACAGTTAAATTCAAGGATAAAGAAAAAAAAAAAAAAAAAGGTGGAAATAAACAAACAATAAATCTATTTTTAAAGCTGCTGCCTCCACTGGAACTATTAGACCCCTTTCACAACACGCCGCCCATAGCGTCGGCGGTAAAATGCCGTTATTTTTAGCGGTGTTTTACTGTCGGATTTGCGGCGCATTTCGGCCGCTAGCGGGGAGCTTTTACCACCCGCTAGCGGCCGAGAAAGGGTTAAAACCCCCAAGCAATACACTGCAGACAATGGAGCAGCAGTTTGAGGGCGGATTGCAGGCGCTATTTCTAACGCTATAGCGCCTGCAAAATGCTCTCGGTGTGAAAGGGGTCTTATTGTGGTAGAGTCGTGGTTATGAAGTGGATGTGGCGCTGCTTGTTTAATGTGAACCCAATTGAGTGTGCACTTTTGTGACCACAGCTGAAGTTAATGTGCCAGTAAAGTGACAAGTGCTATGTTATTCCCTATTCAACATATTTGATTCATAGGTTGTGCAAATTGGGACGCACCAATACCATTTTATTTATTTATTTTTAACAAGTAAAAGTACCGAGGCCCTCTTTTTCCTCAGCTCATCTGCCTCACTCACATGCGGTATCTGAACACAAGTTGTTCTGCTCTCGCAGCTTCCTGGTATGCCGTCGGCTTCCAATGACCATTGGAGGTCATTTGAACATGACAGGGTACCAGGAAGTTGCGAGAGGAGAACGTGTGTTTGGATACCGCATGTCAATGAGGCCGAAGGGCAGGTGAGCTTAGGAGGAAAGCCTTGGATCTGGATCCTATTTACAGCCAAAGCGTGCTGCGTGTGCTGCTTACCCCTTAAAGTGGAAAGTTTAATGGCAAGTGTGGAAAAAGAGGAGGGGGGGGGGTTCACATGTGGGGAAACGGACACACGGCATGATTTGTGATTTTACACAGCACTACGTTACAGACTTATATTATTTTCTAGCACTTGCCACTTGTTTCTGGTTTATATTAGGAACGATAAATCACTGTGGATACCGCACTTGTTCCTTTTAATGTATATTAAAATATTGGTTTGGATATAATAATTTTGACTACACCTGTTATTTGATTGTAATGTCATATGAATTTATTTCCAATTGCGGCATTCGTTTTTTTTAAATTTGTGCTGACATTAGGTCTTTTTGACATTTTTTACATGACTTTTTCGCATTTATATATCTATAAAAATGATATCTGCGCTAGGTGAATTAAAATGTACTAGTAGAGTAATGAAAATAAATGAATAAAATACCCTGCAGCGAAGCACTATAACCCCAATACTGGGCACCAAAAAGCAATGAAAATAACAAAATGCAGTGCTGGGTTAGTATAATACAGATATCCCATATAAAGTGAATAATGAAAAACAAAAAGTATTACCCAAAGGTGCAATACAATACTGATAATACATAATAAAGTGCAAATGTGCAAAACAATAATTAAAAATGAGCAAATATGCGATTAATCTGTGACTTTTCTGTTTAATTGCATATTTGCCCCTTTTTAATTATTGTATTGCACATTTGCACTTTATTACGTATCATCTGTATTGTCTTGCACCTTTGGGTAATACTTTTTGTTTTTCATTATTCACTTGATATAGTTACATAATAGGTGAGGCTGAAAAAAAGACACAAGTCCAACCTATGTGTGTGATTATATGTCAGTATTTCAAACGGGATATCTGTATTCCTTATACTAACCCAGCACTGCATTTTGTTATTTTCATTGATTTTTGGTGCCCAGTATCAGGGTTATAGTGCTTAGCTGCAGGGTATTTTATTCATTTTGCATTTTGTTATTTACATTTATATATCAGTCAGCACATCTATGAATTGTATATATTTCGATTTTTATTCTTCATTTGCATGACTATGAATCAAATATGTTGAATAGTTAATAACATAGCACTTGTCACTTTACTGCCACATTAATTTCAGGTGCGGTCACAAAAAGCACACATACACACACAATTGGGCTCACATTAAACAAGCAGCGCCACATCCACTTTAAGGCATGCCATGAAAGATAATCATTACATTTTCTTTTGCCCCCAACTGAACTGTCAAGTCATCAAACGGCTGGAGCCAAAACTGATCACATTTGCAGCAGCTGCAGTTTAAACGGAGGCCAATGTGGCAGCCTCTGTGGCCGTTAAGCATAGAAGGGTTTAGTTCCCCTTTTAGTACAGTAAATATTCCATAGGCAACCAAAAATATGATGCTCACACAAAGCCATAAATGGAGTGGATGAAGTCCCAAGAGTTTAACAAGAAGAAGGAATGGCATATTAAAACCGTGAGGCAGCCCAGGTACAGCGATGAATACTGAAAAGTGAAAAGCCAGAAATCCTTACTGGACATCTTCACTGGAATGAACTGTCTCTAAAATAAAACAAAAACATACGTGTTAGTACCAACTTAATCTGCTTGTGTTACTTTGGGTATACTGGTATAAGTTGGTACCTGCAGTAGATAGAGGAGTGCTGAAGTAAACAGTGTGATTGGGTACAGGGACTGGTATGTAGCCAATGACAGGAACACAGCGCTGAGAAGCGGGCTACCTAAGGAAAACCAGACAAAAGTTAGTAACCTTTTTAGCACATAAAGAAAATGAAAGTAGTAAAATCTAAAAAAACACTAAAATGTAGAATAGACTGCCCCGGTCTACCTTTGTGACCATGTTCGATTTTACATCCATATTTAGGGTGTAATATTAAATATGGTCACATTCCCCAACCTTAAAACTGCCCCCCACTTACCTGAATAGCAGGGTACCTCTCCTGCAACCTTCCATTTGTATATTAAATTTGGATGTGTGTGGCACCACCCACACAGTCCATTTACAAATTAAATCTGGGAATGGAAAGACTACAACTCCCATCTGTACTCCGGCAGAGGGCCTCACAGATCTCAATGGAACACTAGTGCGGTGATACAAAAAAAAATTGAAATGGAAGGCGCGCACACCTAGTGCATTACCAAAAGATAATTTAATAATAAAAAGGTTTTATATAAAAGTTGGTACTCACAAAATGCAACTGACAAAAGGCCATAAAAACAATGCATGGACAGGCACAGAACACAGGGTACATCTAACGCGCTTCGGGGGCGCACCCCCTTCCTCAGAGCTAGGCTACAAGTGGCTGATGTCACCACACTTGCTGTCCACTAATTACTTTCTCCATCCCCATAATGGTAGGTCTGTACCTCCATACAGACCTGCGATGATCTGTAGTCTTTATTTAAAATATTCAATAAAATGCACATTTTTTATTTTATTTTTTCTTAAATCAGGAAAAGGTTAATTAGAAACTCAGCAAAGATTCTAAAAAGTTGCCTATGGTCAACAAGAATTTTTCTTCCTATATCAGCCCCCAGAAAAGTAAAATCTATACCAACGAGACTCACCTTTCACAGTAGCCAAGATAAACAAGGCAATGATTGCATTATTGATGGCACAGGTAGATTTGGCCACGCAGGATAAAATAGTATATGGATTCAACAAGTAGCTGCAAGAAAACAAACTTGTATTATTTTCAGCTTTTTCACTGGTAAAGCATTCAAAATAGATCCAGGAGATATATATGCATTGGCATCCATCTGAACCTCTACCCTCATGGTAGTCACATGTTCTGTTAGAAAGATGTTTAAAGTGGAAGTAAACCCCCCTATCGTTTTCAACCAAGGAAGCTGCCATCTTTGCCTCTGTTTAATCTTCAACTGCCACGGTGCTGCACATGTGATCCGTTATGACACCAGCCATTGGATGGTTTGACTGTTTGGTTGAGAGCACAGCCAATGTGCAGTTAGCATTCACGGCATGCCTTTTTTTTTTTAGACTGTTAAATCGATGGGTTTACTTCCGCTTTAAGGTTTTTCAACAATTTTAAACAGCACAAGAAAACCGATAAAACAGAGTACAAACGAGAAGGTGAAAAACGGAGTGGACAAGTAGGCCAAGGAAAACTCCAAGCTCCTACCGACCAGCCCGCGGACAACCAAATTAACCTGTCTAACAGTATGCGTTAAAAAAAGTTTTTTTTAACACATACTGTTAGACAGGTAATTTGGTTGTCCGCAGGCTGGTCGGTAAGTGAGCTTGGAGTTTTTCTTGGATTTATCCTTGGCCTTCTTTCTAACATATGTTGCCTTCCAATGCGGCTTGCTGCAATGGCCAGTGGCTTTTTTTTTTTTTGCAAAGATATCGAAGGCAAATCAAAATAAGGAGGTCACCACAATAATATCAGATAGAGTGGGTATAGCTGGATTGTGGGAATTCATATGCCAAGGGAACAGCCCTACTACGCAGGGTCTGCACCTTCTATTAGCCCACCCTCAATATAGGGGATGAGAAGACTTAAGCGCCACGTCAAGCAAGCAGAAAAAAAGGACTGAAAAAGCCCAAAACTGAAAAAGGAGAACAGAGCAGAAAGAGAAAAAGGAAGGAAAGAGGATGAACCCGCAAGATACACCAACATGTCCACAGCTGAAAGCTGCATAAAGTTCATCAAGTCATCAGTAAGCAGTAGTCCAGGTTCAAATAGTCATTATAAGTGGTCCATAGTGCCCTCAAAAATTTAGCATGTGTGTCATTCAGAACAGAGGTGAGCTTTTTTTTGCACCATGGTCCCCATGTGTTGTCATTTAACCTAGGCTAAATTGAGAAACGAGGCCTTGGCCAATGTCTAGCGAGTCGCCAAGAAAACATAACCCACTAATCTCTGGTTCTTAGGCAGAGCTGCGATAGGCTTGTGTAGCAGAGCCTCCCATGGAATATGGGCCAGGGATATGTTCAATACAGTCTCCAATCACAGCATACACCTGAATACAAAAGCGGACCACCTTGGGGCAAGTCCACCAAATGTGGAATAAGGTACCGTGCTCTCTACAGCCCCGAAAGGACATCAGAGGGTAGTCACATGTTCTGAAAGCAATTACCCAGCAATAACTGGTAAGTGAGAACTCTATACCTATAGCTAGAAAAAAATTATAATAATGGCCATTGTCTGACCCTTCCTATGCTCTGCTGCTCACCTATGTAAACAAAAAGCTTAGGTTATAACAGACAACCCTAGGAGGAAAGTACTTCCCTTCCTTAAAATAAACCAGATTACCAGAATTTAGAGAAAATCTATAATTTTTTTTAAAGATTTCAGTCAGTATATGTGTTAGAGCTGCATGGTTTAGGATAAAATCAGAATCCAGATTTTTTTTTTTGCTTAGAATAATGATCACGATTCTTAAAAAAATGAAACCGTAAAGTTAACCCAATTTTTTTGTATAATGTGAATGATGATGTTACACAGCAAGAATTGTGATCATTATTCTAAGCAAAAAAAATAAAAAAATCTGGGATTCTCATTTTATCCTAAACCATGACACCATTATATACAATTTATTACATTTTTACTTTCTGCTATATAACATATCCAAAAAAAATAAAAATAAAAAATCTAATTTCTTCTACAAAATTTTGTCCAAGATGTGTTCTGCTACATGTCCATTTCCCATAATTTTCCCGTATATACTCGAGTATAGGCCGAGTTTTTCAGCACATTTTTTGTGCTGAAAATGCCCCCCTCGGCTTATACTCAAGCATTTTCTGCAGTAGAGAATGACATTTTCCGACCTGAATTTGGGGCCCCATATCCCGGGGCGAGTTGGTGCTAGGAACCCTAAATTTGGTGTGGAACTAGCACTACAACATATCCAAAGATGGGGTTTCTAGCACCAAGTGGCCCCGAGATACGGGGCCCCAAAGTTGGTTCGGAAAATGTCATTCTCTGCTGCAGAAAAGTGCTTGACATTTCCCGAACCGACTTTGGGGCCACTTGGTGATAGGAACCCCATGTTTGAATATGTTGTAGTGCTAGTTCCAATGGGTTTGCACACCAAATTTGGGGTTCCTAGCACCAAGTGGCCTTGAGATATGGGGCCCCAAAATCTGTCAACTGTGTCCATCTGCAACAATGTCATTTTGGGACCCTTTGGCTGCAGCTAGGGGGCATCAAGTAACCCTTAACTACTAAGTTTGAAGTTCGGGGGACCTATGGCTGCAAATGGGCACAGTGAGGCATGCAAATGGGCATTGTTGACCCTCTTTTCCACTTACAGTAGCTGCGGATATCTCACCCTAGGCTTATACTCGAGTCAATACGTTTTCCCATTTTTTTGTGGTAAAATTAGGTGCCTCGGCTTATATTCGGGTCGGCTTATACTCGAGTATATACGGTATATTGATTGGTTTACGTGAAAGTTACAGCATCTACAAACTTCTGCATACTTTCAGCTATTAAAGCCATGCAACTTTTAAAATGTTCAGCTCTTTCATCTGATGATGGGACTTTTTTCTACTATTTATACTTTTTAAAATATTAAGCTTTTTAACACTTTTTTTTTTTTAACATTGAAGTCAATGAGAGCATGCTTAAAATCCTTAAAATCTTCTTCCGCTACCAAAAGTTTCAGCTCCTTCATACTTTCACCTACATATGCCAAACAAACTTTAAAATGTTTACAAAATATTCAGCTATCTGACTATATCTTTTCAGATTGAGATCTCTTACAGTTTTTGTGAAAAAGCTGTTTAAGTTTAGTGATCATTTCAGAAAACTTCATTAAATTTAGGGCATCCAGGGTTTGGTTGTCCAGGCTTTTTGTTTCCATGGTTACCAAAGCTTCTTGTACACAGTGATGGGCAGTGGGGGGAGAGCACAGACACACCATGTACTGATTTATAATAGAGGAATATGATGGGGCAGTTTTGATGCTATTCAGCATTTCCACGCATTTTCTCCAGGAAATGCATTTTCTAGTTCTTATTATAGCCAAATTTACCACCCTAACTCCTCCCACAGCTTTTACACTACATAGACAGTAATATACCTGAAACATGCGGATTGTTCCCGATTGGTGTGCTATTACTTTGTTGAAACGTTTCGGCGAATGGTTCACTAAATATTGTAATTTTTGTGGCGAAATTGGTCCCATAGGAATGAATGGTGACATGTTAAAACTAGAGTGGGAGGTGACAAAAGCTGACAACCCCATAATCAGCCAAAACATTATGACCACCCCATGATCAGCCAAAATATTATGACCACCCCATGATCAGCCAAAACATGACCACCCCATGAAAAAAATCAAATAAAACAAACAAAAAAAATGTTCAGCTCTTTCAGCTAATGATGGGACTTCAACTTTGTTACTACTATTTTAAATATTAAGCTTTTTAACACTTTTTACAGTTACTTCAGCCACACAAGTTACTCCACCCACTCCAGTAGGTGGAGGCAAGAACACGTCACACAATTTCTCCAGAAATTGTAGCTTTTCTAGCTCTATATACTGTTGCTCTCAGACAACTTATATCCACATACATCTCTCGTAATGTACTGACTATGCCGACAGCTCGCTTCCCTACAACCTGTCCCTGAATTAGTTATACTTGTGACTTATACAGCAGTATTGTTACAGAACTGTCAAGGTGCTATAGAGGGACATCTGTAATGTTGCTATGGCCATACTTTGTTACAAACAACCCAAAAAGGTGTAGTTAACTTTTTACCCAAACCTGAAAATCGAGCTCTAGGTGGAGATTGGTATGTTAATAAAAACCGGTCATACGAGAAATATGGAAGCAGCCAATGACCTCACCTGAAAATACAAACTGCCTGGCTTGAATACTCAGTGATCAACTGGGAAAAGTATACAGATCAGGCTTCTGACAGCTCTTGCTGCAAGCTATTTTTGGGTTAGTGACTCCAAGTATTGAAGCCAGATGGTAAAGCCCTTCATCAGGTTCATTGAAATACCGGAGTCCTATGCCTTCAAAAACACAGACATCTCTTGGTTTACTCATTTTCATTATGAGAAGAAGAAGAAGAAGAAGAAGAAGAAGAAGAAGAAGAAGAAGAAGAAGAAGAAGAAGAAGAAGAAGAAGAAGAAGAAGAAGAAGAAGAAGAAGAAGAAGAAGAAGAAGAAGAAGAAGAAGAAGAAGAAGAAGAAGAAGAAGAAGAAGAAGAAGAAGAAGAAGAAGAAGAAGAAGAAGAAGAAGAAGAAGAATAAGAAGAAGAAGAAGAAGAAATGCACACGCAGTAAAGCATCTGGACTGCGTTTCTATGGCGTGAAGCCTTAGGCCCCATTCACACTTGTGGGACCTGAAAGTCATGCAACTTTGACGTGACTAAGCAATGCCTGTGTAATCGTGAGGTCTATGGACCTCAAGTCGCATCAAAGTCGGACCAAAGTAGTGCAGGGACTACTTTGAAATCGCAGAGATATGAATGGTACTCATTGGAAATCATGGGGTACGACTTATGCAACCCCATATCGCAGGACAATTTGCACAAGTGTGATTGGGGCTTAAACTGGGCTATTATGCTCGGAGGGGGCAGGAAGGTCTACTCGATCATGTAAATACTTATGGGCTGCCACAGTGGTCACATGATCAAGAGCCAGTCCTGCTGGCTCCAGATAATTATTAGAGATCAGGTGTCGCCTTCGACTGCTCGGTCACTGTACTAGAAGCACACTATAAAACCTCTGCCTCCCATGGACACATATGAGCGGTGTGAGACGCTCTGTACGTCTCTAAGGGTGGGGAGGTCAGAGTGTACGAGCGCAATCGGGGGAACCAAGAAGAGAGGGATTGGGGCTGCTCTGTGAAAAACCATTGCACAGAGCAGGCAGATTTGGGTTAGGTCAGCACTATATAAAAAAAATTAATAAAAAAAAAAAAGGACTTACAATATTGCCACTTTTAGTGGAATATAGTACATTTCAGTCGGTACTCTGAGGATTTCTGCAGCTCCTGGTGAATACTTCTTAAGTTCCAAGTACAGTTTCTGCTGCTTGAACTGTGAAGAAAGTAACAATTTGTCATTAAATACACAATAATATTGATAATGACCATAACAGAAATCAATGACCTAAAACAGAAGGTCTACTTTAATAAAATATTTTCATATAAAGCTAAACGCCAAGGAAAATGCAAAAAATACCCTTACAATGGGGTTCTCCCACACTAAGTGTTACATGCTTGTTTTGTCTAGGGTATTTTAAAATGCAGTTGTACTTATACCTACTTACACCCTCACAGACTCCTCCCCTCTATATGACCAGTCCCCTGAAACCACTTCTTTGGGGGAGCCACCCGTTGCTTGCGCACTGACATCACGTACAATGCAGGGTCAGCAGTCGTGCATTGTAGATGAGGATGCTAAAGGCCCACCCAGAACCTGGAGCTTTGGCGGAACGAAGAGAGCACTGGCCATCCTTGAAGCGAAAGATATGGCAAGTTCAAGTACTTTTTATTGTTTCCCTAGACAAATAAAATTTGTATATTTCTGGCAGTGAGGGAGAAGCCCCTCTGTAAGAGTAGTTTTAAGCCCTCGTACACATTGGAGTGATTTGTCATGCGCTTTGACAGGTCAAAGCGCATGACAAGTCGCAGCCTATTGCCGCAATGGCACCGTCCCAATCGATGCAACACCAACTTTGCGGCGACCCATCGATTTGCAAAAGTAGTTCCTGCACTACTTTTGGCTGCGACTTCAATAGACATCTGTGCATGAAGCCACACAGATCTTTCAATTCGCATCTAAAAAAAAGAAAAAAATAATCACACTGACCTGCTACTTTGAAATAACACTCAACCCTATCCTCAAGTACTCCCAACAGGCCATGCTTTGGGAATTTCTCTTAGATAAAATAGCTGTCTGAAATACCAAGCCATTGGCGGATTTAAAGCACCCGTGAAAGATAAAGGAAAACCTGCAAACATGGCCTGTTGGGAGTACTTGAGGATAGGGTTGAGAACCACACCTATACCACATAGACCCCAGATATATATGCACGTCATATTGGCTGTGGTTGTAATAGTTACCCAACTCCAAAAAGGACCATCCCTATACCTCATATGCCTGGGGAGAGTCTTCAAACCTCTAGTTTCTAGATGTGCCTCTACAATCTTTAGACAAGGAGAGGGGCGCCTCTGAGTATGTATCATATAAGCATTTATTAGTAAAAAACAATATCCACTCACATCTAGACAAGAAGTGTTGCATTCAGGTAGATCTCAGCACTCTACAATCTTTACCTCACTATGACTGCATTTGTAGTTCAGCAGAAGCATACTTACCATATGCTGCGATATCCACCCTCGTGTCTTTGGGCACTGAAGGATTACCTACCTCTGGCCTGGATCAGTTTGGTTCTGTCCCTGAGGTATTCAGCACTCCATTCACCCATTGGAGGTTTTAAAAAGGTGGGGTGCTGGCTCCTCAGGGGCCATTTCAGGATGCGGTTTACATTGTGGTGCAGGTGTATTACAGGGAGGGGGGACGACGACATATGTGCATTAGGTAGGGTAGATGGTTGGGAAGGGATTTAGTTGGTTAGGTAGATTCTGTAGTGTGGTTCTATTGGGATGACGGGGGGGGTTAGGGAGGATCTCTGGGCAGGATGCTGATAATTTTATGTGTTTTTTGATAAAACATTTTTGGAGACGTTTACTCAACAGGGTCTGTGTATCGTACCTTTTTTTGTTTTTTGATAGCTGTTCTGTAGATTACCAACCTCCTCATATTATAGAGGCGAGTACCCCCCCCCCCCCCCCTCATAGGGGTTACTGAGCAAGGCTCCCAGGACTATCCTTCTCCTAATGTACTTTAAAGTACACAATCATAGCTTGTCTCAAACAGGCAATCTTGAAGCTATTAACAAATTTATATGCTGTAAAACATTTATGTCAAGGTAGTACAGTCCATGAAACAAAGGAAAGTCATTATAAAAATCTCTTACCGATACTTTGTTATATTCTTGAACAGCCAAATAAAGTGCAAAGGCTGTAAGTGCATCTGTAAACTGAGAAGAAGCAAATCAGGTTGAGTAAATTAACATTCCATGTACTAGAAAAATGTTTGCATACAAAATTGTAACTATATTAGATACTACATTAAAGCGGTATTTCACCTGAAAAAAAAAAAAAAAATTAAAAGTCAGCAGCTAAAAAAAAAAAAGTCGCTGCTGACTTTTAATAAGTACACTTACCCTCCCAGGGCGCCCGCAATGTCGTTCGTGGAGGCCGAGATGTCCCTCGGCGATCCGGATCCAGCGCCGCCATCCTCAGTAAGGGAAACGAGTCGGCGCGCGGCCTCCTGCGCATGCCCGAGTCGGCGCGCGGCCTCCTGCGCATGCCCGAGTCAGCGCGCGGCCTACTGCGCATGCGCGAGTCTTATTTGTGAATGGGGAATGCGGTGTGTTGTGGGAACGCGCCCCATTCACTAGAAGACGGAAGGAGAGAAGATCACTGCGGCGCTGGAGGAGGCAGATTAGGACGATCTGCCTAGCAACAGCCATTTCTGGTAAGTAAAAAAAAAAAATTTTTTTTTTTTTTCCATTTTAAAATTGTTACGAACATTTTTTTTCAAGTTTTTGTTTTCAGGGTGTCCCACCACTTTAAGGCTGGGTTTTCTCCGCATCCAATTCGCATGAGACTGTGACCGGCTCTCAGTGGAGTCGGAACACACATCTCCGGGGCGGCCACAGAGCGCACAGCAGAAGAGTCCTGTGCGTCTTTGGCTCCGTTTCAGGTCCGAATTCAGACAAAATTTCAGACCCAATTCGCACCTGAAAATGATGAACGGGGACGCACCGGACCCCCCTGCTGTGCCCCGCGGCCGCACACAGTGTAAACCCAGCCTGAGGTGGTTGTAAACTTCAGAAATGAAATATAAACAAAGCATATGAACAATCTGATCAGGTCCACGTGAAAAACTGACAGGCAGATCTGATCGGATCACGTGTGTGAAAGGGCCCTGAAAATAAATCAGAAGAGGACCTGAGCAATATTACAGATGAACAGTGTGATGCAGTATTGATCTCATGATTGAAGGTATCTTTATACCAGATATCCAGACTTATAGTTATTTATTTTACATAGGATGTAAAAGACCACCTAAATCTTTGCATGTAATTGGGGTCTAGGAGGACTAGAGGTGTATTAAGTGCAGAAGAGACCAGGAAGACCTACTACACTTAGTTTGGAATTGCCCCAAATTGGTGCAGAAGAGGCAGGACATCATTTAATATTGTAATCAGACCCTTTTCAAATACGTTTGGAATGCAGTCCTCTCACATGCGTCTAGATATAGATCCTTACAGCCATTATACAGCGGAGGATGAAACACAACTATTATTTGTGGTTAGAAAATGAATTGCAAGGAGTGGGTAGCTTGAGTTCCACGGTCAATTACAGAAAGCCCTATGAGCGCAGAGATTGGTATGGAGTATAGAATTTTACATAGTTTTGTGATGCAACTGAGAAAATATATGTATAATACGTGCCCGGATGGAGAGACTCGTGTCTCCTGGTTTTTGTTTATATGTTTTACATTTCAGTCTTAGTTTGTTTTGAGCTGCTTCATGGTTTTTGTTCTCTTTTTCTATATATGTTTTTTGGGTGGAAAAAAGATCAATATAAAAGAAAAAAAAAAGAAAAATAAATCTGGATTAAATATTATTAAAAGCGGAGTTCCACCCAAAAGTGGAAGCTACGCTTATCTGTCTACCCCCCCCCCCCCCCCAGTGCCACATTTAGCACCTTTCGGGGGGAGCGCGATCACTCAAAAGTTCAGGCCCCCCTCCTCCTTCCCCTGCCGCTGGGCCATTCAGAAAGCGAAGCGAGCTTCACACATGCGCAGTAGGGAACTGTCTGTGAAGCCGTGGTTAAAGTGAAAAAAAAAAAAGCAAAGACGTCCTCCTGTGCCCACGTGGCGCGCTCTGTGATCAGCGAGTCTACGAGACTCGGCTTGATCACAGATCCGAGTAAGGGGGTGGGACCCGACCCCTGACCGCGTGATCAGCTGTCATTGGCTGACAGCTGATCATGTGATGTAAACAGAGCCAGTAATCGGCTATTTTTTCTCCTTGCGCTGTTAGTGTGAGAAAAAAAAAAAAAAAAAAAGGCGATCACCGGCAGCTCTCAGAGAGACATCAGTCCCGATCAAAGAGAGCTGCTGCCAGCTCATCTGTGCCCACCTGCCAGTGCCCACAGTGCCGCCCATCAGTGCCTCATCAACAGTGACCATCAGTGTCACCGACCAGTGCCATCTATCAGCGGTACCCATCAGGGCCCCCCCACCAGTGCTGCCTTATCTGTGCCCACCAGTGCCGCCTTATCAGCCCATATCAATGAAGGAGAAAAATTACCTGTTTGCAAAATGTTATAACTATGAAACATGATTTATTTATTTTTTTCAAAAATTTCCATTTTTTTTTTGTATGTTTATCAAAAAATAAAAACCCCAGCTGTGATTAAATACCACCAAAAGAAAGCTCTATTTGTGTGAAAAAAAATAAAAAATGATAAAAATTTAATTTGGGTACAGTGTTGTACGACCGCGCAATTGTCAAAGTGCGTCAGCACTGAAAATTGGTCTGGGCAGAAGGGGGGTTTAAGTGCCCAGTAAGTAGGTGGTTAAAGCCCCCTGCATTCATGTACATACATAAGTAAACCATTGTGCCAATATCGTGTGACATTAAAAAAAAAAAAAAAAAAAAATGACTGCCCTTATATTCTCCAGGTTTCTGCTTTCAGAGAATATATAACTTGGAGATTTTTAATGTGTGCAAAAGAATGCAAAAACTGTTATGGCAGCGAATGGTATAATGCCAAGAGTTCACTTACCATATACACTATTTCTACATAGTCTACAAGGAAATGGAAGAGATAGACGATAAGAGGAGTCTGTAGGAGAAGAGACATTTCAGAGTAATTAAAACCATACGCGTTTTCCTAATGACAAACTAATAATTAAAACAAAGAATATAGTGACTGTGGACCAAGTAATTACTTCCTAAAAATAGTACTTCGTATGTTATGGTGCTTTTGTTATTTTTTTTTGTTTGTGCCTACAGTTCATGCTTCAGATAAAAGAAAGTAAAGTCATATGCTGGGCTGCCTGTCACCAGACCAAGGGGGTTATTTACGAAAGGCAAATCCACTTGAAATTGCACTGAAAGTGCAGTCGCTGTAAATCGAAGGGGTAGATCTGAAATGAGGGGAAGCTCTGCTGATTTTATTATCCAATCATGCGCAATCTAAAATGCTGTTTTTTTATTTTCCTTGCATGTCCCCCTCAGATCTACAGCGACTGCACTTCCAATTGCACTTTCAGTGCAATTTCAAGTGCAAAGTGGATTTGCCTTTAGTAAATAACCCCCCAAATGTTGGCAGTATTATTGTAAACAAAGAGCATTGTGGCTATATGTAGGAATTTGCTTGCCAGTTGCATATTCAGAGCTATGTGGTCAGGAGCAGTACCTCCTGCATTCAGCCTTTGCAATGCCCCCTTCACACCGGCTCCCAGTGGCCCTTTATGCAGGCTTTAATGCCTGAGAGGCGGCACGGCTTATCTATCATATGACCACTGTGATTCGCTCTAGCAGTTATATGACTGGGAACCCATCCCACTGACTCCTGATCAGAAGCTGTGACTGAGAGCTGTTGGTGATAGCTCGGTCAGTTTGCTGGAAGTGCGCAGTGGGCTCTCAGCACACAAGCACAAGCCGCCGTGGATGTATATGTGTGGCAGCTGGGCATTAAAGTCCACTTTTTCTGCTGCCACACAGTGTCTTGAAAAAAGTATTCATACCCCCTTGAAATTTTCCACATTTTGTCATGTTACAAGCAAAAATGTAAATGTATTTTATTGGGCTTTTATATGGCAGACCAACACAAAGCGGCACATAATTGTGAAGTGGAAGGAAAACGATAAATGGTTTTCAAAAGGTTTTACAAATAAATATGTAAAAAAAAAAAAAAAAAGGGCGTGCGTTTGTATTCAGCCCACTTTGTAGAACCACCTTTCTCTGCAATTACAGCTGCAAGTCTTTTTGGGGATGTCTCTACCAGCTTTGCACATCTAGAGAGTGACATTTTTGCCCATTCTTCTATGCAAAATAGCTCAAGCTCTGTCAGATTGGATGGAGAGTGTCTGTGAACATCAATTTTCAAGTCTTGCCAAAGATTTTCAATTGGATTGAGGTCTGGACTTTGACTGGGCCATTCCAACACATGAATATGCTTTGATATAAACCATTCCATTGTAGCTCTGGCTGTATGTTTAGGGTCGTTGTCCTGCTGGAAGGTGAACCTTCGCCCCAGTCTCAAGTCTTTTGCAGACTCTAATGCCGCGTAGAATTCCGCTCAAATCGGTCTTGCCTACACACGATCACACCAAAGTCTGACGCGGTGACGTACAACGGGACTAGAAAAAGGAAGTCCAATAGCTGCCGTCTCGTATTTGCTTCAGAGCATGCGTCGTTTTTGGTCCGTCGGAACAGCATAAAGACGAGCGGTTTTCCTGATGGGTATTGATATCGTCGGAAATATTTAAAACATGTTCTATTTCTAGGTCCGTCAGAATTTTTGAAAAAAAAAAAAAAAAAAAAGTCAGATGAGGCCCACACACGATCGGAATATCCGATAAAAAGATGCCGGACTTTTTCTGCCAGAAAGTCCAAAACGTGTGTACGCGGCATAACAGGTTTTCTTCTAAGATTGCCCTGAATTTGGCTCCATCCATCTTCCCATCAACTCTGATCAGTCCAGCTTCCCTATTCCTGCTGAAGAAAAGCATCCCCACAACATGGTGTGTTCGGGGTAATGTGCAGTGTTAGTTATCCGCCACAGAGTTTTGCTTTTAGGCCAAAAAGTTTAAATTTTGGTCTCATCTGACCAGAGCACCTTCTTCCACATGTTTGCTGTGTCCCCCACATGGCTTCTCGCAAAACGGCAAACGGGATTTCTTATGTCTTTCTTTCAACAATGTCTTCTTCTTGCCACTCTTCCATAAAGTCCAGATTTGTGGAGAGCACGACTAATAGTTGTCCTGTGGACCGATTCTCCCACCTGAGCTGTGGATCTCTGCAGCTCCTCCAGTTACCATGGGCCTCTTGGCTGCTTCCCTGATTAATGCTCTCCTTGCCCAGCATGTCAGTTTAGGTGGACGTCATGTCTTGGTAGGTTTGCAGTTGTTCCATACTCTTTCCATTTTCAGATGATGGATTGAACAGTGCTCCGTGAGATGTTCAAAGCTTGGGATATTATTATTTTTTTTTTTTCTTAACCTAACCCTGCTTTAAACTTCTCCACAACTTTATCCCTGACCTGTCTGGTGTGTTCCTTGGCCTTCATGATGCCGTTTGTTCACTAAGGCTCTAACAAACTTCTGAGGACTTCACAGAACAGCTGTATTTATACTGAGATTAAATTACACACAGGAGGACTCCAATTAGGTGACTTCTGAAGGTGATTGGTTCCACTAGATTTTAGTTAGGGGCATCAGAGTAAAAGGGGGCTGAATACAAATCCACGCCACATTTTTCAGATATTTATTTGTAAAAAAAAAATTGAAAACCATTTATCATTTTCCTTCCACTTCACAATTATGTGCCACTTTGTGTTGGTCTATCATCTAAAATCTCAATAAAATACATTTATGGTTTTTGGTGTAACATGACAAAATGTGGAAATTTAAAAGGGGTATGAATACTTTAAAAAGGCACTGTATATGTGTTACATGGCCAGCAAGAGTTTCATAAAATCATTGTACAGAGGGGCAAAAAGTGTTTTCAAATAAAGCACTATTATATTATTAACAAATTCACTTTAAAGCAGGACTACACTGCATCTGAGCAAACTGAAAACACGATTTAATTAATTTTTAGTACAACTATAGGCAAAATTTATAACCCCAGGCCCTTTATTTTTTGCTACCTGTGTCCCATTGGGGAAATTTCCCCTCACTTCCTGTCCCATAACCAGGAAATCCTTTCAAATTAAAGTGGTTGTAAACCCCATTCCTGAAACCTGACCTAGGCACATATCTGTAATGTTATCTTATCTCTCGCCAAAGCTTTAAGTGCAGTGTCTTTCTGCTGCTCCGTTCTTCTGTTATCAGCATGATAACATCTGACAAGTTCTCCGACACATGAGATAAAAGCAAAGCCTAACTACTTGAGCCCAAATTCTGTTGAAATAACCTTATGATGTGGACACCTCTGCACAGAAAGTTCCTGGACCTCTCTGCAAACTACCTTGAAGTACCGTATATACTCGAGTATAAGCCGACCTGAATATAAGCCGAGGCACCTAATTTTACCACAAAAAAAATGGGAAAACTTATTGACTCGAGTATAAGCCTAGAGTGAGAAATGTACAGCTACTGTAAGTGTAAAAGAGGGTCAACAATGCCCTTTTCGCAGCCTCACTGTGTCCATTTGCAGCCAAAGGTCCCCCGAACTTCAAACTTAGTAGTTAAGGGTTAGTAGTTAGATGCCCCCTAGCTGCAGCCAAAATTTGGGGTCTCTGGACCCAAAGGGTCCCAAAATTACATTGCTGCAGATGGACACAGTTGACCAAATTTGGGGCCCTGTATCTCGGGGCCACTTAGTGCTAGGAACCCCAAATTGGATATGTTGTAGTGCACCAAGTGGCCCCGAGATACAAGGCCCCAAATTCGGCTCGGAAAATGCCATTCTCTGCTGCAGAAAAGTGCTTGACTCAAGTATAAGCTGAGGGGGGCACTTTGAGCACAAAAAAAAAAAAATGTGCTGAAAAACTCGGCTTATACTCGAGTATATACGGTAATTTACTCTGGTCCAGTACCTGTCCCAGCCTGTGGCTAAAAAGATGGAGCAGCAGCAAGCTGATCAGTGCTGACCATATCAGTGCTGACCATATCTCTGCAATGTTTTAACATAGCTCAGTTCCTAGACTAGAAAGTTTCTGATATAAACTCCCATGTCCAGCAACAGGAGATATGCATCAGTGACCTACAAGCCAGAAGCATTTGTGGGAGAACTGAAAAATACTCAAAATTACAGGATACTCACTTCATGAAAGACATCTCCTGAGTATGGTGACACACCAAGATCCAACAAGGCCATCCCCTCCACAACTGTAAAAGAAAGGGTACAATGAGGAACTGTAATACACACTAAACTTGCATTGGCAGTGCTGATATGGTTTACCAATATCTGTCCACATTCTATCAGTCTGGGTGGAATGGCTCTAACTTCTATAACACATCAGGGTGTGGGGTCATTCCAAGATGGCTTCTCCAGTCCTCTACTCAAATCAATCTTTTGGGGTTTATTGGGGTTTATTTACCGCTCCTATACCGCTCCTTCCCATTGAAATCAATGGAAACCCGCGGGGATACCGCCCGCAAACCGCCGATGCAGCGGCGCTTTGCGGAGGTTTTTAACCCTTTTGCGGCCGCTAGCGGGGGTTATTTGTTTATTATTTTAGTGTTTATTATGTTTAGTATTTTTTGCTAGAAAATGACTTCTAAACTCCCAAACATTATATATTTTCTTTCAGAGACCCTAGAGAATTAAATGGAGATCATTGCAATTATTTATGTCACACCGCATTTGCGCAGCGGTCTTGCAAACGCAATTTTATTTTGAAAAAAAAATTGCAAAAAAACAAACAGCAAAGCGTGTCCAATTTTCTTTTGTAAAATGTGAAAGATGATGTTATACCAAGTAAATAGATACCCAACATGTCATGCTTTAAAATTGCACACGCTTGTGGAATGGCAACAAACTACAGTACATATCTCTACAATTTTTTTTACAGGTAACCTGTTTTGAAGTACAGAGGAGGTCTAGTGCTAGAACTATTGCTCTTGCCCCAACGATCGCGGCGATACCTCACGTGTGGGGTTTGAACACTATTTACATATGCGGGCGCAACTTACGTATTAGTTCGCTTCTGCGCGCAAGCTCGGAGGGACGGGGTGCTTTACATTTTTTTTTTTATTTATTATTTTTACACTGTCCCTTTAAAAAAGTTTTTTGATCACTTTTTTTCCTATTACAAAGAATGCAAACATCCCTTGCAATAGAAATAAGCATGACAGGACCTCTTTATTGCGAGATCTGGGGGTCAAAAAGACCTCAGATCTCACATTTACACTTAAAAGCAAAGAAGTGTCGTTGGACATCGCTTCGGTCCTCCAAGGGCATAGAGTCGAGTGGGGGCCATCTTGCCCATTGCTCCAGAGGATCAAAATGTTTCCCTCCCTTTACCGGCGTCTCCGGTAAGTCAGGAAATGACAAGGACGCGGGGGGTTTGGTGCGGAAAGCGATCAACTTTAGTGCAACCAGCCTGCTCATGCATGGTTCGAATCTCGACCGGTTGCTGCTGAAACGGCCAAGATTTACACCGTCTATGGCCGGCTTTAGGGAGGAATTTAAAGCGTGCTTTAATGGATGCTATATAGAACGCACCTACAAATACTCAGTGCGAAGTCTCAAGACAAGCTAGAGGAGGCCAAACAAATCTTGTCCCACTTTCCTGTGTTCAGCCCGAGCGCCCCCATGGTTATTAGAATGTCTACTGAACACTGTACAAACTAATTCCCATAGCCCAGGCAAAACCGATTTGACTTCTGTATGGGTGCCCAGTGTCCAGCCACAGATGGTATCCGCCCCTTTGCACTAAACTATGAAGAAGAAGAACTACGCTGAATTCCCTATTCGTTTATTCTGGAATCTTATGAAGAATCTTTCAGGGGGACGTAATATAATCAATGGGCAAACTAAAATCTCAGATGCCAGGCGTGCCAACCCATAGCAACCAAGAGTTCTGATGCCAAATCAGGGATTTAAAAATATGATGAATAGAAGAGGCTGGTCATAGGCAAATTATATGCACCTCCAGTCTTCAGTAATCTCCCATCATCAGCATCTTCCCTGCAGTCCCAAAAAACCCCTCCCAACATCTACCCCACTACCTGGTATCCGAATCCATACTCTTCTCCTAAACACTCAGCCTCCTTGTCCTTCTACTCCACACTCTTCTCCTCAGCCTTCCTGTCATCCCCCATCACCATCATCCTCATCCTCCATGTCACCCCCCATCATCCTCCTCCTCCATGTCACCCCCCATCATCATCATCCTCCTCCTCCTCCTCCTCCTCCATGTCACCCCCCATCATCATCCTCCTCCTCCATGTCAACCCCCATCATCATCATCATCATCCTCCTCCATGTCACCCCCCATCATCATCATCATCCTCCTCCTCCATGTCACCCCCCCATCATCATCATCCTCCTCCTCCATGTCACCCCCCCATCATCATCATCCTCCTCCTCCATGTCACCCCCCCATCATCATCATCCTCCTCCTCCATGTCACCCCCCCATCATCATCATCCTCCTCCTCCATGTCACCCCCCCATCATCATCATCCTCCTCCTCCTCCATGTCACCCCCCCCATCATCATCCTCCTCCTCCATGTCACCCCCCATCATCATCATCCTCCTCCTCCTCCATGTCACCCCCCCATCATCATCATCCTCCTCCTCCTCCATGTCACCCCCCCATCATCATCATCCTCCTCCTCCATGTCACCCCCCCATCATCATCATCCTCCTCCTCCATGTCATCCCCCCATCATCATCATCATCATCCTCCTCCACCATGTCACCCCCCCATCATCATCCTCCTCCTCCATGTCACCCCCCCATCATCATCCTCCTCCTCCATGTCACCCCCCATCATCATCATCCTCCTCCTCCTCCTCTTCCTCCATGTCACCCCCCATCATCATCATCATCCTCCTCTTCCTCCATGTCACCCCCCATCATCATCATCCTCCTCCACCATGTCATCCCCCATCATCATCATCCTCCTCCTCCACCATGTCATCCCCCATCATCCTCCTCCATGTCACCCCCCCCATCATCATCATCCTCCTCCTCCATGTCACCCCCCATCATCATCCTCCTCCTCCATGTCACCCCCCCCCATCATCATCATCCTCCTCCTCCACCATGTCATCCCCCATCATCATCATCCTCCTCCACCATGTCATCCCCCATCATCCTCCTCCATGTCACCCCCCATCATCATCCTCCTCCTCCTCCATGTCACCCCCCATCATCATCATCCTCCTCCTCCATGTCACCCCCCCATCATCATCCTCCTCCATGTCATCCCCCCCCCCCCATCATCATCCTCCTCCTCCTCCTCCATGTCATCCCCCCCATCATCATCCTCCTCCTCCATGTCACCCCCCATCATCATCCTCCTCCATGTCACCCCCCCCATCATCATCATCCTCCTCCATGTCACCCCCCCATCATCATCCTCCTCCATGTCACCCCCCCATCATCATCCTCCTCCATGTCACCCCCCCATCATCATCCTCCTCCATGTCACCCCCCCATCATCACCCTCCTCCATGTCACCCCCCCATCATCATCCTCCTCCATGTCACCCCCCCCCCATCATCATCCTCCTCCATGTCACCCCCCCCCATCATCATCCTCCTCCATGTCACCCCCCCATCATCATCCTCCTCCATGTCACCCCCCCATCATCATCCTCCTCCTCCATGTCACCCCCCCATCATCATCCTCCTCCATGTCACCCCCCCATCATCATCCTCCTCCTCCATGTCACCCCCCCCCATCATCATCATCCTCCTCCATGTCACCCCCCCCATCATCATCATCCTCCTCCATGTCACCCCCCCCATCATCATCATCCTCCTCCATGTCACCCCCCCATCATCATCATCCTCCTCCTCCTCCCCCCCCCCATCATCATCCTCCTCCTCCTCCTCCATGTCATCCCCCCCATCATCATCCTCCTCCTCCATGTCACCCCCCCATCATCATCCTCCTCCATGTCACCCCCCCCCATCATCATCCTCCTCCTCCATGTCACCCCCCCCATCATCATCATCCTCCTCCATGTCACCCCCCCATCATCATCATCCTCCTCCATGTCACCCCCCCCATCATCATCATCCTCCTCCATTTCACCCCCCCATCATCATCATCCTCCTCCATTTCACCCCCCCATCATCATCATCCTCCTCCATTTCACCCCCCCATCATCATCATCCTCCTCCATTTCACCCCCCATCATCATCATCCTCCTCCATGTCACCCCCCCATCATCATCATCCTCCTCCATGTCATCCCCCCATCATCATCATCATCCTCCTCCATGTCACCCCCCCATCATCATCATCCTCCTCCATGTCACCCCCCCATCATCATCCTCCTCCTCCATGTCACCCCCCCCCCCCCATCATCATCATCCTCCTCCATGTCACCCCCCCATCATCATCATCCTCCTCCATGTCACCCCCCCATCATCATCATCCTCCTCCATGTCACCCCCCCATCATCATCATCCTCCTCCATGTCACCCCCCCATCATCATCATCCTCCTCCATGTCACCCCCCCATCATCATCATCCTCCTCCATGTCACCCCCCCCCATCATCATCATCCTCCTCCATGTCACCCCCCCATCATCATCATCCTCCTCCATGTCACCCCCCCATCATCATCATCCTCCTCCATGTCACCCCCCCATCATCATCATCCTCCTCCATGTCACCCCCCCATCATCATCATCCTCCTCCATGTCACCCCCCCATCATCATCATCATCCTCCGCCATGTCACCCCCCCATCATCATCATCCTCCTCCATGTCACCCCCCCATCATCATCATCCTCCATGTCACCTCCCATCATCATCCTCCTCCATGTCACCCCCCCATCATCATCCTCCTCCTCATCATCCTCCTCCATGTCACCCCCCATCATCATCCTCCTCCATGTCACCCCCCCATCATCATCCTCCTCCGTGTCACCCCCCCATCATCATCCTCCTCCATGTCACCCCCCATCATCCTCCTCCTCATCCTCCTCCTCCTCCTCCATGTCACCCCCCATCATCCTCCTCCTCCTTAATGTCTTCCCTGCCCCCCATTTCTGTCCCCAGTCCTCCCCCCATACACCTGTCCGCACTCCTCCCTGCTCACACCCCTACCACACCTGTCCCAGCACTCTCCTCCTCCTCCCCGGCGCCCCCTCACCTCTCTTCCATGAGTTGAGGGGGGACACGACCTCCACCCGCTCGGAGATGAAGGCGGCCAGGCTGGAGCGGAACAGAACAGCCCTGATTGTCACCGCTATCAGTATCACCAGCACCAAAGGCGCCGCCATCTTCCCCAGCCCAGCCTGGCCAGGTCGCACCGAGGCTCACGGGAGAACATGGGACTTGTAGTTCTGTGAGGCGTCCCAATGACAGAGGAGGCAGGAGGGAGGACTACACCTCCCAGAGTGCACCGCGGGACGGCGCTCCTTTCCGGGATTGGCAGGAGAAGCTGAGGTACGGCGACTGGGATGGGACAAGGACGGTGAGCGCGTCTTCCTCCGCTCAGAGAACGTCCTCCCTCCGCTCAGAGAACGTCACTGGATACTGAGGAGAAGGAGCGATAAAGACCGCCATTGTTAACCCTTTCACTGGCCAAGCTGTTCCTCCACACATAGTAAAAGGTACACTTTAGGCCTGAAGATTAGTTAAACCCCTAAACGGGAATGTTTTCTGAAAGCAGAGACCCTAAAGAAGAAAATGGTGGTAGTTGCCATTTGTTATAACACAAACGTTTATCAAACCCACTTTTTGTCAGTAAAAAAACACTTAAATTAACCTCAGTGCACACAAATACAATCTAACACCCAATTTATCTGGTAAAATATAATAGAGGAGGTTACATGGAGTACATAGATACCAAACATGTCACACCTTAGGACAGTGATGGGGAACCTTGGCACCCCAGATGTTTTGAAACTACATTTCCTATGATGCTCAACTACACTGCAAAGTGCCGGAGCATCATGGGAAATGTAGTTCCAAAACATCTGGGGTGCCAAGGTTCACCATCACTGCCTTAGGATATCACACTCCTGTGACATGCCATCAAACTGCACTACCCTGAACTGTCCCTAGGAGGCGCTGTAACCTTTTTGCTGCCAGTGTCATTCTTGTGTTTTTCTGAACACGCTTTTTTAAAAATCATTTTGGGCCTGAAAATCTGTTCACCAAACATTATATGTTCTCTGAAAGCAGAGACCCTGGAGAATAAAATAGAAGTAGTTCCAATTTTATTATGTCACACAATATTTGCACATTGGTTTATCAAACACAAAATATTGGTAAAAAAAGTGTATTTAAAGCGGTATTATTTTATTTATTTCAGGTACTTTTATAGCGCCATTGATTTACGCAGCGCTTTACATATATATTATACATTCATATCAAGGAGCTTACAATCTAAGGTCCCTAACACACATTTAGACGGCTTTCACACTGAGCCCCGGAGGGTGTCGGCGGTAAACACTTTGGCGTCACACAGCAATTTCTTTTCATAGTATGCATAGATAAACAATGATAGATGTTGCTATTAAATAACATTTCTAATCATATGAAGTTAGCGGAGTTCCACCCAAAAATGGAACTTCTGCTTTAAGCACTCCTCGTCCCCTTACATGCCACATTTGGCATGTCATTTTTTTGGGGGGAGGAGTGGGGGCTTCATTAGGAGGGGGACTTCCTGTCCCACTTCCTCCTTTCGCCCAGGAACTGCCTAGGCGACTCCTCCTTTCGTCTTAGGCGGCCCCTCCCTCTAGGCGATCTCCTGGGACACGTGACAGGTCCCAGGAAATTGCCTATCCACTCCGGGAGCGCAGCGCATGCGCTGTGCGTGCCCGGCCGTGAAGCCGAAAGCTGTCACGGCCGGGTGCCCAGAGTGGCAATGGAGGCGTCGGCGGAGAGGAGCGACACCCCGTTCGGCCGCATCGCTGGACCACGGAACAGGTGAGTGTGTGTTTATTAAAAGTCAGCAACTACACTTTTTGTAGCTGCTGACTTTTAAAAGGCCTGGAACTCCCCTTTAATCACAAGAGTTCCCCTTTTACATCAGAGTCCGCAGAGTTCCCCTTTTACATCAGAGTCCGCAGAGTTCCCCTTTTACATCAGAGTCCGCAGAGTTCCCCTTTTACATCAGAGTCCGCAGAGTTCCCCTTTTACATCAGAACTCGCAGAGTTCCCCTTTTACATCAGAACTCGCAGAGTTCCCCTTTTACATCAGAACTCGCAGAGTTCCCCTTTTACATCAGAACTCGCAGAGTTCCCCTTTTACATCAGAACTCGCAGAGTTCCCCTTTTACATCAGAACTCGCAGAGTTCCCCTTTTACATCTGAACTCGCAGAGTTCCCCTTTTACATCTGAACTCGCAGAGTTCCCTTTCAGTGTAAGGGGGGACTCTGCAGACTCTGATGTAAGGGAGAACTCCAGGGACTCTGACATAAGGGATGCTCTGGTGTATGAAGAGGACTCTGATGTAAAGGGGAGCACTGTGGCTTCTGGTGTAAAGGGGAGCTCTGATGTAATGAGTGCTCTGAGAACTCTGATGATTTACCTTAGTGTACCAACTTAGAGGCAGGAGAGAGAAGGAGGGAGGGGAAGACTTAGTCCGGTCTGAATAATGTGTCCGGGTCTCAGACAGTCTGAAACCCGCATGCATGATTCCAAGGCCGAACTGTCCGGGTGAATCTCGAACAGGTGTCAACCCTAGGTGCGAGTGATCCTCTTAGTACGTTTTGTAGTCTTATAGCAATTAATGGCACAACATAGCAACGCGCAAGTACACCCATTTTAACCACTTCAGCACCGGGCCATTTTACACCCTTCCTTACCAGAGCACTTTTTGCGATTCGGCACTGCGTCGCTTTAACTAACAATTGCGCAGTCGTGCGACGTTACACCCAAACAAAATTTACGTCCTTTTTTCCCACAAATAGAGCTTTCTTTTGGTGGTATTTGATCACCTCTGCGGTTTTTATTTTTTGCGCTATAAACAAAAGAAGAGCGACAATTTTGAAAAAAAACACAATATTTTTTACTTTTTGCCATAATAAATATCACATTTTTAAAAAAAAAAACAATTTTTTTCCTCAGTTTAGGCCGATACGTATTCTTCTACATATTTTTGGTAAAAAAAATCGCAATAAGCGTATATAGATCGGTTTGCGCAAAAGTTATAGCGTCTACAAAATAGGGGATAGATTTATTGCATTTTTTTTTTTTTTTTACTAGTAATGGCGGGGATCTGCGATTTTTTTTTTTTTTTTTTTTCGTGACTGCGACATTGCGGCGGACACTTCGGACACTTTTGACACATTTTTGGGACCATTCACATTTACACAGCGATCGTTGCTATAAAATTGCAGTGATTAATGTGTAAATGTGACTGGCAGGGAAGGGGTTAACACTAGGGGGCGCTGCAGGGGTTAATGTGTTCCCTATAGGAGTGATTCTAACTGTGGGGGGAGGGGACTCAGGGGAGGGGAGGAAAACGATCGGTGTTCCTCCGTACTGGGATCACATGCGGCCGGGAATGGGAGGACGTCATATGACGCCCACCCAGGATGGGAGATCCACCTTGTGGGCGTCATATGACAGTGGGCGGTAGGGAAGTGGTTAAAAGGCTCCTTTGGTGGTGTTTTTTGTTTTCTTTAATAAAATTGTTCATGGTTGACATATCATTGATACAGTGCATACCCTGATTTGATTATCCTTGTCCAGAAATCATGAAACTGTCTGTCATTTTGTGTTTGAAGTTTTTTGTGAAAAGAGGCCTGTGAAGTTGGGTATTTCCTAATCTGTCTCCCCCTTCCTTGTTCCTATCTATTAGAATTTTTTGATTTAATTTCTATGTAGAAGGTATTCGTGCTTTTCTTATCTTGTTTTGTCATTTGTTTTTCTCCCTCCTGGAGATCAAGAGATGAGGTACCTCTGTAACTGTACTCTAGTTTGTGTGCTTGGACATTATTTGTTCTATTTGTCCATGGAGCAATAGAGAGTTGCTATGTTCTAGAGATAGGCTCAGGCGTGTTCGAAATCCCACATGCCCGACACTGCACACGGCTAATCACAGGCAGTGAGACTTTTCCTGGTTCACCGCTGCACAGATCGGGGAAATGTCTCTCTGCCTGTGATTAGCCATGTGCTGTGTCGGCTTCCTTGCGGGATCAGGCATGTAGGATCTCGAATATGCCCGGCCCATCTCTAGTTCCTACAAGCTGCAGGACCATGGAGAATTAAATTATTGTAGCCACCCTCTAGCAGGAAGTGAGATCAAAGCAGCAAAAATGGGAGGCTGAGAGCAATAAAAGGTACTTTTTTGAGTTAAGAATATATACTTGAATAGATTTTTATTTAACCAGAGGTTAGTTCTACTTTAAAGGAGACCTTCGTTCTGCACTCCTTTGACCCGCATTGAGCTGACAGTGGGTTGAAGCCTGCTGTCGGCTGAGGCCTACAGGGCTGGGCTCAGCCCTTCCTTCTCTGAGTTGGCCGCTCAGCTGTCGGCTAATTGCCAGCGCCTATCTTTCCACAGTGACTCACCTGTTGATGATATCCTGGTCGTCAGTCCTGCCTACTTAAGCCGTCCAGCCCAGATGATCTCTGCCTTCGCCTTGGTCACATCTCTAGAGGCGCTTTTCTGTGTTCCTTTGCTTGGCTGACATTCCTTCTGGCTCCAGATCCTGCTTGCCATTCTACTACGCTCATCTCTGGCTCCCTGACGTTTTGGCTTGTCTGACTATCCGTTCCGGTTCCTGAACTCTGGCTATGTTTTGACTACGTTTACTCTGTTTACCTTTTTTTATTATTATTAAACAAGTGTGATTTAACTGTACTTCTGTGTCAGTCTGATTCATGGTTTCTGACAACGCCACAGAGCTGGTCCAGGCTGGGGAAAGATTGCAACTGGTATGGTCGGGATCCACCCAGAATCGTGGACTGGCACCTGGCTCATCCTCTCAGTGAGCTGCTGAGAGCTGTAGTCAGCCCCTCCCGCCCCTCCAAAGCCCATTGAGTGTGGATGGGGGGGGGGGGGGATCAGAGCAGACAGCTCTCCAATCGCCAGCTCTCTGCTCACTGAGCACTAAGAACTGAGCGATCAGCAGTCTTTGATTGCTCGGTCCTCAGTTTTAGAGCCAGCGGGGAACAGATGCTGCATCCACCTAGGTAAGTAAGATAAAAATAACCCCCCAACTTCTCAGTTCTCACTTGATCCACTACAGCTACAGAAGATTTACCACCCTTCATGACCAGGCCATTTTTTGCGATACGGCACTGCGTTACTTTAACCACTTCAATACCAGTGACTTACAACCCCTTCCTGCCCAAGCCAATTTTCAGCTTTCAGCGCTGTCACTTTTTAAATGACAATTGCGCGGTCATGCAACACTGTACCCAAACAAAATTTTTATAATTTTGTTCCCACAAATAGAGCTTTTTTTTGGTGGTATTTACTATTTGATCACTTCTGCGTTTTTAATTTTTTGCTAAACGAATAAAAAAAGACCGATGAGGTGATACCAATAAGATGGCACTGGTGAGGTGGCACTGACTAAGGGCACTGATAGGCTGGTGGGTAACACTGATATGCAGCTTGATGGGCATTGATATGAGTCACTGATGGGAACTCATAGGTGGCACTGATGGGCACTGAAAGGTGGAACTGATGGGCACTGATGGCTGACACTGGCAGGCATTTTTAAGTGCCACTGATTGGCATATCCCTGGTGGTCCAGGGTGGCATAAATGGTGGTCCAGTGTGGTGGCCATCCATCAGGAGAGCAGCCGATCGGCTCTCCTCTACTCGCGTCTGTCAGATGTGAGTGAGGAAAGGATAACTGAACCACCGACCAGCCGTCATTCTGCTATAGGCCGGGCGGGAAGTGGTTAACTAACAATTGCGTGGTCGCATAACACTGTACCTAACAAAATTCATGTCCCTTTTTTCCCCACAAATAGAGCTATATTTTGGTGGTATTTAATCACCTCTGCGATTTCTATTTTTTGCGCTATAAACAAAAACATTTTTAATTTTGAAGAAAAAAATACTTTCTGCTCTAAAACCTATCCAATAAAAAAAAAAATCAAAAAAAATCTAATTTCTTCATCAGTTTAGGCCAGTATGTATTCTGCTACATGTTTTTGGTAAAAAAAAATCCCAATAAGTGTATATTGATTGGTTTGCACACAAGTTATAGCGTCTACAAACTATGGTATTTTTTATTTTTTTTTGTTACTAGTAATGGCGGCGATCAACGACTTATAGCGGGACTGCAATATTGCGGCAGACAGTCAGGACACTAACTGACATTTTTGACACTTTTTGGGGACCAGTGACCAGGGATACAGTGATCAGTGCTAAAAACTATGTACTGTCACTGTACTAATGACACTGGCAGAGAAGGGGTTAACATCAGGGGCAGTCAAAGGGTTAAATATGTGCCTGACCAGTGCTTTACTGCTGTGGAGGAGGTGCTTTTACTAGGAGAAGGCATGGATCGGTGCACCTGCTTAGCAGAGACACGGGATCCATGTCTTCTGTAGAAACAGAATGCCAATCTGCCTTATTTAAATAGGCAGGCCGCCGTTTCACCTGTGTACCGAAGCATCGTGGGTGCTGGTGGACACCATACTTGCCAATCAGCTACTGCTGTGTCTAATCATAGTGGGAGCCAGCAAGCGTGTATGCCCCAGACCCAAAAGTGCACCCAAAAGTGCACGATCACATACTAGGTACGTGATCCTGTGCAGGAGAACCACCTTGCCAGCGTATATATACAGTATACGGTCGGCAAGCGGTTAAAGTATTACTAAACCCAGGACCCTGCATTCATTGTATCTGGTTTCCCTCAGTACACAACATATGGAAATGCAATAGTTGTAGTAAATATAAACTGCTAAATACCCTTTCTCATCAGCAGTTAGAACAGTCTTGTGACTTCTATCAGTGCCTGGTTAAAGCTTTTTAGGAGAAGTTTTCATTGTGCTCTGACTGTCCCATAAGCCTGCAGGACCCCTGACCCTCTGTCTGGACAGTGCTGATTGGCCCTGTGCTGATCACATGCACTCTAGCAATACACACCAAACTGAGCATGTACAGCTTGTCCCCTAGCCTCTGTACTATCAGGGAATGGATTGAGGACAGTGGAAGAAGGGGAGGATCGGAGAAGACAGAATCAAACAGTCTTTTTACACAATGTGGAGGATTAACCCCTTAGGATCCACAGTGAGTATAACAAGCATGCTTTACTGCATATACACACTGATTTTACTGTTGTGGGTTTAGTAACA
This sequence comes from Lithobates sylvaticus, assembly GCA_028564925.1. Classification (NCBI taxonomy): domain Eukaryota; kingdom Metazoa; phylum Chordata; class Amphibia; order Anura; family Ranidae; genus Lithobates; species Lithobates sylvaticus. The sequence continues at coordinate 155,549,643 of CM053037.1, forward strand.
CTTTAAGCTTAACCACTTGCCATCCAGTGTACGGATATAAATGTCCTGGACTGCACATGGTATACCAGGACCGTGGCTTCAACGATATAGAGCAGGGGTCTCAAACTGGCGGCCCTCCAGATGTGGCAAAACTACAAGTCCCATGAGGCATTGCAAGGCTGACAGTTGCAAGCGTGACTCCCTCAGGCAGAGGCATGATGGGCCTTGTAGTTCCGCAACAGCTGGAGGGCCACCAGTTTGAGACCCCTGATATAGAGGATGGGATAAAAAGCTCAATCTCAGTTTTTGCGGCCAACACAAAAGTAAGCAGGGCCATAACTTCACTTCACAAATTCCATTGTCTGGCAAATCTGGGCTGAGTCCCAGAGCTAGATGCCAGAACAAGTTCCGGCACTTGGCTCCACTCATCTGCCTGGCAGAGGTGCGCTAGTGTGGGCACCCAGGGCACATGCCTAGCATCTTGTCATGATGGCAGCTGGCATCTCTTTTTGGGGGGGGGGGGGGGAATGGGGTGGTAGGATATGTGCTGTTAGGCACTTTGTGGGAGAGGACTTGTGCTAGAAGGGGGGGGGGGCAGCTCCTCCTCCTGCCCTGTGTACATGGCGTCGCCAGACCCGGGGAGGAGGCGGCTTCTGCAGTGTGTGAGTCCGCTTTGCAGAGAGTGAATTTACAGGCAGCTGGTAGGGAGAGATGCCGACTGCCACAGAGGGGGGGTGAGCACCAGGTGCCCGCGCTAGCATGTCCACATTAGAAGGGTTAGTGGAGCCTTCTGGCACTGGGCTCCGGGATTTAGACCGGACTCGTTGGATGCCCGGATTTAAATCAGATTTCGGGACGGTGCTGGAGAATCCGGGACAGTTGGGAGGTATGTACCAGATAAAAAAAGGTAAGTACGCCTAAAAAAGGTTGCTCCATTGAGTTCTGTGAATGGATGTTGCGCATGTTCAGGCACAGCTGCACCCAATCTGTAAAATGACAAGAGCCTTCGTAGAGAAAAAACCTTGGATTCAGTAAAGGGGCGGTTTAGGGGTGGGGGGGCCACAGAATGTAACCATGTTTCGTGTCATACTCTGAATATGGTCGTTAACATGAAACATAATGAGAATAATAGACTTAGCTTTTAAAGTGACACTAAACTTGGTTTAAAAAAAATTCCATTCAGGTATGTATTCTTAAATTCAAAAAGTACCTTCTGTTGCTCTCAACCTTCTCCAAATCAGATATGTCACCAGTACACCAATGAACTCCATACACAGTCCAACATTTAAGACCAGGAGTTTTCTGACGTTTTCTGTTTACATGTGAAAAATCGGTATTTTTAATTTTTTTGCAAGATAACTTGGAACCCCCAAATATTATATATGATTTTTTTTAAAGCAGAGGCCCTAGAGAATAGCTGCATCATTCTGGTATGCCCACTCAAAGCCAGCGACGTAACGGTAAGTCGCTGGTCATCAAGTGGATAAACGGTAACATCACAGCAAAGAAATGTTTCGGGGCCACGCAAGACCCCCTTCCTAGATCACATTCCTGAGAAAGGGGCCCTGCGTGGCTTTGAAACATCGCTGTTCTTTGCTGTGATATGATTGTTCAATAAGAAGTTGGACCCTTTATATAGTTCCTTGCTGTGCTGGTGACATATCGTTTGCTCAGAGTTGTTCCAGTCTCCAGCCATTGGTTACTTCAGCACCCACTTACCTTACAGCCTCTTACAGAAATGTGTGCTTTGGGAATATTGTTCTGGATTTAAGGGAAATCAGGTGCATTTGATGGAAATGTATCCAGGTTTGTTGCTAACACACACATCATTTGAAAATACTGTTGCATTTGACTACTGAAAATACTGAAAGGCTATAGGTGGCGCCATTTCTCTTTTGGCATGAACCTGCTCAGTAGCGGAAGACAGGCTTTTTTTTTTTTAATGAGAGACAGATATTAATGTGTAATGACATATTTATCTATAGATGTCATTCTTCTGTGTAATTTAATTGACTTTGAGTTGTTTAATTTATTAAATAGCTTTTGGAAAAACAAAAGGCCTAGATAGTTGGTGACTAAGAGAAATAGATTCTACACCCCAGTTACACCTTCAGCACTTATCAGGCAATGACAATGTTTCCTTCCCCCTACTTCCATTCTGCTTGCTAAATGACAGCTGAAGGGAGTTGGTTGCGATGGAGCTAAACAATGGGGTCTGTGGATTTCCCAAAACACCTCTTAAAAGAGAAGTGCGGCATTTAAAAATAAGAAACGTACATACTGATCTAGGTGGATGCAGCATTGGTTCAATGCTGCATCTGTTCCTTGCTGCCTCTAATGTCGCGTACATACGATCGGAATTCTCGTCAGAAAAAGCTCTGATGGTCACACCAAATTCCGACCTTCAAGAACGCGGCGACGTACAACACTACGACGAGCCGAGAAAAATGACGTTTAATGCTTCCGAGCATGCATCAAATTGTTTCCGAGCATGCGTAGGAATTTTGCGCGTCGCAATTGCTACAGACGATCAGAATTTTTGATAGAAACCTTTTCCGTCGGAAAAATTTAGAACGTGCTCTCAAATTTTTGCTCGCGGGAATTTAGCCAGCAAAATTCCGATGGAGCCTACACACGGTCCCATTTTCTGATGAAAAGCTCTCATCGTTTTTTTGCTGGCCAAAATTCCGATCGTGTGTACACGGCCTTAGACTGAGAGCTGAGCAATCAAAGACCTCTGATTACTCAGCTCTCGGTCTTCAGTGAAGTCGGGATCCCTCCAGAGTCTGGACCGGCTGAGTGCTGTCAGCAGACTTTAGCCCACTGTTGGTTGAATAGGAGTGCAGCACTAAGTACACTCTTGTGACCCACAGGAGAAGTATGACCAACAAAGCTTTGGCCCTACTGAATTGTCCATCTGTAGTATTATATCTGGTACCTACATGTCATGGTTTAACCAAGTGTCTCTCAACCAGGGTTCTGTGGAACCCTAGTGTGCCGCCTCATGTTGCTAGGGGTTCCTTGAAATAGTGTCTTGCACCAGTGCAAAGAGGCAATTTTCCACTGAGCACCATTGTAAAGCTGATGATACACTGATCAAATTCTGGCTAGTTTCTGATGAATTTGCCAAAATTTTAAAAGTGGGTGGTCCTGCTGGCACCCTACAGCCTGACGTCTTGCAATCCAGAAAACCGAAGGACCCAGCAGATAATGCTTGGCCAATCAGAGACAGGGACCGTAGCCAATCATGGACCATGTGTCCTACCTCTACATAGTTTTAATTCACATTCAACACTCCTAGGAGCCTGATTGTGTCCCCTGTCATACATCACAGTTCCATCCTTCAACACTTTACACCACTACAGGATGGAACCACAGCCCATGGTGGGAAAAAAAGGAGTCTGATCCCAGAAGTGTTGAATGCCAAAGAGACTGATGGCAGCTGCATCGCTCGAACAGAGGGAAGGTAGACAAATGGGCCATTGGAGTGGTACGTATAATAGTTCATCTTTTGCAAGACACTTTTATCTTGATTTTAATTTTTTTTTGTAAATTGTCAGGGTTGATTTAACAGATGGTAAACTTCTGACTTTTTTCCTGGTTGCACTTCCTTATATAATGAATGAGATCCTACAGGTGGTAACCAGAGTATCTCTGTTGCACTCTGATGGATTGACACAACTATTTAGCCTTTATAGAATTTATCACACACCCACATTCCTATTTCAAAGAGGTTTTCTGTAGTGACTCTAACCGCACCACCTGTGGTAGAGATCAGGATGACCTGTTTTGGAGATGGCCCAAACTATTTAAGTGCTTAAATGGAGTAATCCAAACTTGGTGTTCACTTTTTCATATCAAAAGGATCCTATTACCTGCACATTGGTTTATACTAATGCAAACTTAGATCAGTAGACCATAGATGCTTTAATGCCACGTACACACGATCGGAATTATGGTTGGAAATAGCGCTGATGGTTTTCCCGATGCTCAAGCTGTCTTGCCTACACACCAAATTCCGACCATCAAGAAGAAATCAAGTTCAATGCTTCCGAGCATGCGTCAAATTTTTTCCGAGCATGCGTCAAATTCCGAGCATGCGTAGGAATTTTGCGCGTCAGAATTGCTACAGACGATTGGAATTTCCGATTGAAAGTTTTTCCGTCTGAAAAACATGCTCTCAAATTTTTGGTGGCGGGAATTCGGCCAGCAAAATTCCGATGGAGCTTACACACGGTCGCATTTTCCGATGAAAAGCTCTCATCAGTCTTTTGCTGGCCGAAATTCTGATCGTGTGTACGCTGCATAAGAAGCTTGTTGCTTACCTATAGCAATCTGAGAGCTGGAAATATTTTTTTCCTGTCTCAACCTACTGTTGGCAAATAGCTAAAAGAGGTGCACTCTATGTTATCCTTTGAAATGTATGTATACTAAAAGGGGCTGTCCACTAAACGTTCAGAAAATTGCTGGTTAGTAAATTCGACTCTATAGGCCCATTTCACATGGGGCGGACTCGGTTTTGATCAGCAGGGGATCTGTCTGCTGAGCCCCTGCTGATCTGAGCAGAGCGGGAGTATGACAGGTCCCTGTCCATTCATTTTATACAGAGTGGACGAGGACTGAGCCACTCTGCTCTATGGGCAGGAGGGTGTAAACGGACTCTGCTGTCCATTTACAACCGACTGCCCTCCGATTTGATCTGCTCAGACAGAGGGAGACAGATCCTCTTCCGTTTTTTTTTTATTTTTTTTAATGGGCTGGATCGGATTGGAGGTAGGCGGGTGTAAACGGACACAAGTCCATTTACACCCACTGGTCAATAGAGGTAAATAGAGGGTCCAATTAGGACCGCCTGAAAAACTGATCGGACACTTCGTGTGAAAGGGGCCTTACGTTTTATGTGATCTCTGATAGTTGTCTAGAGCCAAAGTGCAGGGGCAGGGCCGCCATCAAGGGGGTACAGCCGATACAACTGTAAGGGGCCCCGGGACCCGTCCGGGCCAGAAGAAGACAGGATGGGTGAAGGGGAGCCGTGTTGTACACTATAGAAATGATCTTGCAGCTTCTGCTGCTCTCTGTATCATTGAGCTCAGACATCAAGCTCTTTACTGCCACCTCTGGCTACTATGTGCATGTGTACCCCTCTTGTGAGCTGCCTGTACTGTGCTCCTCTTGTGTCAGCAACATGTCAGCTTTGTGAAAATGAGCTGGGACGATTTCCTTTACAAGTAGGGGCTGTGGAGGGAGGGGGCTGTTTGTGTACAGGGAGGGGCCAGAGGCTTGTGTGTTTACAGATTTGTGTATGTGTGGGGCTTATGTATAGATTCAGGGGGGGGGGGGCTGACATATATACAGATGTGGGGGGGCTGACATATATACAGGTGTGGGGGGTTGGCATATATACAGGTACGGGGGGGTGGGGCTGACATAAATATACAGGATTGAGGGGGGGCTTAGTGCATACAGGTGAGGTGGCCGGCTCCCTGTATAGCCTGCAAATTAAAAGCATAATGGGCTAGTATGCATCACATACTAGCCCATTATGTGACACTTACCTGCAAAAGAATCCAGAAATGTCCCCTGTGTAGGTAGCGTCCATCTTCAAGCCCCTCTTCCTTCCGGGCCACGGACTCCGGCTCTGTGATTCGCCGCAGCCGCGTGATGTCACTCCTGCACATGCGCACAGTAACGGCACACACTAGGGAGGAAACGGCACAGAGTTTCGTTTCTTCCCCGCGCATGCGCCGTTCACTTTATCGGCGGACTTCAAGTGAAATATCTCATAAACGGTGCACGTTTAGGAGATATTTCCACTACCTATAGGTAAGCCTTATTCTAGGCTTACCTATAGGTAGAAGTCCCAAAAAAGGGTTTACAACCACTTTAATAATGTTCATTGTACATGATAAAATTGCTGAGTTTTAACATGATTGCAAGATGTACTCCTGCTCATATGTATTTTTTAAACTCAGCGGTGAATCACTAAGGACTTTTGTTTCAGTATAAATCTCTGCAAACCTATTGTTCCCATGTGAATTTTCACCATCCTATCTACTTCAACACATCTTGCCTGTGTCTTTTCTATAAATTTATTTATATTGTTGTTTATAAAACAACATTTTTTAAAACAATAATATACACCTTATTTGAACATAAGAAAATTGGCCTTTCACAGGATGTTAGTATCCTTGAATGACTCCAAACAGATATCATTTGTAATTGGATTTAAATACTATTATCCTCACCACGCATACAGTATATGCTGTAGTAGATAAATAACCAGGAAGAACAGCCGTAATGCCATGATACTACTGATTCATAAAATAGGATTGCCTGCGTCCACATGCCATGCATCACCACCCGCCTTGCTGGTAAATACTACTCCAGTGAATCATATGTTTTGCACAGTATAGACGTCACTGTGTGTTAAAACAGTGTTGTTTTTTATTCTTTTCACAGGGAAAACATGTTGTAATAACTGGCACAATGCTGTGTTGCTCAAAGTACCTAATGGATAATCTGATAACATTGCCTATAGCAGCCAGCTTGCTATCGCTGTTTTATATTTTAGGTAGTCTGGGTGTTATAGAGCACTGTCATCATAGGGGGCCTTCAGCAATCACAGAGGCACATCCCCTTTTGGTTTTTGGCTGTTTAGGACTATGGACACAAAACAAAAAATGACATATATGCTGGAGTTCCCCCGTAAAGCTGGCCATACACAGTTCGAATCTCCGCCAGTTCAGTAGGAACCGGGCAAGATTTGAACCGTTAATGGACAGGCTGAATGTACCAAGTTGATTCTTCTGCTAGTTCCCGCGTTTTATTTGGGCTCATGCACACATGGGCACTGGACCATACAGCATAAAATACAACTGTATTTCTGTGCCTGAGATATTGTTTGCAGCAAAGCATATACACGTGTACATATATGAATGAATGCCCTGGGCGCAGACTGTCTACATCCAGGGACATACATCCATATCTTCTATGAATTTTTCACATCTGCATTTACCAGTGCACAGCTGCAGCCTGCCATTGATTTCTACAGGCGGCTGTTTGCAATACCTGTGACTCCCGGGCACAGAAATATAATAGTTTTTTACGCTTTTGTGACTGTCTGCACCCATGTGCATGAGCCCTTACCTGTTGATCCTGCCAATAGATCTGTTATTTTTTTCACTTCTTTTAACAGGGTCACAACACTGTTTGCTGTGCTGTGAAATTGCACAGTAGCGTTTGCATCCCTTAAATGTGGTAGTCTTTGAAGTTGAAGTTTTTTTTTTCTGTCCAGCCCAAACTTGTTTACTTAGTATTGAATAGATCTAGGGTAGATTAGAACCCCCTTTTGTTTTTTTACTGCTAGATGGGGGTCCTGTAAGTAAGGCCGGCCATATACAAAGCAAATTTCTATCTCACAACCACTAGTTGCAGGAAATAAATTAGCTAGATTCTCACATCAACACAAATGGCGTTGATGCAGGAATCCCTCCTGCCGGGCCATTGGCTTCACCCAGCGGAGGGGGGGGGCAGCGGGGACAAAGACAGTAATTATTGCTAGCGGCTATAGCAGCTGATTGCAATAATCGTTAGCGAATCCAGCAGGCTGGTTGTACCCAAGTTGATCCATCAACTTGGTACATTCAGCCTGCCAATTAACGGTTTGATTCTCAATCCTTACAGGGTTACAACCTTCAGGCAATGGGTACTGTAGTGACCAGCCAAAGCATAGCATCATCATAAAGACAATAGTGAAGTTAACATCACCAGCACATCCAAACATCACCAGATAGGGACTTTTACTTTTATTGAAATAACTTGGAATAAGTTGGAATTGAGATAACTCTTATATTTTATATTTCAACTCAACAAGCATTGTAGCTGCTGACTTTTAATAAGAACACTTACCTGTCCAGCGAGCCTGCGATGTCAGCCTCCCCAAGGCCGATCCGATCCATAACATTTAATATTATACATTTAACATTCCTGAAATGTAAGCTTCTACTCTATATTTTCTCACTTTCCACTTCCAGCTTTCCAGTCTATAGCAGTCCTGCCAAAAGGAACGAAATGAGAGATAGGGGCAAAATGGGAGGGGGGAGGGGGAAAAAAGAGAGGGGGAGGAAGGGAGAGGGGGATGGGAAAACTTAAAAAAACTCACCCATACATTCCCAGTCCTATTATCTCAGTGCTCCTATAATAAATTGGAATTGAGATAACTCTTAAACTAAATATTATCGAGCGTGGTTACGGATTCCCTCTATTATTCCATATATGTATTACCTTGTCTATTCCTATAGTTAGCTAGTCTATTAAAACTCTGATCACATGTTACTGTTGATATCACAATAATATAAGGTTAGCTATGAAAACAAGCACACTGCTTAATAAAACAATGTCTTATTTGTTTCCCAAGAAAATAGGACGCTAACATGAAAATACTAAAGTAAGATATTAAAAGCATATAACACCAGAACATATAATACAAGAACATCAAAGATACTTATCGCACTGTCTCCTTGGCTGGACTCAAAATGGTAGAGAGATAGCCATGAGGCTCAAAATGGTCAGGCACAAGCCAAGAGGGAAAAGGGGTAGAGCGAGAGCTCTCTGACTTGTTCAGCCCTTTATACTTCAAGCATACACCATCCAGACCCAACACCATTGCCGGCCCATATAGACCTTTGACGAATCAACGTATTTACTGGGCAGTCCTCCTCATATTATATATTATTTTATTTTATTATATATTATTATATATATCATATTATATTACTGTCCGTCCTGCTGTATTGGCCTCTAGGGGCAGCATTGTCCATGTATCATGTCTATATATCTTCAATGCCTTTTGGTCCTTTGATCTTCTGTAGCAGGAGATTTATCAATCATCTTGTCAGCTATGGTCCCTTTTAAGCATGCTTGCATAGCGTTATAACATCAGACGGTCTGGAGCCAAGCTTGTTCAGCCTTGATGGAAGCCTGATCTCTTCTTTCAGATATGCTACAAAGCTTTGATGTGCAACCTGTTACGTTCCAGACCGCCCCTAAGAAAGGAAAGGCTTGGTTGTATCAACCAGAAAGGAACTCCAGAAATATGATATTAAATCATGTTGCCTTCCAACATCAGCTGCTTTGCGCCTAAAGGGCGTATATCACCCTTCTTCAGACACAGCTCCTATAGAACAGTCCATAACTGTCTTAACGCATTGCGCTTCCCAACATGTGTCTCCAAAGAAGTTCCTATGGAACAGTCCATAAGAGTCTTAATGTGTTGTGCTTCCCAACATGTGCCGCTTTCCCACTGACACACCACCATCATTCTTCAGTGACAGCTTCCATGTCACCATTCTGTGTCTTCTCCTTTCTGGTATCTTCACAACGGGGTGCAATACAGGCAAGGGGTGTCCATTCACTCACCATTCACCAGCAACATATTAACCAGCGTTCAGATACAGAGTCTCGAGGAGGGCCTTACTCACCCATATTACTAACCTAAAATACAGATATGTCACACTATACCATAACATAAATCAACCCATTACCATAATATATACATATATATGTGACCCATCAAATTCTGCATCCTGCTCCCAAACTCCTATAACCTTTTACTCTAAATACGGGTCGGGATTAGGCAGGCTTGCTCACAATGGCCTTTCCTACTGCAATTTTGGCATGTCAGTAGTATTTCAGGGCTCTGAATTGGCAGAAAAGCCTCTAACTTGTATGAAGAGACCTTACCGTCAATTCGTCCCTCAACTTGCATAGATAAATGGGAGACCCGTCTATATAAATATTGAGTCTAACACATATAAACCTGAAACAATGACAACCCACAAAATTCCATCCCTGTGCCTGGATTCCAGAGACCATGCCCAGGGTATACCATGCACCTCTACCTATTTTTAGGTTCAAGGAACACCCTAGTTCCATGACTAATGTTACATTGGTATCCTTTAAGACAAAGAAACAAACTTGTCTATGTCCCAAATAATACCCAGGTGCTTCCTTCCCAGTAATGATCTCTCCATCCAGAACCCAGAGTGAAATATCTTCCCAACCTCTCTTGTTCACCATGTATTGACCTGGCATACCAAGGACATCATGGTCATGCTTCCGACACAAGGAAATATCAACCTGCCCCCAGCTTCCATCCTTTCTGATCACATGTAGGTAATTTAGCCTCGGATGCAACAAGGTAGAATCCTCAGTCAGTAAGCCCATTGATGCCACCAAATATACAGACCGAGTCTGCACTTCTGTATATAGGATCAATGAGGCAGCATAACACCTTTCACAATCCAAACTAGCACAGCCCATCCAGGCATTCAACCACCACTTTGGATTAGTGTAAGTGACATGTTTTGGCAAAATCTTACTGAGCTGTGATGCCAACTTACAAGGCCACTGGCCCTCATACAGAGACTGTACAATCAGCTTGAAGTTAGTTGATACCTCCGTCTGCCCCTGCATGCAAGCCAGAGCCCATGACAGATTTCTGTCCTGTACCATCACACTCTCTACCAACCTCTCAACATGGTTGACAACATCCGGAGCCACTTTAACCTGGGTATTTATGTGACTTTGTTGAATGTTATCAAGAATGTCATCGATCTCTCTCTGAGTAACAAAGCCCCACTTACTCTCTGAAGCTATGGCTGAGAGTTTGTCCCTCAGGAGATCGATGTCCACTCCATTAACACCCATCCCAGCTCCTATTCCCCCCAATATAGTGCTGAATACATCCCTCTTTCGGTTACTCTTCAGAAATAAGCATCCTGCATGAACCTCATTCTGTGTCCGCACATCTCTGGGAGTAAGCTACTGGTACAATGACCGCACTTGAATCAGTGTATACTCAGCACATATAGGGTAATAGGTTTTTATCAACCACTGTGAGATGTTGAAGCGCCATGTGGTGAAGGCATACTGTATCCTGGTAGCCAGCGTTTGTTTCCTTTATCTAACGGAGCATGCTCCTGTGTGTAGTCACTCGCATTACCTGTACAAGGTTCCAACCTCTCAGGTAAGACATCAACCAGGCATATCTCCCCCATATCCAGCTCTGGTGTCCCACATGTCCAGTAACTGAAAACCTCTCTGTAGGACTGCTAAGATAGAGACACCACCCCTACAAGGACATTTTCACCCCATTGATGTGTCACCTGGCCAACAGAGATCTTACTTATGCGTAAATGCCAGTCTCCTGGGTATCTGCACCATATTAATTATGTTATGTCAATACATGTCCCACATTAAAAACATGATTGTCTTCTTTCAATTCCTCCCTCCAACAAAAGAAAACATATTTTACATTTCTTGTTCTGATGGATTGGATAGGTTATATTCCTTCCCCGACCTTCAACCCATTGCACTTGTATTCACAGTACGTTTGCATTCATAAATGACAGGAGAGGCTCCGGCAAAATGTTTCACAAGTCTCGTTGCTGGGCACAGTCTTTCAGATTCAGCTTTAGCTCTAAGTTGTCCATAAAAAAAAAGAAACCTTATATTGCAAGTATTAATCTGAATCTTTTTGTTTGTCCCTTCTTTCCTGAATTTTTATTAGAACAAATTTGTGGTGTGGTGTGGTGTGGCACAGACAAGCTGCCAACCAGATGAATATCTTTCCTCCATGTTCCAGAGACCTCTCCAATCTTGCTCCACCAGGACTCTGAAAGTGAAAAACAAGAGCAGAATCAAATTCTCCTCCACAATATCTGCTCGCTTGCTATGTTTACTTATAGTTCCCTCCTTGGAACCCAAGAACCTAATATTCCTGGCTTCTGCAACAAATTATCAAAACAACCATGATTTCTTTAGGATGAACCCACTCTAAAATGGATCCCCATGGTATGATTAAAAATTAAAAAAAAAACAAACGTGACTGTTGCTTCTCAAAAATTCTAAATTTAAACACAAAAAAAAAAAAATGCGTTTATCTGTACCGTAAGACCTATGCACTAACTTCCCTTTCAGGTGGACAAAACCTAAACCTTTTGGAACTTTTTCCACCTGAACTCCAGCGGCTAGAATGGCTTCCTACCAACTCTTGTCTTAAATGAAAATTTATTCAACTGCTAATTGAGGGCATAGCCAATTACCCCCTTTTCAGATGGACTAAACCTAACAAATTTTCCACCTGAACAAAAAAAAAAAAAAAATAAATGAATAAACAAATAACAAAAAAATAAATAAAAAAAAATAAAATATATTTTTTTTAATTAATGAAAAAAAAAGCAAAATGAACCACTTGCCTACAGGGCACTTTCACCCCCTTCCTGCCCAGACCAATTTTCAGCTTTCAGCACTCTTATGCCCCGTACACACGGTCGGAAAATCCGACCACAAAATCAATCGGATTTTTTCAGACGGATTTAGTCCGACACTGGTGTTGCATACACACGGTCGGACAAAGTTGTCGGAAAATCCGATCATTCTGAACGTTTGTTGCCTACGACGGGACTACGTAGAGGCTAGTAGCCAATAGCTTTGTACTTGTAATGTGATCTGAGCATGCGTAGCACTTTGTCCGTCGGACTAGGCTACACACGATTGGAATTGGTGTGATCGGACTTTTTTGTCGGAAAATTTGAGAACCAGGAGATAGAACTTTGTCTGTCGGAAAATCCGATGGAAAATGTCCGATGGTGCCTACACACGATCAGAATTTCTGACAACATTGTCCGATAGGACAGAATCCATCGGAAAATGCGACCGTGTGTATGGGGCTTTACACTTTGAATTACAACACTGTAACCAAATGAAATTTGTGCCCTTTTATTTTTCACAGAAATAGAGCTTTCTTTTGGTGGTATTTAATCACTTGTGGGTTTTTATTTTTTTTGCTATAAATAAAAAAAGACTGAAAATTAGGTAAAAAAAAAAAGCCTTTTTCTTTGTCTCTGTCATAATATTTTGCAAATGAGTAGTTTTTCTTCATACATTTTGCCCAAAATTTATATGGCTACATATCTTCGGTAAAAATAACCCTAATTAGTGTATATTATTTGGTCTTTGTGAAATTTATAGAGTCTACAAGCTATGCTGCCAATCACTGACAAATTGATCACACCTGATGTACTGAAGGCCTATCTAATTTCTTGAGACACGTCATACTAACAAGCTAGGAAAGTACAAATACCCCCAAAATTACCCCTTTTGGAAAGTAGACATCCCAAGGTATTTATTAAGTTGCATGGTGAGTTTTTTTGAAGCTGTAATTTTTTCCCACAATTCTTTACAAACTGAAGATTTGTTTTTGTTTTTTGTTATTTCTTTTACAAAATTATCATTAAAAGGATATTTCTCTCACACAGCATATGCATGCTTGTAACTACACACCAAAACGCATTCTGCTACTCCTCCTGAGTATGGCAATACCACATGTGTGAGACTTTTTCACAGCCTGGCCACATACAGAGGCCCAACACGCAAGGAGCACCGTTGGGTGTTCTAGGGACATAAATTACACATATAATTTCATGACGACCTATGACACTTTTGAAGGCCCTGGAGCACCAGGACAAAGCAAGCACCCCAACGTATAATCTATGAGGCATAATGAGTCTTTTGAACAGTTAATTTGTTTCCAGAAGTTTTTGGGAAAATGTGGAAAAAAATGAAAACGCATTTTTTTTTACACAAAGTTTTCAATTTTTAAGATATTTCCAACACATAACATGTACATAGCAAAAATGACACCCCAAAATACATTCTGCTACTCCTCCTGAGTATGGCAATACCACATGTGTGAGACTTTTACACAGCCTGACCATATACAGAGGTTGACGGGTGACAGTCACTGATGGCAGTCTCTGATGGTGACTGGTGCACTTTATGGGACTGATAGGTGACAGATGAGGGTCCCGGATGGGTCACTGGCGATGGTCACTGATGGGTTACAGGTGCACCGCTGATGGCAGTCTCTGAAGATGACAGGTGCACTTTATTGGCACTGAATGGGTGACAGATGCACTTTGTGGGCACTGATGGATGACAGGTGCACTTTTATAAGCACTGATGGGCACTTATGTGGTAACTGTTGGGTGACAGCTGCAATGGGGGGATGTGATAGGTTCTCTTTTTTTGTGTGGTGTTGGTGCAGACACTGACACCACAGATCTGTAACTCACTGCTCCTGGCTCTTCTCTCATTGCCACATGACGGTGGGCGGGCTGCAACAGGTTAAAAAAACATAAAATTAATAATATATATATATATATATATATATATATATATATATATATATATATATATATTTTTTTTTAACAAAAAACGTAAAATAAGAAAAGAAAAAAAAACACAATAATCATAACAGAAGAAAGAAAAAAAAAATAACAATGCAGAGGCTTATCCTTGAAAATACTAAAAATATATCAAGGTCCTCTATAATATTCCAAACATGAAGGGCAAATCTCTGAAACTCACATCTAAACCTTATTCATAGCAAAGAGACATTAATGCGGCGTACACACGGTCGGAATTTCCGATGGAAACAGTCCGATGGGAGCTTTTCATCGGATTTTCCGACCGTGTGTATGGTCAACGGTCTTTTTCTGTCGGAATTTCCGACGGACTTTGAATTGAGAACCTGTTCTCAATTTTTCCGATCGTGTGTATGCAATTCCAACACGGAAAATTCCGACGCATGCTCGGAAACAATTCGACGCATGCTCGGAAGCATTAAACTTCCCTTTTATATTGCTGTCGAACGTGTTTTATGCCGCTGTGTTATTGACCGTCGGAATTTGGTGTGATCGTGTGTAGGCAACACAGCTTGAGCGGAATTCCGTCGGAAAAACCGACACAGTTTTTTCCGACGAGAATTCCGATCGTGTGTACGCGGCATTACAAGAAAATTCTTACCATCCATGCAGCTTGTTAAGGGCTGCTAACATTGTTTCCCCAGTGCTATATTTGAATGAACATGCGGCTACCTCCATTTTGAGTTTATGCGACTGTTCTATACAGTGATGCTTTTCCTGTCTTAATCGGCTATTTTAGGTTTGTAGTCTCAGCATTTGGGTCTTCAAAGGGAAACGGTCCGATTACTATGGCCTATGATTCCCCTCCTAAATTTTGTATTTTCCAGGGCGTTTGAACCCCTAGTATCTCTTCCTCCCATTATGTGCTGCATTTCCCTCCATTCTATCTGCCAAGTTTCCCCAATTTGAGTTTAACTCGGGAGAGAGACCTCTGTGACTCTACAGCAAACAAGGTAGAGCACACTTGTAATCAATGCTCTACTATTACCACTGACTTTAGCCTTATTATCTCAGAACGCAGGCCACATTGAACTTCTATTGGAACAGAGAGCTACAGTGGTGTGAAAAAGTGTTTGCCCCCTTCCTCATTTCCTGTTCCTTTGCATGTTTGTCACACTTAAGTGTTTCGGAACATCAAACCAATTTAAACAATAGTCAAGGACAACACAAGTAAACAAAATGCAATTTGTAAATGAAGGTGTTTATTATTAAAGGTGAAAAAAAATCCAAACCATCATGGCCATGTGTGAAAAAGTGATTGCCCCCCTTGTTAAAACATACTATAACTGTGGTTGTCCACACCTGAGTTCAATTTCTCTAGCCACACCCAGGCCTGATTATTGCCACACCTGTTCACAATCAAGGCATCACTTAAATAGGAGCTGCTTGACACAGTAAGGTCCACCAGAAGATCCTTAAAAGCTACACATCATGCCGAGACCCAAAGAAATTCAGGAACAATTGAGAAAGAAAGTAATTGAGATCTATCAGTCTGGAAAGGGTTATAAAGCCATTTCCAAAGCTTTGGGAATCTAGCGAACCACAGTGAGAGCCATTATCCACAAATGGCGAAGACATGGAACAGTGGTGAACCTTCCCAGGAGTGGCCGGCCGCCCAAAATTACCCCAAGAGCGCAGCGACGACTCATCCAAGAGGTCACAAAAGACCCCACAACAACGTCCAAGGAACTGCAGGCCTCACTTGCCTCAGTTAAGGTCAGCGTTCATGCCTCCACCATCAGGAAAAGACTGGGCAAAAATGGCCTGCATGGCAGAGTTCCAAGGAGAAAACCACTGCTGAGCAAAAAGAACATCAAAGCTCGTCTCAATTTCTCCACAACACATCTTGATGATCCCCAAGACTTTTGGGACAACATTCTGTGGACCGATGAGACAAAAGTGGAACTCTTTGGAAGGTGTGTGTCCAAGTATATCTGGCGTAGAAGGAACACTGCATTTCAGAAAAAGAACATTATACCAACAGTAAAATATGGTGGTGGTAGTGTGATGGTCTGGGGCTGTTTTGCTGCTTCAGGACCTGGAAGACTTGCCGTGATAAAAGGAACTATGAATTCTGCTGTCTACCAAGAGATCCTGAAGGAGAATGTCCGACCATCTGTTTGTGTACTCAAGCTGAAACGAACTTGGGTTCTGCAGCAGGACAATGATCCTAAACACACCAGCAAGTCCACCACCGAATGGCTGAAGAAAAACAAAATGAAGACTTTGGAGTGGCCTAGCCAAAGTCCAGACCTGAATCCTATTGAGATGTTGTGGTATGACCTTAAAAAGGCCGTTCATGCTCGAAAACCCTCTAATGTAACTGAATTAGGACAATTCTGCAAAGATGAGTGGGCCAAAATTCCTCCAGGACGCTGTAAAAGCCTCATTGCACGTTATCGCAAACGCTTGGTTGCAGTTGTTGCTGCTAAGGGTGGCCCAACCAGTTATTAGGTTTAGGGGGCAATCACTTTTTCACACAGGGCCATGATGGTTTGGATTTATTTTCACCTTTAATAATAAACACCTTCATTTACAAATTGCATTTTGTGTTTACTTGTGTTGTCCTTGACTATTGTTTAAATTGGTTTGATGTTCCGAAACACTTAAGTGTGACAAACATGCAAAGGAACAGGAAATGAGGAAGGGGGCAAACACTTTTTCACACCACTGTATTTCTCCAACTTTCTCCTCAAAGATGTGTGGTTTATCCTGTCAATCTGCAGGCTACATCAGATAACTAAGGGTGATCAGCCCCTCCTTCACAAGCCCTCTTGACCAGCTACACAGGCCTAATGCACACTAACAATACATTAAACGTTAACATATATACATATACCAGTCGAAAAACTCACTAGGTTTTGCGTGTACGCTTACTGATGAAATATTTCATAGAACTTTCAGGACCACTCATGCAGGGCTTCAGAATTCACGAACCAGCGTAAATCATGTCCACAGTAGAAAAGGCTTCCAGTTCTAGATGTAGTTGATTCCTTAGCTTATAGGGACTCAAGACAAAAATACATTAGGGTTTTGATTCTGTGCAGAAATAAGTTCCACGCGCCCTCTGGGGTGCCAATTGAAATAACTTTGGAATAAGTTGGAATTGCGATAACTCTTAAACTAAATATTATCCGAGGGTGGTTACGGATTCCGTCTATCATTCCATATATGTATTACCTTGTCTATTCCTATGGTTAGCTAGTCTATTAAAACTCTGATCACATTTTACTGTTGATATCACAATAATATAAGGTTAGCTATGAAAACAAGCACACTGCTTAATAAAACAACGTCTTCCTTATTTCCCAAGAAAATAGGAAAACGCTAACATGAAAATACTAAAGAAAGATATTACAAAGCATATAACACCAGAACATATAATACAAGAACATCAAAGATGCTTATTGCACTGTCTCCTCGGCTGGGCTCAAAATGGTAGAGAGATAGCCATGAGGCCCAAAATGGTAGATCGAGCCATGAGGCTCAGGCACAAGCCAAGAGCGAAAAGGGGTAGAGAGAGAGCTCTCTGACTCGTTCAGCCCTTTATACTTCAATCATACACCATCCAGACCCAACCCCATGGCCGGCCCATATAGACCTTTGTCGAATCAACGCATTTACTGGGCAGTCCTCCTCAATATATTATATTACTGTCCGTCCTGCTGTATTGGCCTCTAGGGGCAGCATTGTCCATGTATCCATGTCTATATTTCTTCAATGCCTTTTGGTCTTTTGATCTTCTGTAGCAGGACATTCATCAATCATCTTGTCAGCTATGGTCCCTTTCAAGCTTGCTTGCATAGCATTATAACATCCGATGGTCCGGAGCCAAGCTTGTTCAGCCTGGATGGAGGCCTGATCTCTTCTTTCAGATATGCTACAAAGCTTTGATGTGCAACCTGTTACATTCCAGACCTTCCCCAAGAAAGCAAAGGCTTGGTTGTATCAACCAGAAAGAAACCAGGAATCTGATATTAAATCATGTTGCCTTCCAATATGTAATAATTTGTACATGGATGGTTTTGAGTTTCTGAGAGGTTCCCTTCCTCAAAGCAAAAGTTACTTTTGTTCAAAACATTGCTTGAATAAATTTGGACAAGTTCCTAACTTCTGATGTTTTGGTGTGCTGGTGACGCTTCACTAACTTTTTTTATTTTTTTCAAAGATATATTTATTGGTTTTCATATAAAGGCAGTAGAGAAAACAACACATACATCAACAATAGTCTCTAATCATTACATAACAGTAATAACATATATAGAGCTTATACGCGGTAGAGTAAACCAAATCATACAAGAAATCAACAGACAAGCCGCATTTAGATCCCAGTATTCCAGATCTAGAGAAACTAGAGTAGGTGGGCTAGAAACACAGCGATCCCATATCTTGTCAACAATTTTGGCTTTTTTATGAGCTCAAAGGTGAGCCTAAATAGTGGTAGATTAGCACTGACTATTTGCAACCAAGTGTTAATAGAAGGAGAGGAGGGTCCCCTCCATGTCAGTAGGATGGTCTTCTTTGCATAGAAATCCACAATCCACAACAGGCGTTTAGAATATCTAGAAACAGAAATATCACTCCCAGTAAGCGGTTCTTAGGATACAGTATATTATAAAGGCCCAGTGCTGAGGAAATAAAGGTATTAATATTTAGCCAAAAGGTATGGATTAAGGGGTATGTCCAGAAACAATGTAGAAAATCAGCTGTATCACCACAGCCCCTAAAACACTCAGGTATTGTAACCTACAGTAAACTGTGTGAAACAACTTCAATTGGATAATCCTATTTTAGAGGAGATCACAGAGCTTTTATATGTTTCTTCAAATTCTGACCAGTTTGAATCAGTGAGCTGAAGGGCTGATAGAGACCATTTACATTGGGCTACCAGCTATCTAGTTTTAGAATTTCCAATAAGGTTCACCAACTTTACAAGCAGCACAGCCAGTAACACAGAAAATAAAGCTGACTGTCTTGACTTACACTTTAATTCATGTCCATCTGTGTATGCAGTCAAACCACACTGTCAAGCAATCCAGTGGAAGCCATCAGCCTGCAGTAAACCTCTCTCTCTTTCCTGGATTGTTAAGTTCTGTTCTATATGTTTTGTCACCATGACAAAACGGGTGCCCCTGATGATGTCACGGTAACAAAATGCGTATGGTGGAACTTAACGTTCCAAGAGAAAGAGTGAGGAAAAAGGAGCTGACTTTCACGGATTGTTTGACAGTGTTGTTTCACTGCATACACAGATGGAGCTTAACCCCAATCGCGACCACGCTATAGCCGAATGATGGCTACAGAGCGGCCACACTAGGCCAGGAGGCCGTCATATGACGTCCTCCCGTGCGCGCACTGCCTGCGCGCCCCCTGCGGCACAGCTGATTACGGATGTAAACAGGATTTGCTGGTTATCGGCAATCCTCCCCTCATGCTGAAACCCACACAAAAGACATCTGCACGGACAATCAGGGCACTGATCATCAGTGCTGCTTATCAGTGCCCATCAGTGCTACCTAGTATTGCCCATCAGTGCCGCATATCAGTGCAGCCTCATCAGTGCCTCCTCATCAGTGCCCATCAGTGCCACCTCAGTGCCCATCAATGCCGCCTTATTAGTGCCCCCTATCAGTGCCCATCAGTGCAGCATATCAGTGCAGCCTCATCAGCGCACATCAGTGAAGGAGAAAAATTACAAAATTTTATAACAGAAACTAAGAAAAACTTTAAAAAATGTTGGACTTTTTACATTTGTTTACCAAAAAATAAATAACCCAGTGGTGATTAAATACAACCAAAAGAAAGTGCTATCTGTCTCAAAAAAATTATAAAAATGTTGTTTGGGTGCAATGTTGCATGACCGCACAATTGTCATTCAAAGTGCGACAGCGCTGAAAGCTAAAAATTGGCCTGGCAGGAAGGGGGTGAAAGTGCCCAGTAGGCAAGTGGTTAGAGAGGTGGCAGCTTGGTACTTTTTTACTTAGCCTGCATAGTTTTATGTACAAGTGAGTGCACATTTATTTTTTATTTTTTTTAACAAAATTTTATGTACAGTGAGCACTATGATGCATTTTTTCCTTTTTAGCTTTTAAGTCTTTTGACTGTGGACTCATTATTCTTATTTGGCACACATATCACAGGGGATGCACTAAAAAGTAATCATTTTGGCATGCCTATACAGTATTGTTTTTTATTATTCAGACAGCTTTATTTTACATGTTTACTGAAGATGGTAGCAATCTGCAGTTTGAGTATAAATCAGCTATTTTGGAGAGCCCTGTATCTGGCTGAATCCTGAAAATCCTGAATCCAAAGTTAGCGAAGCATCACCAGGACATCAGTAGATAGAGACTTTTGTTGTCACCATTTTTGTATGGCAGTTTTCCAGACTTTGGCTCTCTGGTGCGTTGCATTAACACACGTTTTATTAAGACAGCCCATTCAAATGAATATTCTAGCAATGCACCAAAACATCAGAGAAATGGAAATGCAGCACATCACAACACATGGTAATACATTACCTTACGATGTGGTGCACTGCAGCGCATATTCTTAGGTGCTGCATTGTCATAGTTTCATGGGGTACCATTCAAAATGAATAGCACTGCTACAGCACGCTCGTAATACGTATTAACGTGCGTTGCAACAATGCACATTTTACCGCAATGCATTGCAGTGGAAAAGTGTGTTTTGGCTCTGAAACACCATGTTACATTGCATCCAGAAAATATTCACAGCGCTTCACTTTTTGCGCATTTTGTAATGTTACAGCCTTATTCCAAAATAGATTAAATTCGTTATTTTTCACAACATTCTACAAACAATAACTCATAATGACAACTTGAAAGAAGTTTGTTTGAAATCTTTGCAAATGTATTAAAAATAAAAAAAACAAAAATCACATGTACATAAGTATTCACAGCCTTTGCCATGACACTCAACATTGAGCTCAGGTGCATCCTGTTTCCACTGATCCTCCTTGAGATATTTCTACAACTTGATTGGTGTCCACCTGTGGTAAATTCAGTTGATTGGATATGATTTGGAAAGGCACACACCTGTCTATATAAGCTCCCAAAGTTAACCGTGGATGTCGGAGCACAAACCAAGCCATGAAGTCCAAGGAATTGTATGTAGACCTCCGAGACAGGATTGTATGAAGGCACAGATCTGGGAAAGGGTACAGAAACATTTCTGCAGAATTGAAGGTCCCAATGAGCACAGTGGCCTCCATCATCTATAAATGGAAGAAGTTTGGAACCACCAGGACTCTTCTTAGAGCGGTCCGCCCCTCCAAACTGAGCGATCGGGGGATTAAAGACTTAGTCAGGTAGGTGACCAAGAACCCGATGGTCACTCTGACAGAGCTCCAGCTTTTCTCTGTGGAGAGAGGAGAACCTTACAGAAGAACCACCATCTCTGCAGCACTCAACTAATCAGGCCTGTATGGTAGAGTGGCCAGACGGAAGGACTCTCAGATCATAAGAAACAAAATTCTCTGGTCAGCATCCTGTCTGGGGAAAACCAGGTATCGCTCATCACCTGTCTAATACCATCCCTTCAGTGAAGCATGGTGGTGGCAGCATCATGCTGTTGGGATGTTTTTCAGCGTCAGGAACTGGGAGACTAGTCCGGATTGAAGGCAAGATGAATGTAGCAATGTACAGAGACATACCTGATGAAAACCTGCTCCAGAGCACTCTGGACCTCAGACTGGGGCGAAGGTTCATTGTGCAACAGGACAACAATCCTAAGCACACAGCCAAGATAAGGAGCGGCTACGGGACAACTCTGTGAATGTGCCTGTAGCCCAGCCAGAGCCCATACTTGAACCCAATTGAACATCTCTAGAGAGATATGAAAATGGCTGTGCACCGACGCTCCCCATCCAATCTGATGGAGCTTGAGGGGTCCTGCAAAGAAGAATGGGAGAAACTGCCCAAAAATAGGTGTACCAAGTTGGTAGCATCATACTCAAAAAGACTTGAGGCTGTAATTGGTGCTAAAGGTGCTTCAACAAAGTATTAAGTGTAGCACAGTCTTTAGCCTCTTCCAGTCTAATGAGGACCTCCAAGGCAAAAGATAACTGACATCCTTCAATATGTAGTGGGTTGTGAGGCATAGTGGGTGCAAAGATGGTGAAAGTCATTGGGCGCCAAACACTTCTTGGATGTAAAAGAGGTTTTATTTCTATTAACTGTCCTTTTTGTATTTTTGGGGGAAAGAGGGTTAGGGCCAGGACACCCTTAAGTAGTTGTAGATTTAATTGGCAGACTCCGAGACTTCAAAAGGAGGACAGCCGTGCAGGGAAAGGCCCCAGCAAGGTGCCACATCTGCACATGCAGAAATGCTGTCTCCTATGGCACAAACGTAACAGTTCCTTCAGCTTCATTACAACTGCTTCTTGTAATTCTTCAACACTGAGCTCCCGGTCTCTCACTAGACCCACTGATTCACTGAATCCCTTGAGCTCCTCCAATCTTTGCGTTGGTATTTGCCTAAAGCATCACCCACGCTTCCCTGCTGGGTCCCTAGCTTGGCACTCCAGATACTTCTCAAACTTCACCCCTGCTGACCAGCTCGATCCCTGGCTTGACACACAAGGCTCTTCTGCAAGCGTCACCTCCGCTGGTTGGGTCCCTGACTTGATCACCGCCTAAAGTTTCCCAATTCTCCACCGTGCCCATTCGGTGAGAATACTGCTCCGGTACTTTCTTCAGTTACTCACTGTGGTCCCTGGTAAAGGTGGTTGGTCCCTTAGTGGCAACAGCTCTCCTTCTCGGTCCGACCACGACAGGTTCTCTGGCCGTCAGAACCGTAATTTTTGGTTGGACTGCAAGCCGCAATCCCAACCCTGCACTGCCCTCTTACTTCTGGATAGGCCCTCCCACATCCTGGCAGCCAGATGCCCCTGGGATAGGCCAAATCTCCGGCCTAGCACCCCGGGGCGTACGGAACACACCTCCACCCAGACAGCAGTCCAGAACATAACATACACAGAACATAAATCACCTGATTCCACCAAACATATAGGTGCTTCCAGCAGGCCAAGGGATTCAAGAAAACCCCTGCCCATTGGCTGAGATTCCCCATATACCCATAATCTGACCTTAGGTTGCCCTTCTCATATCTAGTACCACTAAGTACCCGGACACCTAGTGGTAGAAGAGAAAAGTCCAACAAGGCCAAACTTGGGGAGAAATCAATGGATCTCTATCAATCAACCAGGATAACTACTCCTGGCAAGTCAATTTGTGAGGAGCTCCCTGCCTAAGCTACAGGGTGCTACATCAGCAAAGGCTGTGAATACTTATGTACATGGAATTTTTTTCATATTTTATTTTTAATAAATTTGCAAAGATTTCAAACAAACTTCTTTCATGTTGTCATTATGGGGTATTGTTTGTAGCATTTTGAGGAAAATAATGCATTTAATCCATTTTGGAATTTCCGGATGCACTGTATAGGGTCCTTTCACACGGGCTTGTCCGTTTGACGGGACTCCACCTGCTCAGCAGGGGATCGATCCGCTGAACTCCGCTGATCAGGCAGATGGCAGGTCTGTCTCCACTCACTGTGCTGGGATGGACCTGTCAGAGTCCCGCTCTTCTCTATGGGGGATCGGATGAAAATGGACCGCATGTCCGGTTTCATCCGATCCCATCCACCAGATGGATGGAAAATAGGGTCACCATCCATCTGGATTTCACGAACAGGATCGGATAGCAGCGGGTGTCAGCAGACATGTCACCGTTGACAACTGCTGCTCCATAGGAGTGAATGGAGGCTCCGATCAGGTCCACCTGAAAAACTGACAGGTGGACCTGATCGGAAAGCCTGTGTAAAAAGGGCCATACAGGGAGCATGGTGCACTAGTTTTTGACTCAGTAACACAGAAAACAAGTAAAACTAAGCACTTTCCTCCAAGTAAGGGTTTGTTTTGGTCGGGTTGGGGGGTTGTAAAATAAGGCGTTTTAACCACCCCCCACTGCCCACCTAAACTAAGGTATGAAGCTGCTCAAGGCTATACACATGGCAAACTTTTCAAAAATGAAACAGAATTTCCCTTCTGGCAGGCGGTACTGCTGCCCAACACGACCCATTTAAGTGAATAGGGCTGGGCTGCAACCAATGTGCTGCCGCATGCAATGCACATGGTTGAGGTGCAGTGTTTCGGCATTTTGAGGATTAAAGCAGGCGATAAGGAGGTGACATATTCTCTCCTCACCACTTGTCAAAGTGCATTCAACCGCTGATCACTTTTCGAAAGAGGCGGTATAATCGCACATATGAATGAGCCATTACTCTAATCCTAACTTGAGTTCCAATGTTAGCAACATGCTCTTTTCCCAGCATTTTTCAGGATATGGGTTGAAGTCGATAGCATGCCTCTATGTCCAAACAAGTGTATTTTTTTTGTAGTTGTATTATTTTCAATCTCTCTTTAGTTTTGAAACCCTGCTGACCTCATTCCGTCACAAAGCTCAGCCTTGCTCTATATATCCCCCTTGTCACTCGGGGTCACAATGCAGTGGATCCCTCGAAACACTTATACAAGACATGCAGAATAGGACTGTCTTTCCTAATCATACTTTTGACACTAAATCACTTAAATTTAAATGAAAGCAAGGGTCATTAGATGATTTGGACTCTTTCTTGTCCTCCAAAATGGTTTTAACCAGTTTTATTTCAGTTGTAACAGGAGGGCTTGTAAGTATATGTTATAGAATACATATTTATCTTTCTATATGTCTTCTGGTTTCAGATCCGCCGGCAGAACCTGCAGCTGTACGGACTACTAGGGTCATACTATCACGTTTCTATAGAAACATATCTTGTACCCTAAAGGTTGTACACTCAGTAGCATCCAGGACGTAGGGCGACGACAGAGGCTTAAAAGGTACATTGCATTTTAAAATGTATTTATCTTTTTTTCACTATAAGAGAAACTCTGATTCAATTAAAAGATGTATTGAAGTCACTAAATAGCCAATTTAATATTAAGTGCATGTTTAACATACCATTATTTCTTTATTATCAAGGCAAA
The DNA here is from genome assembly GCA_028564925.1 of Lithobates sylvaticus. NCBI lineage: Eukaryota > Metazoa > Chordata > Amphibia > Anura > Ranidae > Lithobates > Lithobates sylvaticus. Next base: position 155,574,936 of record CM053037.1, read on the forward strand.
TTAAGGAACCTTCACACTTAAGCGTTTTTGCTGTGCTTTTACCCTTCTAAAAGCACGTGAATACATTAAAATGAAATCGGGAAACACACCAAAAATGCTTAAAAATTATGCATCATGTGTTTTACCGCATTTTTCAACAGACTAATGTGAAAGGGTCATAAGTATTCCAGATGTGGATATTTTATACAGTGTGAAATAGGGGTTGTTAATTCAGACGTAGTGAGTGTTTTTAACCTCTTGACTTCTGGAAGATTTACCCCCCTTCATGACCAGGACATCTTTTGTGATACGGCACTGCGTTACTTTGACCGACAATTGCTTGGTCATGCAATGCTGTGCTCAAAATGTATATAATTTGTTTTCCCACAAATAGAGCTTTCTTTTGGTGGTATTTGATCACCACTGGGTTTTTTATTTTTTGCGCTATAAACAAATAAAAAAAAAAATGTAAAAAAAAAGCAATATTTCTTACTTTCTGCTATAAAACATATAAAACCAATCCAAAAATACAATTTCTTTATAAATTTAGGCCAATATGTATTCTGCTGCATATTTTTGGTAAGAAAAATTCCCTAAAACTATGGGATATATACTGGATCTTTTATTTATTTATTACTAGTAATGGCGGTGATTAGCGACTTATAGAGGGACTGCGATATTGCAGCGGACATTCGAACACTAACTGACACTTTTGACACTTTTTGGGAACCAGTGACACTAATACAGTGATCAGTGCTAAAAACATGCACGGTCACTGTACTAATGACACTGACTGGGAAGGGGTTAAACATCAGAGGCGAGCAAAGGGTTAAATATGTGCCTAGCCAGTGTTTTGGTGTACTGTGTGTGGTGCTTTTTCTAAGGGAAGTAAATGAATTGCGTGAATTCCAAATGATCGGTGGGTGCCAGTGGTCGTCCATTGGCTGGCACCCACTGATTGACATCTGCTGTGTATAATCACAGCACAGCCGGGTCACACCTAGTACGTGATCTAGTGCAGGAGAGATGCCTTGCCGCCGTATATGTACTGTATGTTGTACAGTCGGCAAGCGGTTAAAGTGAGTCCAAATCAGTCAGAACAGAAAGTGCATGGCAGCCCACTTTTATTGAAACACAAATGTAAAGTCTTCACAACACAAGGTTTCCCACGCAGGGGTTTCGGCTTTACTCAAAAACAGCCTTAAAGTGGAGTTCCACCCAAAAATGGAACTTCCGCTTTAAGGGAAGGTGACTCCTGACATGCCACATTTGGCATGTAATTTTTTTGGGGGGGGGGGGGGAGCGGAAACCCTCTTTTTAGAGGGTTTCAGCTCCCACTTCCTCCCGGGGCACTGCGGCGGCGGAAGTAAGTTCACCTCCCTCCCCTCCTTCTCGAAAATCATCTGGGACATGTCACAGGTCCCAGATGATTGCCCGGCTAGTCACAGCGTGCAGTGCGGCTCGCACATGTGCAGTGCGCGCCCGGCTGTGAAGCCACAGCCAGGCGCCCACAGTGACAATGCCAGCGCTGCAGAGAGGAGGGGGAGACGAGCTGGGCTTCGTTCCCCCACATCGCTGGACCGAGGGACAGGTAATTGTCTGTTTATTAAAAGTCAGCAGCTGCAGTATTTGCAGCTGCTGACTTAAAAATTTTGTTGGAACTCCGCTTTATTACAAAATGCAAAGCCACCTGGCTCCTGTAAGCATCATCACTGGTCTCCCAGACCATGGGCTCCTCGGCTCATTCAGCCTATGCTTGCAGCTACTCACTGCACAAGCTCCACTCCTGGCCTCTGGATAGGGTTCTCCCAGGACCTCAGCTCTCACACTTCTCAGGAGAACGGGTCTCCCTCAAGCCCCCTCTGTGGACATATTAGTCGCCTCATCTTTCTGAGTCTCTCCGTACCTGCGTAGCTGTCCTGACTTTCCTAGTCCTATGGTTTAGAAGTCCCTCCCAACATAGAGTCACGTCTCCCAAGTAGGTCACCCCTCCTGGCTAGAGCACACAGCTATCTTCACACAAATACTCTCTCTTCAAATGGCCGCAACTGCCTTGAGCTCCTTTCAGATCTGACTTATAACAACCCTGCACACCTGTGCACTCGCACAGGCTGCAGGTGTCTAGCAATATCCAGACACAGGTTTGTAGGTTCTGTCCCACCTAACACTCTTTGGAACCTTCAAACTCCATGCCCACGATCCAGAATTACAAAAAATTTAAGTACAGCTTTCTACGCTCATAACAAACACCCTGGAGCTTTGCATTAAGCCTTAATGCGAATCCTGTGCCATTTCCACAAAAAAATTCACATAGTGGAAGGGCCTCAAACTGTCACAATAGTTACATTTGTCTAAGCTATTCATATGCCATACCTGGCCGATCCCTGTGTAATATGGAAATCACTGAAGTAGATACCTCTACTCCAGTGATCTCCACTTGTTTCCGCTTCCTGTGCTGAGTGGCTGCACTGCTGAATTCTGAACAGAGGATGTTGGCCTATTGGCACCAGTGCAATTCTGAGAATGCTTTGCACCTTATGAATGAACGCAAAGCATTCTCTGATTGGACTAGATGGAGAGGCAGGTTAGAAGTAGAGATAGGACCTGCAAGGGTGTAAGAAGGGCATAAATGCCTAGGAGTGGAAATGAGTGACTGGAATTTGAAAGTGCTGGAACTGGATGTGCAGAGAAATAAAGCTCCTAATGCACTGAATCCATGTATGAGCAGAGCAGGTCACAAACCGAGGTTGGAAATCAGTGAGCGCTGAAGCACAAAATTGTAGGCAGAGTCAAGGTAAAGTAAAAGCAGAGGTTGGCAGTGTGCAGGCTTTGAGGTATCAAGTTAATAAGCAGAGTCTTGGTCAGAAGTCAAGCCTGGTTACGGAGATCAACAGCAGACATGAGCAAATAAGAATAACACAGGAACCCAGTTCAGCAGCGAAGGTCAGGTACAACTTCAGGATCAGGTATCACAGGAACACAAACTGAAAGACTATTCAGCAATGACCTTATGTAGAACTTACGCTTAAGTTGTCCGCTTGGCGCCAGTATCTGTGCTGAACATGCATGTGTGTGTGCGCTAATGTGCATACATGTGTGCAAAGTCACATGTCTGCTTAGACCTTTCCACACACGAATATGGGCATTCAGCAGTCCCCCTTCTAATGTACTGATGCCCTGTGCTGACAGGTACCAGGCTCTTTGCCATTCCCAGTGTCCAGGATGAGATACCAGCAAAGGGAGGCTTACGTATCACCTACTTACCCCCATCAGGAGCATTCAGGTGGTTTTCCCCTCTTAGATGAACTGTTTTTCACTTTGCTATGCATGCAGGTATGCTACAGGGGGTAGCTTGGTCTAATGTCCACTAATTTGGCTTCAAACATAGGATAAATATTCAGCAAAGAATTTTGGGCAAATATCAGGCAAAATCATTGATAAATATACCCTTTACTGTACATGCAATTAACATGAAAAAATATATCTGATGCTAGGCCTGCTTTAAAAAACATGGCACTTGTACATTTATCAGCATACAAGCATACAAAGCAAACAATCAAATAACTTTAAACCTTTGTGTTCTTTCAATAATTTATGCTTTAAGTTCCATAATTTTAAAGGGTTGCAGTTCTGCACTTTCTAAATATAAAATACATCTGCACCAAGATAATTAAACTTCCTGAGGAAAAGGCTCTTTCATCTCAGTCTCATAATAACAGTGGTTGAGTCTTATAGTCATCCCTCAATTATACGTCCATTTTGTTTTCATAATGCATGCCCTCACCGCACCATTTTTCATTTGGTCCTTGATTAACAAGCTTTCAAAAAGCTATTTAAAAAGCCTTTTTTTCTTTTATGACAATAGAAAGGACGCCTTAACTCTACATTCAGAATTTCTAGGCCCCCAAAGCAAACAAAACATTTAAAGTCTTGAAACTCTTAGAATTGCTTTTGTTCATTTCAAAATTATTGCTGGCACACCATACTTAAAGTAGATGCAAACCTAGATTGCCAAAGCAATGTGCATTATAACTTGGTGCCTTAAAACCAAATTTTTAATCTTTTCTTGCATCTCACTTTCGGTTTACCCACTTTCGATTTACATGCGCTCCAACGATGGCTGTGTGGCATTTCTCAGGGCTTGTTTCCTGATGGGGACAACAGTGGACCATGCCTGCATAATTTATTGTGAATCAGCCACTTGTAGTCTCTATCAGAATACCCATGTGACAAGGTGACAACATAGCAGCACAGTTGGGAATTCAGGAAGTGCACCATGTATTATTTTAATGAAAGCTGCATATTTTTTTTTTTTTTTTTTTTGTAATCTTAATTTTAGACAAAGAACGATCCAACATAGATAAAGCCAACTCTACAAAGATCTTAAACAGATACAAGACAGCTTGGTAATATAAAAACACAGGTAGCAAGCAGGTGTAGCGGCTATAACCCCTTGGGGTGACCTTGAATTTTCTGGGCTTACCAATTACCTCCTCGTAGCTCATTGTTTGTTGTCTAGGGGTTCCCAGGGTTAGTACCCAGTAACTTCAGATGCTGACACACAAAAGTCCTTTTGAAGATTTTTATTTTGCAGGGGTAACATCCAATTATAACACAGTCTCAATTGGGAATAGAGGGCACGGGTGATAAAACTCAGGCACTTAGAACTGCTGACATCAATTGAATGTCTCTTAGATAGCCCAGAGTAGCCACTTGCAACTGGGCGCTTCACTGCTGGATAAACCTCTAACCATAGATTTGGCAGCCAACATGTGATCCGGAAAATTTGCAAAGTCTCTGCCACAGACTAGATTGTAACTGAAGATAAGTTAGGAACCTTTCCCACAGTACCTGGATCTTTCAACCTTCTTGGCGATACTGTGAGAAGTGTGGATTCTTGAGTGTCCATACAACTTCAGCTCCCATGCTCTTACCGAGCAGCCAGCTTCTTGGCCCTCCTCTGAAGAGTCCTCCCCTGGTCGCTTGTACGAGTTGCCATGTCTCTCCAATGCCGAGAGCACACCGGGACACCTCCGGATCCTCCTTCAGTTACTGGGCCATCGAACTAGCCAGTTTCGAGGCTCGGGAATGGACGATCCCCACCCCAGACCATGAGGGCCTCTGGGGCTGGTCAGGGTGACCATGCTTACGGGAAAGGCAGACACTCCTGGGTCCGGGACCCCTCACAGGGTTGGTCCGGACCGGAACCAGGAATCAAAGCAGCAGCCGAACCCTGAACACGTGACTTCAGCATCTTAAATACCCCTTCCCAGACTACACAACGGGGCCAGACATGCCCACCGATTGGCTCAGAGAAAGATTGGTACCTAACACGTCCAACCAGGCTTGGTTCTCAGCCTGTCACAGATGCCTCACTGCACCTATGACCAGGTAGAACTTCAGTACAGCCTAGCCAAACTGATGCCAAAGTAAAAGACCTGTACAATTAACCCCCAGAACTCCGTTACAGTTCTGGAAAACTAAATTTGCATATATATCGCACACTTTAGAAAAGTGTCTGCGCTACACAGGGTAGGCCCAAAAGGTACATACACAAATGAAAACAGAGAGTGACCAAGTCCAGCTGGCCTGTGACCAAGCCAAAGCATTCAGATAAAAGAGGGAGGCTGGTTTACCCTCAAATAGTCTATGGGGACCATGAGTTAGAATATGGGGGGGGGGGGGGGGGCTTTGAAGGCCTCAGAAAAAAAACCTCCAAAGAGGGGCCATCAAGTGCCATAAATGATGACATGAAAGAGCAAATGAGAAACACCATCTTGTGCATAAACTTTTAACCTCTGCTGATTAAGGTATAAGCGGGTGTCACCCTGCAAGGAAGGAACCCTGTATATTCTTGCCTCATATATTGTTTAAACATAATGCTAGTCTACTTCAAGCGATTAGCACACAATAACTAATAAAAAAAACACAACAGTACACAAAAAAGAAACAAACGGATGTGTACTTGAACTTTCACTATGACCAAAATTGCTATAGGTGAGTCAATTGCTCTGTGGAAAGCTCTAGCCTGAGATCCCATTCTCAGATATAGATGGGTTTGGCAATGATAGATGCAGAGCTCAACAGTTTATATAATTTGGAAACCATGTGAGGAATGGGCTCCTCAGCTATAAAAGGCACTGAAATGGGGTAAGAGTAGACACAGCCATGGGTAGCAAAAAAGTGATGGTGTTGCTTGTAGCGCCAGAAGTCCATTGGAAAACTACCATGGCGTGCCCTAAGGGTTTCAAGTGTAAACAGCCTACCGTTCTCCATGAATTTGCCACAAATAGTGTTACCATCAGCAGCCTACGGTCCAAAGAAGGCCATGTGTTCACCGGGGGGAACACCGGGGGAAACCACAAAAAGCACCCTAGCGAGGCCAACAGGGACACACAGGAAGCCAGGGAAAAGAGATGATTGACCCGGTCCCAAACTAGAAGAGTGTGTGTCATCAAAGAGGATTTAGAATCCGACAACCCTCTGTACTCCTGGGGCAGCCAGGGGTGAAGGACATGTTTCACCCTGCCATACATTTCTCCAGGGGGACCCAAAACTTGGTCTGAGCGTGAAAACAGTAGTTCAGGATTTGCTGGAGAACAATAGTCCTATAATACTGTTGAATATCAGGAATTCCCAGGCTTCCTGCCTTTTTAGAGCGTTCCAGCACCTTCATAGCTATTCGTGGTCTCTGCACATTCCACACAAACCCAGAAAGCATAATCGTGAGCAGCAAGAAGAAACTTCTAGGCAAGGGCACAGGCACCATCTGCAGGAAAAAGAGTAACTGGGGGAGGATGTTCATCTTAATGATGTTTATCTGTCCTAGCAATCTTGATCCAGGTCGATAGGTCTCATTGAACTGCACTCAGTAATGTGGGGTAATTATGAGCAGGGCAGCCATCAGAATTTTTTTGGCCCCTCACACAGCTTTAGGCCTGCCCCCCCCCCCCCCAAGCCTGACCACCAACATTTCCCAGGGCCTGCCCACGGCCATGCCACCAAATATGCACTCTGTCCCCCTCACACCTGTACACACTCACACCCTTTATATACATCAGCCCCCTCACACATGTATATATGTCAGCCCCCCTCACACCTGTATACATGTCAGCCCCCCTTACTCCTGTATATATATGTCAGCCCCCCCCACACCTGTATATATGTCAGCCCCCATCACACATGTATGCATGTTAGCCCCCCTCACTCCTGTATGTCAGCCCCCCTCACTCCTGTATATATGTCAGCCCCCCCTCACTCCTGTATATATGTCGGCTCCCCACCCTCACACCTGTATACATGTCAGCCCCCCTCACTCCTGTATATATGTCGGCTCCCCACCCTCACACCTGTAGACATGTCAGCCCCCCCACACCTGTATACATGTCAGCCCCCTCACTCTTGTATACATGTCAGCCCCCTCACACCTGTATACATGTCAGGGCCCCCCCTCACACCTGGCCCCCCAACATGGTTCCCCTTCACCCGCTCCTGCCAGGGCCCCTCCAGATGATTGGGCCCCTTACAGTTATATCGGCTGTACCCCCTTGATGGCTCCCCTGATTATGAGTGTAAGGTTTCAAAGCGATCTGTGAGTTGGATACCCAAATATCTCAAGGCAAAGGGAAAGGCTGTCTGGAGGTTGTTTGCAAGAACAAAGGGCAGCGTAATGGGTAATACTTCAAATTTTGTTTAGTTGAGCTTAAAATTGGAGAGCACACTAAAATGCTTAAGTTCCTGTATCAAGTTAGGCAGCGAGATCCGTGTAGTTTGTGAGGTGAAATAACACATCATCAGGGTAAGCTGATAGCTTGTGGTCCATATTACCCACCTTCAAAGTTGCAGATTTTAAAAATATTGGAAAGGAAAGAATAAGAGCCTTTTAGGCCTAATTTACACAGGCGGTTTTGGTTGGAAAGAGGGGGGGGGGGGTGGCGTAAATACAGAAGAATGGGGTTTTTACTGCTCCCTCCAACTGCCAACCCTAATCTGCAAAAGCAACTGTATGGGAGTTAACACATGCTGCAGTAAACATGACCCCCCATTCTGAAAGGGGGGGGGGGGGGTGTTGGCAGAGTATTACAATTATGCGCTGGAAGCTTCTTGGATACAGAAAATGGCTTTAATTTTATGGAGGATATCAGAACATGTATTACAGCATGTCTATCATGGAACAGGAACAAGAGAGATGACACTTCCTCTGATTACATTACCATAGATACACACTACAGTGTCACCTGCTGGATAGATAGGTATAATGCATACAGTATTGTCAATTTATTAGCAACATGTTGTTCTTTTAACATGGGGCAGGCAACACTGCTTACCAAACTTTGCCCATTCAGTTAAATGGGGCCGTGCTTTTAGTGATAAATCAGATGGAGAGGAGATGTGGATGTCAGAATAACTAAACAGCGTTTTCATCTGATTGGATGCAAGCACCGTTCGGCCAACAATTTGCCAACAGACTCCTTTGATAAAAGATGATTAAACAATCAACTTTTGTCAAGCCGAGTGGCGCTCCACACATGGACAAATAGTCGTTTTATGGCAGCTATTTGTGCATCACATCTAGCCCACAACTTCTGGATAGCACATCTAAGTAAGAAGCAGACCCTACATTAGATATGTGCAATTTATTTTGTTCCAAATGCGTTTTTCGTCAAAATTCGACAAATTCGTTAATTTGGAAATATTCGAAAACCCATTGAACAAATTTTTCCGAAATTCAAAAATTTCGAAATTCGAAAATCTGAAAATCCAAAATCGAATTTTAAAAGCAAACAAAATTACTCTGTAACACATTCAATTTTTTTGTACAAATGTTCCTACTAAAGTCTACCATTATATGGCCAGCTTAAGATAAAGGCCGTTTTTCGGTTTTGGAAAGAGTGACTAAAGGTTAGACCAGTGATGGCAAACCTTGGCACCCCAGAGTGTAGTTTTGGAACTACATTTCCCATGATGCCCATTGCCCAACTACACTGCAGAGTGAATGAGCATGGGAAATGTAGTTCCAAAACATCTGGGGTGCCAAGGTTCGCCATCACTGGGTTAGACCCTGTAGCAAAATATAAAGTCTAGTCCCCAATATACTGTGATGTTGATGGCCAGGATCTCCACTCCTAGAAGGGACATTCCAGGAGAGGTGGAGACGGTATGTCTACTGATGTCTGAATAAGTAAATTGGGTTAAGTAGGGTCTGAGGCAGCTTTCCATTCACCTATTGTTCAGTGTGTTAATGAATCCAACTATTATCTGCTACGAGATGTAATTACACTCCTAGTCATGTGTAGGGCAATGTTTTATTGTTAGGGGAATGCCCCTGGAAAATGAGTTAAGAAACCCCTTCCATGGGGAAGCATAAAAGCCAGCTGTGGCTAAAATAAAGTTGTTCATTTGACTCCCCGAACTGTGTGTCGTCCAGTTACTGGTGGGGTAAAAGGTGGCCGTGGATAAGTTAGCACTTCCTCCGCTTCAAGGATTTCCCAGCGGACTTGAGTATCCGCTACACACCCTCTGTCTATTTTTTTTTGATAATGGTGTCCTTGTTGGCGAGATTCACCCTCTCTATTTGCCATGGTGGCTTTCCGCAATAAAGGCTCACAAAGACCTGCCATTCTTGCCAGTATTTTACATGGCTGCATTTGTTTGTGCAGAAATGGGCACATTCTCATCCCGAATGGCACCAAACGCTCTTCATAAAGGGAATTATCTGCCTCCAGAGATTGCTAGTTGATCTTCAGCTCTCCAGTGCACTTGTTCCTGTAAACCTTGTATCTGTGAATTCTCCGTTAGCAACTTGGCTTGCTCTTGGACCTATCTTCTGCCTGCCCCCCGGCTTGCTTATTCTGTGCTCCTGTGTATGACCCTTGCTTGCCCTCCTGACCACGCACATGGTATCTGACCTCGGCTTTGAACTGGCTACTCTTCCATTCTGGCTGTGGGAAGGAGCTGCGCTAAAGAATGAAAATATCAAAATAAATTGATATGTGATACAAAGTGTAGTACCAAATGAGGACTGAAAAGTATTTGCCCAAATAGCTATACGTTTCATATAAAAGTGTCAAAAAGGAAGTCTGCATACAATCAGATTAATATAAAAATGAATAAATAAAAGCCCGGCTGAGCTCTTCCTATTTGTGTGGAAGTGAAATTGGATGTGCACAGTGGATGTACGCTGATTAGTGAAATCGAAAGACCACATAGAAAACATACATTAACATAAAATGAAAAAACTGGTGTAAATAGGTAAACACCCTACTGAGCATTCAATGGTGTATGGTACCTGTTATCGACTGTTGTGAAGAAGATACAAATTTATATATCATATACTATAAACAGTGTACAAACTAAATCTTGGACTGTAGCCAGTAAACCTTGGTGAAAATAATCCAGAAAAAGGATAATATTTCAACTTGATAACAAAATATTGATGAACACCCTACAGGGCATTCAAGACAATATTAAACTTGTTATTGGCTATTGGAAAGTGAATGCCAACTTGATACCCTAACTGGAATGAAACCAGTGAACTTTTAGTGAAAAAAAGAATCTAAAAAAATAAAAATACAAATAAAAAGTAAACACCCTACAGAGCTTAAAGATTGCAATGGTGACCAAATATGTGTATAGTCCCCAGGGAATGAAAAAACAATCCCTTAGGGGTTGAGTGACAACCGCTTCACCAAAAAAATGTATTCAAACAAAAAAAGGTAAAAAGTAAACACCCTACAGAGCTTAAAAATCACAGTGGTGACCGGATATGTGTATAATCCCCAGGGAATGTATGGAAACAATCCCTAAGGGGTTGTGTAACAACCGCTTCACCAGAGAAATGAAATCAGTCACAAACAATAAAAATGAGTGCGTCTTGAAATGCACAATGTAGCAAACAAGTTCCGTGCTATTAACAGTCTATGTGAGGACTCCAAATATCTTGAAATGAAAGTGACTTGTATAACACCAAGAAAAGATGTGAAGACCTCCACCATAGGGCAAACTTGTCTCCTTACCGGAACTATATGGTCCCTTTTTTAGGGGGACCTTTCACACAGGTGGCTCTTAACCCTAGCCAGGGGTATACAGGGAAGAACGTCCGGTATCCAACCGATCACATTGACTCGTCCAGAATGGCTCCCAACCAGGGTCCTTCTCTGATGTCAGCTCAAGATTAGGCTCGGTGGCCAGATTGCAGTTGGAACCAAAGGGGATTAAAGAGAGCTCACATAGTGTGAAATCCAACGATATTTTATTAAATAAAAATAAGTAAACACTTACAGTGTAGCAAAATTCAATAGGCTTGAAGCGAGCCGGCCGGTCTCGCAAATACAGCCCGTGGTATGGGATCACGTCTTACAGCGGTAGCGTCAGGACGTAGCTCCTCCTCCCTACGCGTTTCGTCATCAACGGACGTCATCACGGGGCACGGGCTGCGTCATGACGCACCGCTTTATATACAGGCACTAATCCCCCAAGCCTCAGTGTGAATCTCAGACTCGGGAACAGCGTCCGCCATTTTGGAAGAGGGAAAGAACACTCTAAACGTCATATGAACTGAAGGGTCAGTTGGTGATAAGTTTGTTCCAACCAGTAGTAAGGGCAAGTGGTCTACACCGTATCTAATTGGAACGAAGCGTTCCTAACAGATTCACATTGAGTGAGAGACATAAAACAGGTTGGAAAATATAAAAATAAAAACATATATAAAATAAAAATTGTGCAGTTAACCTTGCCAGAAAGGTTTTGTATGACCTAATTGCATGACAGGGACTGCTCAGATTTACGGAACTCAAAAGGTCCAATACAATATATTAACCCAGTGCGGGGTGAGGGAAAGTTGTCTATTTAGCAAGGTGAGTACACATTGGTAGACAGAACTTCATTATAGACTGGAAAAATAAAAATAAAGATAAAAATAAAAATGAAAATAAAAATAAAAATTGGCCTCTTTGAAGAGGTAAATGTACATTTATGGACGGAGCTCCATTATGGACCGACAAAATCGAAATTTAAAATCTCAAAATGCTAGGTCCTGAAAGGGAACTCAATAAAGAGGGGTACATAAAAAAGATTATAGTACAAAGTTCCCTTGCTTCAAAATTTTAATCGTCACTATGTGAGGTTAAAAATGTAAAAGGTAAAAATTAAAATATTCAAAATTACCGTTAATGAAAGTGTAAAGGAGACTAGTTTTTGAGCGGGCTATATGGTTAAGGTGGAGAACGGTCAGGATGGGCTGTTCTTACTGTCAGAGATCCACAATGATGGCCATACCAAATACAATACTACCCACCGCTGCCAGCCAATTGTGACGGACCTCGTACTCAATATGTCCGCCGTAAATGCTTCCTCCGTCCGGTACCACACAATCCAAGACCCATTAGCTCAGCCAGTCACCAGACAACACCAGTGTAGGCTACATCAGGAATGAATCTTTATTTGACATGTCACACTTATATACAGCTAGATGACTCACACCTAACCTAATTAGCATGAGCTAATTATCTTAATAAACACTGGACTCCTTCATTCAATTGCAGGGTTAATTAGCACACACAACAATAGGTGAAAAGCTTCTACAAGCCAGACTATACTCAATAACCCAACAGACAGGTGGCTGGAGTTCATGAGTCATGTCATTAGCGTCTCTTGCTAATATGCCAAATACACATACAGATTCTATGTGTATTGGGGGGCCAGCATGGACCTGACATAAAAATAAATGCCTATGATAAAAATTCCTTCTATTCTTTGTAAGTGGGCAAACTTACAAAATCTGCAGGGGATCAAGTACTTATTTTCCCCACTGTATAAGTCTTTAAAGAAGGGAAACAATAATGCCCCGTACACACGAGCGGATTTTCCATTTGGAAAAATCTTGGATGGTTTTTAAGATGGAATTCCGCTCAAGCTTGGCTTGCATACACACGGTCACACAAAAGTTCTCTGAACTTTCGACCGTCAAGAACGCGGTCATGTACAACACTACGACGAGCCAGGAAAATCAAGTTCAATGCTTCAGAGCATGCGTAAAATTGTTTCCGAGCATGCGTAGGAATTTTGTGCTTCGGAAATTGGTACAGATGATCGGAATTTCAGATCGGAATTTCCGATCGGAACTTTTTCCGACCGAAAAATTGAACCTGCTCTCAATCTTTTGCTGGCGGGAATTCCACCAGCAAAAGTCTGATGGAGCATACACACGGTCGGAATTTCCGACCAAACGCTCACATCAGACTTTTGCTGGCGGAATTTCTGATTGGGTGTGCGGAGCATAATTGTGATTTAAAAAGCCACAAATGTGGGAAATTAACCTTTAATTCCATTTTAACCTGTGTGTGCCACCTTCTGTGTCTGTATCAAGGCCAAACATTCCAGGGTATGTAAACTTTTTATCAGGACCATTTTGGTGATTTCTGTTATCATTATGATTTAAAAAGGATCCAAAAAATGTCATAATAAATGGCTTCATGTGATTGCTATCCTTAACCACTTCCCGCCCAGCGCAGTCCCCCCTGCAGATGCCCACCCAGGACCACCAGGGATGTTGCCAGGACCACCAGGGAAGCCCACAAAGGATGCCCACCAGGTATGCCACCCTGGACCACCAGGGATTTGCCAATCAGAAATGCATGCCAGTGCCATCAGTGATGCCTATATGTGCCACTCATCAGTGCCACCTATCAGTGCCCATCAATGCCCATCAGTGCCGCCTATCAGTGCCACTCATCAGTTCCCACCAGTGCCACCTAATAGTGCCCATCAGTGCTGCATATCGGTGCCGCCTATCAGTGCCCATCATCAGTGCCCATCGGTGCCACCTCATTGGTGCCTCCTTATCACTGCCCGTCAGTGCAGCCTCATCAGTGAAGGAGAAAACTTACTTATTTACCAAATTTTGTAACAGAAACAAAGAAAAACTTTTTTTTTTTTTATTAAGCAAAAAAAAAAGAAGCAGAGGTGATCAAATCAAATACCTCCAAAAGAAAGCTCTATTTGTGGGAACAAAATGCTAAACATTTTGTTTGGGTACAGTGTAGCATGACCGCGCAATTGTCATTTAAGAAGTGACAGCGATGAAAGCTGAAAATTGGCTTGGGCCGGAAGGGGGGAAACTGGTATTGAAGTGGTTAAATAAGACAGTTTTTTGGCATGATCAGTCATATTTTCAATATTAATGCCAAACTTTCACAATTTCTGCCACGACAGGCAAACTTTTGAGCACAACTATATGTAAGTAAATGCAGACGCTGTGGCTGTAGCAGACATCCCAAGTCTCCCGCGAGGTACGGGAGTCTCCCGCATTTCTGCGGGGGCTCCCGCACATCTGCAAACGCCTTGCGATTTTCCAGGAATGATCGGTGCTGCGGGGAACCGCTGTGAACACTGATCTCCTTTGTATAGATTTTTAGCTGGCAGCCGCTTCTCCTTCTCTCCCTCTGCGGCTGTCAGCTAAAAAGCTATACGGGGAGATCGGTGTTCACAGCTGTCCCTCCCGCCACGCCGAACATTCCCATCTGTTTCCTGTGTGCTCCAACACCGGGCCCCTCCGTGTCCTTCTCCGCCCCCATTCTCCTCCGGCCCCCTGTCCTCCTCTTCGTCCCCCCGCAGCCGGCTCCCCTCCTCTCCTCTCTCGCCGGCTGCGGGGGGAAGGGGACTGTCAGGAATTGGACACAGTGAGCGAGATCTCTCCTGTGTCCTGTGATAACTGAGCAGAGTAAACTGTGTGTGCTCAGTTTATGAATGAACAGGAGCCTCTGTCTCCTATTCATTCATCTTCAGTGCTGAAAAAGGGACTGGGGAATCTGTGTCCTCAGTCCCTTTCTCTGTCTCAAAGGGGAGATGTCAGGGGTCTGTTTAGACAATTGATATCTCACCAAAGACCCCAAAAAATATAAAACTAGTGTAAAAGTGTAAAAAATAAAATAAGAAACTACTGACACTACTCTCCCCTGCCCTACCAACACTGTCCACTGCCCCAACCCCCTCCCCTCAAAAAGCATTGTAAACATTTTTTAAAACAAATTAAATTGTAAAAAAAAATCAATACGTTAAAATAAAAAACTACTGACACCGTCCACGGCCACATACCCCCCATCCCCTTCCTGAGAAGCACTGTGAAAAAATATTTAAAAAGTGATTTTAAAAAAGTGCCACTTCCCTGAAATGAGTTTTTGCAGGTTGGGATGTCTGCTGTAGTGTCTGAAAGAAATCTGCACATTTGTGCTCAGTATGAAATGGGAGTTTGGATGATGATGGCATTATGAATAAACTCACCCAGATGAGGGTAGTGGAAAATCACATTCACCGGTTTTACAGTATTGCAGACATTTCCCTTGTTCATCACATTACCTTGAAACCTAGTGCAAGATCCAGACTGAGTCAGAATGACGGCAGATCCCTGACTTTTGTTACGCTTTTTGATATTTTTTCTGTGACTTCAAAGGAAAGATTTTGTCATTCCTTCTAAAAGTAAACAGTCTCCGATCCTGCACAGATAATCCTAACGTTTGACATTATCCTTATAAGGGTATCCATAATGACCTAATCATGCAGGCCGGGGCACTGTTTTCTGCTGTGTGCCACTAATAACTGAAATTCTAAATGTCACATTATCATACACTCACTGGCCACTTTATTGGGTACACCTATTTACTTACTTGGTAACACAAATTGCTAATCAGCCAATCACATGGCAGCAACTCAATGCATTTAGGCATCTAATGAAGATGACTTGCTGAAGTTCAAACCGAGCATCAGAATGGGGAAGAAAGGGGTTTTAAGTGACTTTGAACGTGGCATGGTTGTTGGTGCCAGATGGGCTAGTCTGAGTATTTCAAAAACTGCTGGGATTTTCACGCACAACCATCTCTAGGATTTACAGAGAATGGCCCGAAAAAGAGAAAATATCCAGTGAGTGGCAGATGTGTGGACGGAAATGCCTTGTTGATGTCAGAGGAGAATGGGCAGACTGGTTTGAAATGATAGAAAAGCAACAGTAACTCAAATAACCACTCGTTTACAACCATGGTATACAGAATACCATGTCTGAACGCGCAACACATTGAACCTTGAAACAGATGGGCTACAGCAGCAAAATACCACTCCGGATGCCGCTCCTGTCAAATAAGAACAGGAAACTTAGGCTAAACTTCGCACAGTTTTACCAGAATCGGACAATAGACAAACGGAAAAACGTGGCCTGGTCTGATGAGTCTCCATTTCAGCTGCGACATTCAGATGGTAGGGTCAGAATTTGGCGTAAACAACATCAAAGCAAATCTGCAGGAACTGCATGATGCTATCATGTCAATATGAACCAAAATCTCTGAGGAATGGTTCCAACACCTTGGTCAATCTATGCCACAAATAATTAAGGCAGTTCTGAAGGCAAAAGGGGTCCGACCCGGTACTAGCGAGGTGTACCTAATAAAGTGTCCGGTAAGTGTATCTTAAAGTGGAACTAATGTCTATTGAGATGTCAAACTAATGTCAAAGAGATTTGCAATAAAATAAACCTAACTGCCTGCTTGCATCTATTTCTAGAATGAACTCCACAAGTGCGGTGCCTGTGTGCCGGCATGACTGAACTCTCGCGCATGCACAGGAGCGACTATTGCCTGCACTGGCCAATCAAGATCAGCACCCAGTAGAAGCTGGGGGGGAGATGCAGGCATCGGCAAGGGTCCTCATGGGCGTTAGACCATTGAAGCAGAGGTTTTGCAGACTTTAGTTCTGCTTAAGCCTGGGTTCAGACTAGTGCGGTGCGAATTCAAGGCCCTGCGTGACTGCGCAGTGAAACGCCGGCTGTTCTGCGGATTGTACGCGTTTTCGGTGCGAATCAGCTGCAAATTCATTAGTAACCCATCCTGCCTAATTTGAGTTGCTAATTTTGTGCTGAGCAAGCTTTTTGGCTGATTGTCTGTCTGGCTGCTTATAAAACCTGGTAGGTCTGTGTACACTTCCTGGTTGTCCAGCAGTCTGTACCTGTGTTTTGTGTGTTTCTTTGCAAGATGTGTGCTGCTCTGCTAATGATCATGCCAACTGTTGTTGCTGCAACAGCAGCAATCTTGCTGGAAGAAGAAAATCGGAGAAGGATGCATAGAAGAAGAAGATACTGGGTTCATCCCATCATTGCAAATCGTGAAGTAAGAGGCCAGTTCATGATCTTGTATGGGCACCTCCGTGGGCATGAAGAGAAATTTTTCAATTTCACCCGCATGTCAATTAGTAGGTGAGTACTGTTTCTGCCAAACCATACTTAATTTGTAGCCATTGATGTATAGTGTGTTTTATATTTGCAAGACACAAGTCCATCCAGTCTAACCTATGTGTGATTATGTTATTTTAAGATTATTGTAACTAATAAGCCTTGTCCCCCCCCCCCCCCCCCCCCCCAAATACAAACTGTACATTATTTCAGCATGCAACCTGAAGGGCACAAAATTAGCGTCACCTTGCACCCCCCTCCTGGTGTAAGCCAGGTCATATTCCCTTTTTTTTTTTTTTGGATGTTTTACCCCCCAAATACCTTGGCCCAAAATTGCTAGTGACAAGTTGCTTTGTGGGTGGTGGTGCTGCCACGCAGCTTTGTTTAGCATTTTTGGCTCAGACAATTGTTACTGTTAATTTAAAAGGCCAGTGGCTTCTTCTTTGTTGAAATGAGGACCCATATGCCTTTTTGTTTGTTCCAGTCACATATTTAGCCCTAATTAGATTGGAACTAAGGATGCCTGCCTTGTTACCCTAAATAATGTCCTTAACCACTTACCTTACTTTTTTTTTACAGTATGCCCCAATGTTTTTCACACATGTATTTATGATTTTTATTTTTTTTACTCAGTTTTGACGAATTGCTGGGCTTAATCTCCCCTCGCTTGGAGCGTCAGAACACAAGCTTCAGACCAAGTATCCAGCCTGCTGAAAGATTATTGATCACATTAAGGTAATTATCATCACTCATGTCATTTGTCATGCGTTATATTGTTTTATTTTTTATGTTTTTTTACCTGGGTATTTTTAAAACTATGACGGCACAAAAAATGTAGGAATAATTATTTATTCACGTATCATAAAATATGATAAAAATATAAACTTTACCCATGTATAAAACATAAATTAACTCTGCAATAACTTAAAAACAAAAAACTTGCCTGTCAAGTAGGCCTCTTCCCTGTTTTATCAAAATGTGTCATGTTGGTCCTTAACCATGAACAGACCTCATCACAGATTCTGATATGTTTTTTGGAAAGGGGCCTCATAGGAGTATTGAGTTGCGGAATATGGGTCATCATTGGCAGTGTGGGGAGCAGGCCTAGCCTCCCCATGTTGACTTTGCCCATACATACCCTGAGTTTGGGGGGGGCCCTATTTGAAGGAAGTGGGGATGGGACGGGATAGGAAAGGTTACTGTGTGGCACTTCATATCTGGAGATTGGCTTGTCATAACTTGAGGGATATGATGGTGGATTATAGGGGTAAGGATGGTGTTGCTGCTCAGGGTAGTGCGTGTATCTTGGGTAGTGATGGGGAGGTCTTGGTTGGGGCACATTTGGGTAGTTAAAAGCAGGTTCCTGCTGTGGCTGGGAGAAGGAGTGCATCATTTTTTCTATATTTTTCCGCATTTCATAGTACCGCTCTGGGGGTACCTTTTTAATTAGTAGTACAAAACTGAGTGCCAGGATTGTATCGGGACATAAAAATGCATCCACCTTTGCGGTCATGTTTTTTAACATGTCTAATAAGCGCTCACTTAGGTCAGGTTGGGATAGTGCTGGGCGCCTCCGTGGCACTTTGCCAGGCTGACCAATTTGTGCCGGAGCAGAGGATGGCCCAGGGACAGCCTCATCTGCCCCTGAACATTGTTCTTCTGGATGAGTTTCCCAGAGACTGGAAGATGTTTGGATTAGTGCTAAATCCTCTGTGTCTTCTGGAATATCAGCTTCCTCCTCTGTTTGTTGTTCTTGTTCTTCCTCCAAAACATCTTGCTCCTCCCAACTAGATTCTGTCCTGTTTTATATTGTAAAAATGTAAAAAATTAACTAGGCATATTGATGATTACCAGATTGTGCGTTACATAGATGATGTAAATGAAAACTTACTCCCTCATCTCCACAATGGGTTGTAGAAAATCCAAGTAACTGGCAAACATATAGGGTGCCCTAGGCGCTGCCCCCGAGCCACTCCTTGTTTCTTTGAGGTGCCTCATGTACAGGGCCGGATTACCATAGGGGCTTTTGGAGCTGCAGCTCCAGGCCTCTTTCTCAAGATAGGCCCATTTGCCCAAAAAAAAAAAAAAAATATAGACTTTGAGTGTTGTAGCTCGGCGATCAGGAGTCATAGAGACCCCATATTTGATGGGTATGTAGATAAAGACATTCTTCAGCACTGGTTAAAATATGGGGCTGTTTACATCTATGGTTCCGGAGATACAGGGCTGCTTGCGCAGCCTGTCAGAAGCTACATACAGAGCGGCCAGTATAAATACAAGCTGGAACCCTCTGCAGCAGACTGAGGATGTTGACAGTGCTTATAATAATTATTTGTATATTACTTATGATAATTAACCTCTTGCCACCCAGGCCAATTCTGACACTTCTCTCCTACATGTAAAAATCATCATTTTTTTTGCTAGAAAATTTCTCAGAACCCTCAAGCATTATATATTGTTTTAGCAGACACCCTATGGAATAAAATGGTGGTCTTTGCAACTTTTTATGTTACACGATATTTGCGCAGCAATTTTTCAAATGTTTTTTTGGAAAAGAAACTGTTTCATTCATAAAAAAGATAAAAATAAAGTTAGCACGATTTTTTTTGTGTACCAAGCGATGCTATACATTTTTTTTACAGGTTACATGTTTAGAGAGGAGGTCTAGTGCTAGAATGATTGCTCTCGCTCTAACGACCGCGGCATATGTAACCTGTGTGTATCTGGCTCTGATACTAACCAGTGCCTACCCAGCCACTGACTAGTATCTCTCCCCAGCCTGTCCCCGCACACCCTCTCACCTGCTGACCTGTGGATGGGGGAATCACTCCTGCAGTGTTATTGTGTTCTGCCAGTGAATACAATGATTAGTGTTGCTAACTATAGCTGGCAGCACTGATTGTTTTGGAGAAAACCTGACAGGTTGGTTTTACTCAAGTCGGTTAATAGGTTGACTTGTGTAAAACCAGCTAGCCCATACATAGATCGACTATGGCTGGTCTCTGCGTAATTGGTGTAATTTCATTCCATGTATGGCCCGCTTAACCACTACGCAGTCCCTAAACATCCTTCCACAAACCTTTACATTTTTCCTTCCCAGATTACTTTATCCTCCTCTCCTATACCTAGTGCCCACTGTCATACTCTCTACACTTCTCTCCTGTACATAGTGCCCACTGTCGTACCCTCCACACTCCTCTCCTGTACATACTGCTCACTGTCATACCCTCCACACTCCTTCCCTATACATAGTGCCCACCGTCATACCCTCCACACTCCTCTCCTGTACATAGTGCCATCTGCCATACCCTCCGGACTCCACTCCTGTACATAGTGCTCACTGTCATACCCTCTACACTACTCTCCGGTACATACTACCCTCTGTCATAACCCCCACACTCCTCTCCTGTACATACTGCCCACTGTCATACCCTTCACACTCCTCTTCTGTACCTACTGCCCACTGTCATACCCTCCACACTCCTCTCCGGTACAAACTACCCTCTGTCATACCCCCCACACTCCTCTCCTGTGCATACTGCCCACTGTCATACCCTTCACCCTCCTCTGCTGTACATAGTGCCTTCTGCCATACCCTCTGTACTCCTCTCATGTACATAGTGCCCACTGTTAGACCCTCCACATTCCTCTCCCTCACCTGCACATACTTCCCACTTTTATACCATCCATACTCCTCCCCTATGCCTCTTACCCACAAAAACAGTTCTTTAAAATTATACTGAATATCCTCAATGTTACCAGCTCTAGAATGGGCACACTTTTGTTAGTTCAACTAAAGGAAATCTCAGTCCTAATATTTGTTCTGCCCCATTATTAGTACTTATTTAATTTTGTGATTACTACTGTGATGTATAGAGGAACATACGGGATGTCAGCTACTCTAAATATAGCACTTGTAAAAAAAGGTGTACCTGAAAATATTTTTGAAATGTTGGCAACTATGCACTTAGGCACTGCGCAAGGGCCACGGGGTGAGTAGGGGCCCCATGAGAGGCTCCTGTGATATTAAAGCGGTAGTAAACCTTTCTAACATTATTACTTTTTAGAGGCCCTGAGGTAGGTTATGCCATTATGTACAATTATGCACAGCATATTAGCACATTAGGTTACACTTAAATTGTCAGACTGAGCCCTCCAGTGCTGTGCTGTGATCAATCTGGCGGGGCCCGGCACTTCCATCTTCACCCGGTCTTCCTCCCGGGTTCTGTGCCTTCGGTCACTCGCCTTGGCCGGGCTGCGTTGATGTAATTCCCACGCATGCTCATGTGCATCCTCTTTCTCTCATCCCCCCTTTCTCTCTCATCCTTCCTCCCTTACCCCTCACACCTCTCTCTCTCTCTCTCTCTCTCTCTCTCTTCTCTCTCTCTCTCTCTCTCTATCTCTCTCTTTCTCTCTCTCTCTAATTTAATTTGTTATAACAAAAATTTGTTTGCATTTTTATTTATTGTTTATAAAAGGCCCCACCAAAATCCTCAGCACTAGGCCCATGATGTTCTTAATCTGGCCCTGCTCATGTATTTTCTGTAAGCATCACGCATGCTACACCATCTTGTCTGTAAGTAGTGCACTGAAAAATAAAGAACAACATAATGACATTTTTTTTTTCTTTATAGGTACTTAGCAACAGGAAATTCCTTTGGAAGTTTGCACTATGAATTCAAGGTTGGAAAATCAACGATTAGTGGCATTGTTCATGCTACCTGCCTAGTCATATGGGAAGAACTGAAGGACATTGTGATGATGACGCCCAAACAAGAAGAATGGCTGATGATAGCGGACCTATTCTGGGAGAGATGCAACTTCCCCAACTGTCTTGGAGCCATTGATGGCAAACATGTACGCATCCTCAAGCCTCCAACTAGTGGGAGCCAATTTTTTAATTATAAAAAATATTTTTCGTTGGTATTAATGGCAGTGGCAGACGCAAATTATAAATTTATTTATGTTGATGTAGGTTCTTATGGCAGCAGCTCAGATTCTAGTGTATTCTCACATTCCTCATTTGGCCGCATGCTGCGTGACAATACACTAGACTTGCCCAATAATTCTCCCCTGCCAGGGACTACAGAGCCTCTCCTCCCACATGTATTTGTCGGAGATGAAGCTTTCGCATTGTCCCAGAACATGCTCAGGCCTTATTCAAGTCGCTCTCTGACAACTAAAAAAAGAGTGTTCAATTATAGGCTGACTAGGGCACGACGAGTAGTAGAATGTACATTTGGAATTCTTTGCAATAAGTGGAGATTCATGCATACTTCTATTAACCTCAGTATTGATCATGCGATCAGTGCGATTAAAGCTGCCTGTGCACTGCACAACTATGTGCGTGAAAGAGATGGGTTTCTTTTTGAAGATTCCCTGACCCATAACATGGAGGCAGCACATTGCAATATTCCTAGGGGCAGCACTACTGGTACACTTATTAGAGAAGAATTTAAGAATTTTTTTTTGTCACCAGCTGGGGAGGTGCCTTGGCAGATGAATTCTATTGACTAAAAATAAATATGTATTTTTTTGCTGGATGTAAATGCATGATAATATAATGCTAAGTGTGCTGTATGAAAAATGTTGTATGTAATTTTGGCTATGAAAAATAAAACTTTTTTATCTCACATTTGTGGTGTATGTCATATTACTAACCTTAGAAATTATAAGAATATGCATTTATTTAGGGACTCAACCATCCCTAGATAAAGCTGTTATGTGCACAATGTTTACAGCATGTGGCCTGGTACAGATTTGGGGGTGACCACATGCTGTTTGTTCAAATCTAATAAATTAAATTAATGTACACCATCTAAAAAATACAGGACAGCATATACAGGTAGTAAAAGGTAATAAAAAAACTTACATTTGTCAGCCTGAACTTGGGAAGAGCACCTGTTCCACTCTGGCAAGAGGTCTCTGGCAATGTCCTGCCATGCACGTTTTTTGGCAACGTTGTCCTTATATTTAGGATGCCGGGTGTCATAAATCATGGGTTTCTCCCTCACAAGTCTGATCAACTCCTCACAATCCACAGCTTGTTTCTCCTTTGATGATGCTTTTCGTCCTCTTTTGGACATGATGGTTCCATTCCGGATTTCAAAACACACAGGGGAGGAACAGGAAGAAGGGGAGGTGTTTGAGTGATGCGAATTTCTGTTCAGGACGCAAGCCAGATGCGAATCAGATGTGTGCCCATAGAAGATAATGGGCCTGAATTCGCACATGATCCGTCCCGCACCGCACCAAAGTCGGTGGCGGTTTTTCTGCAATTCGCAGTGCGCATGCACCGGACATGTGTGAACGTGCCCCATTGAAAACAATGGGTTTTCAAATGTCCTGCGAATTCGCAGTATTTTGCCCCGCTGCGAATTCGCAATAGTGTGAACCCGTGCTAAAGACTGATTCAGACCGGGTTCACACTATTGCGAATCTTTCGTGTTCTGACGCTCCAAGCGAGGGGAGATTAAGCCCAGCAATTCGTCAAAACTGAGTAAAAAAATAAAAAATCATAAATACATGTGGGAAAAACATTGGGGCATACTGTAAAAAAAAAAGTAAGGTAAGTGGTTAAGGACATTATTTAGGGTAACAAGGCAGGCATCCTTAGTTCCAATCTAATTAGGGCTAAATAAGTGACAGGAACATAAAAAAAGGCATATGGGTCCTCTTTTCAACAAAGAAGAAGCCACTGGCCTTTTAAATTAACAGTAACAATTGTCTGAGCCAAAAATGCTAAACAAAGCTGCGTGGCAACACCAACACCCACAAAGCAACTTGTCACTAGCAATTTTGGGCCAAGGTATTTGGGGGGTAAAACATCCAAAAAAAAAGGGAATATGACCTGGCTTACACCAGGAGGGGGGTGCAAGGTGACGCTCATTTTGTGCCCTTAAGGTTGCATGCTAAAATAATGTACAGTTTGTATTTGGGGGGGAACAAGGCTTATTAGTTACAATAATCTTAAAATAACATAATCACACATAGGTTAGACTGGATGGACTTGTGTCTTGCAAATATAAAACACACTATACATCAATGGCTACAAATTAAGTATGGTTTGGCAGAAACAGTACTCACCTACTAATTGACATGCGGGTGAAATTGAAAAATTTCTCTTCATGCCCACGGAGGTGCCCATACAAGATCATGAACTGGCCTCTTACTTCACGATTTGCAATGATGGGATGAACCCAGTATCTTCTTCTTCTACGCATCCTTCTCCGATTTTCTTCTTCCAGCAAGATTGCTGCTGTTGCAGCAACAACAGTTGGCATGATCATTGGCAGAGCAGCACACATCTTGCAAAGAAACACACAAAACACAGGTACAGACTGCTGGACAACCAGGAAGTGTACACAGACCTACCAGGTTTTATAAGCAGCCAGACAATCAGCCAAAAATTAGCAACTCAAATTAGGCAGGAAGGGTTACTAATGAATTTGCAGCTGATTCGCACCGAAAACGCGTACAATCCGCAGAACAGCCGGCGTTTCACTTCGCAGTCACGCAGGGCCTTGAATTCCCACCACACTAGTCTGAACCCAGGCTCAATGTTAAACCCATTGTGCATCAAAACTAAAATTGTGCGAAGTCTTAGGCCCCTTTTAGATGGAGCGAAATCTGTCAAATGGATTCATCTGCTTAGCAGGGGATCTCTCCGCTAATCCCCCCTGAGCAGGCAGATGACAGGTCAGTTTCAGTTCCGCAAGCAGAGCGGACACAGACACAGCCCGCTGTTCTCTTTGGGTGGTCACATAGAAATAGACTGCCAGTCCGCTTTCACCTGATCTGATCCAGCGGGCAGATGGGAAATCATCCCCATTCATCTGTTTTTTTGCGGACCAGTTTAGATGCCAGGGGGTGACAATGGACACATGTCCACTGACGCCGCCGCTCCATAAAGAACAATAGGTGGTCCGATCTGTCCGCTGGTATGAAAGGGGCCTTATGCCGCGTACACACGAGCGGATTTTCTGTCGGAAAAATCTTGGATGGTTTTTCCGACGGAGTTCCGCTCAAGCTTGGCTTGCATACACACGGTCACACAAAAGTTCGCTGAACTTTCGACCTTTCGAACGTACAACTCTACGACGAGCCGAGAAAATTAAGTTCAATGCTTCCAAGCATGTGTCCAATTGTTTCCGAGGATGAGTAGGAATTTTGCGCATCGGAATAGGTACAGACGATCGGAATTTCCGAAAAATTTAGAACCTGCTCTCTATCTTTTGCTGGCTGGAATTCCGCCAGCAAAAGTCCGATGGAGTTTTCGATCGTGTGTACGTGGCATTACAGTTAATTTCAGTAACAAAGCAACCACAGGCATAGTAACACATTTATCCTCTGTCAGCATGTAACAGGAAAGAACTACTGTGCTCTGCGTGACAGGAGTAGCCTCTCTGCAACAGTCTGGCACCATCCCCTGTGCAAGAGGCATGAGCTTTACTGATTGGAGAGCTCTAATTCACAGGGGGTGTGTCAGACAGCTGCAGTGAGACCACTGCTCTCTTACAGATCATAGCACTCCTTTTCTGTAGCATGCTTTCTTAAAAAAAATAAAAAAACTGCAAGATTTTCCACAACTTTTATTTCAGTGCCCAAAAAGTCTATTTAGTCAATTTAAAACATAAGTTTAGTTAGGCATTAAGGGCTCATACACGATTATTGCCACCACTCTGAATAGCGGTCAATGGTGGATCGCTTTTAGGAGGGCGTTTGGCAGGTGGTGAAGAGGTTATATGTCAGTATGGGCAGAGGAAGATTTCTACTGAAAGGAGAAAAATCAACAAGGGACACGTCATACTAACTGTAAGTTACGTCCCTGATTTTTATTTTTATTTTTAGCTAAACTCAAAAAAGAATAAACTTGTATTTTCTGTTTTCTGCTTAGTAGTGCTTTGCTGTATTATGCCTTACTGATCCCCTTGTCTCACTGCAAGTCTATTGTATAGGATCTTCCTTATTGAAAACAGTAGATTCTCATCGTTTTCTAATGATTTAAAATACCCACTAGCCAGAAATCTTGCTATCCTCTAATGCCCTGTACACGCAACCGTTTCTCTCGTCGGAATAAACTCTGAAGGTTTTTCCGACGGAGTTTCTGACAGAATTCCGCTGAAACTGTCTTGCGTACACATGATCACACCAAAGTCCGACCATCAAGAACACAGTGAAGTACAACACGTACGACGGGACTAGAAAAAGGAAGTTCAATAGTCAGTAGCCAATAGCTTCCGTCTCGTACTTGCTTCAGAGCATGCGTCGTTTTTGGTCCGTCGGAACAGCATACAGGCGAGCGGTTTTCCCGATAGGAATTGGTTCCATCGGAAAAATTTAAAACATGTTCCATTTGTAGGTCCGTCAGAATTGTAGAAAAAAAAAGTCAGATGAAGCCCACACACGATCGGAATATACGATGAAAAGTTTGTGTGTACACGGCATAAGCCTACAGTCACGCTAGGAAACTCCCGATTCATCCATGTGAAGTGAATTTTGATGTTTGATCTACTTTAAATTTAACGTCTTGACAAGGAACCCTTGTCCCTAATGCAAACGCCCCCGTCTATCTTCTCTGTGGCTAATGTATAGAAAAAGAAGAGCACTATCGAGTATGGAGATTTGTATCCAGATTGCTAGTCTGTATGTGCATTCTTGCACTGGGCACATTCTAGACAGCGAGCGCAAGCAATCGGTAAAATTGTGATGCTATCCAACAAACATTGCAGCCGTGATAAATTCAGAAAGTCCACCTAGTTTCCCTTAACCTACGTTCTGTGCAGTTATTATGCAGGAAAATTCTACAGCGCACCACGCAGTGCTTGGATCTGCTTTCTGCAGCCTATGTGTATCCAAATAATTATATTCATACTTCCAAGGCAGGACTGAGACTGAAACTTTGGGGTACTATAAAGGTAACATCTGGCTTGCTGTTATTCAAGAGAAAGCAATCAATTGGCAGTTGATGCCATTGAGAAAAGCTCAGTTAATAGCTTTGGTTATTTGGGAACAGGGATTCCCAGATAACCAAAGGGTCAACTTATATACTACCACAACCCCAAACAGGTAAACTGTGTATCTTGTATGCTTTGACAGTAAGTACCTTTTAACCAGTTGCTGACCGCCCATGGTACATATACATCCTTACGTTAAGTACGGTTGTTATGGCAGCAACTAGCTGCCATAACTAGGGTTGCCACCTCATCCCTCGAAAACCGAACACCTATTAATTACGCAGGTTCTGTGGCTGATTAAGGTGGTAAT
The DNA here is from genome assembly GCA_028564925.1 of Lithobates sylvaticus. Lineage (NCBI taxonomy): Eukaryota > Metazoa > Chordata > Amphibia > Anura > Ranidae > Lithobates > Lithobates sylvaticus. Next base: position 155,602,393 of record CM053037.1, read on the forward strand.
TAAACTCACTTGGTGCCTCATCTGCATTACATTAGCCTCAGAACCTGTACAATTCATGTGTTTGTGTTTAACCACTTGCCGACCGCCCCCTGTATATATACGTCGGCAGAATGGCACGTACAGGCAGAACCACGTACCTGTACGTGCCATTCTTCCGGCGGGTGGGGGGGTCCGATCGGACCCCCCCCGGCCGGCGGGGACGGTCGGGATCGCTTCAGGAGCGATCCGGGATGAGGGGACGGCCAGTGGTTTCTGGCCACCCCCTCGCGATCGCTCCTGGCCAATCAGATGCTTCCTCTGTCTGTGTCAATCAAAACACAGGCAGAGGAAGTGATGTCACGCTCGGTGCGCCGGTCTATGTGACCGGAACGCCGAGCTGTGAACGTCTAAAGGTTAGTGCACCAACAGTACACTGACACCAGTACACATAGGCACACAAAACACCCCCCTGTCACCCCCAGATCACCCCCCAGATCACCCCCTCCCCCCCCAGTCACAGTGTCACTAATTGCAGTGATCATTTTTTTACTGATCACTGCATTTAGTGTCAGTGTGACTGTAATAACTGTCAGTGCAGTTAGTTTTAGGTCCAAGGTAGCCCCCTACCCCCCCCTAATAAAGGTTTAACCCCTTGATTGCCCCCCAGGTAACCCTTTCACCCCCTTTTGCCAGTGTCACTAAGCGATCGTTTTTTCTGATCGCTGTATTAGTGTCACTGCTGTCGCTAGGTAACCATTTTTTTTTTTTAGGTAACCGCCATGTTTATATAGGTTCATAAATAGGTTTATAGGTCAGGTACCCCCATATTACAACCTAAATAAAGGTTTTAACCCCTTGATTGCCCCTAGAGTTAACCCTTTCACCAGTGATCACCATATAACTGTCACTGGTGACGCTGGTTAGCCAGTTAGTTATTTCGTTATTTAGGTTCCCCGTCAGGTTTTTATATAGCGTCAGGTACCCCCATATATTACCTAATAAAGGTTTTAACCCCCTGATTGCCCCTAGTTAACCCTTTCACCCCCTTTTGCCAGTGTCACTAAGCGATCGTTTTTCTGATCGCTGCATTAGTGTCGCTAGGTAACCATTTTTTTTTTTTTTAGGTAACCGCCATGTTTATATAGGTTCATAAATAGGTTTATAGGTCAGGTACCCCCATATTACAACCTAAATAAAGGTTTTAACCCCCTGATTGCCCCTAGAGTTAACCCTTTCACCAGTGATCACTGTATAACTGTCACTGGTGACGCTGGTTAGCCAGTTAGTTATTTCGTTATTTAGGTTCCCCGTCAGGTTTTTATATAGCGTCAGGTACCCCCATATATTACCTAATAAAGGTTTTAACCCCCTGATTGCCCCTAGTTAACCCTTTCACCCCCTTTTGCCAGTGTCACTAAGCGATCGTTTTTCTGATCGCTGCATTAGTGTCGCTAGGTAACCAGTTTTTTTTTTTGTATTACTGTTACGGGTGACGCTGGTTAGTTAGCTTGTTTTTTATACTGTCAGGGCACCCGCCATTTATTACCCAATAACGGTTTAACCCCCTGATCGCCCGGCGGGTGATATCAATTAGGTTTTAGGGTCAAATAAGGTCTGCGTCGCCCCAGGTTAGTGCCAGTACCGCAAACACCCACGCGCAAAGCATACACCTCCCTTAGTGGTACAGTATCTGAACAGATCAATATCTGATCTGATCAGATCTATACTAGCGTCCCAGCAGTTTAGGGTTCCAAAAAAAAAACGCATTGTTAGCGGGATCAGCCCAGATACCTGCTAGCACCTGCGTTTTCCCTCTCCGCCCAGCCCAGCCCACCCAAGTGCAGTATCGATCGATCACTGTCACTTACAAAACACTAAGCACACATAACTGCAGCGTTCGCAGAGTCAGGCCTGATCCCTGCGATCGCTAACATTTTTTTTGTGGTAGCGTTTTGATTCAGTCGCTTCAGTCAGGAGCTTTTTTACCTGTGAATCTCAGAAAAATAAAAAAAATAAAAATAGTTGTCGTTTTATTGTTCTCTCTCTCACTCTATTCTCTCTCTATTGTTGCTCTTTTTTTACTCCATTCTATTCTGCAATGTTTTATTATGTTTTATCATGTTTTATCATGCTTGCTTTTCAGGTATGTAATTTTGTTTACTGTGTTTTAGTGTTAAGCATTTTTTTGTTTTCAGGTGCGCCATTCAGTTGCAACGCGGATTTATTTATCTTGACAGCAACAGCGTTTGCTCCCACGATACATAAAGCCGCGACTCCAACGCTGTAGGAGGTGATTTCACCACCACAGTTAAAAAAAAGAGCATATATGCCGAAGCATGGGGGCAGCAGGGGGGGGGAGGAGCGATTGGCTCCTAATGCCACGTACATACGGTCGAAATTCCGACCGTGTGTACACGGCATAACTTTTGCGGGAGGATGCCCCCATGCATCGGCATATATAAATGGTGCATGTATGCCCATCATTAGAAGTGGGTGGATGAAGGGAGGTATTCTAATGGTGGGCATACCCACCAATCAATCTCTTTTTTTCGTTCAGCCAAGAGGCTGCATGAAAAAAAAAAGATTACAATATATGTCCAGTATGTTGCTGGACTTTGAATGGTTATACCAGAATGATGCCTGCAGGTTTAGGTATCATCTTGGTATCATTCTTTTCAGCCAGTGATCGGCTTTCATGTAAAAGCAATTCTAGCGGGTAATTAGCCTCTAGACTGCTTTTACAAGCAGTGGGAGGGAATGTCCCCCCTCCCGGATATAAACCGCGCCATTGGGAAATTGGGAAAGCATTTTATCACACCAATCTTGGTGTGGTCAGATGCTTTGAGGGCAGAGGAAAGATCTAGGGTCTAATAGACCCCAATTTTTTCAAAAAAAGAGTACCTGTCACTGCCTATTGCTATCATAGGGGATATTTACATTCCCTGAGATAACAATAAAAATCATAACAAAGAAAAAAAATGGAAGGAACAGTTTAAAAATAAAATAAAAAAGCTAAATAAATAAAAAAAAAACCAAAAAAAAAAAAAAAAAAGAACCCCTGCCCCCCCCCTTCTCTTGCGCAAAGGCGTACACAAGCGTTGGTCTGGCGTCATATGTAAACAGCAATTGCACCATGCATGTGAGGTATCACCGCGAAGGTCAGATCGAGGGCAGTAATTTTAGCAGTAGACCTCCTCCGTGAATCTAATGTGGTATCATGTAAAGGCTTTTAAACGCTTTTAAAAATGTATGTAGTTTGTCGCCACTGCGTGTTTGTGCGCAATTTTAAAGCATGTCGTGTTTGGTATCCATGTACTCGGCCTAAGATCATATTTTTTATTTCATCAAAAATTTGAGCAATATAGTGTGTTTTAGTGCATTAAAATAAAAAAAAGTGTATTTTTTCCACAAAAAATGCGTTTGAAAAATCGCTGCGCAAATACTGTGTGGAAAAAAAAAAAATGCAACACCCACCATTTTAATCTGTAGGGCCTTTGCTTTAACATTATATATAGTGTTTGGGGGTTCAACGTAATTTTCTTGCAAAAAAAAAATATGTTTTCATGTAAACAAAAAGTGTTAGAAAGGGCTTTGTCTACAAGTGGTTAGAAGAGTGGGTGACGTGTGACATAGGCTTCTAAATGTTGTGCATAAAATGCCAGGACAGTTCAAACCCCCCACAAATGACCCCATTTTGGAAAGTAGACACCCCAAGCTATTTGATGAGAGCAATGTTGAGCCCATTAAATATTTTTTTTTTTTGTCCCAAGAGATTGAATAATGAAAAAAAAAATATATATATATTTTTTTTACAAAAAGTTGTCACTAAATGATATATTGCTCAAACATGTCATGGGCATATGTGGAAATACACCCCAAAATACATTCTGTTGCTTCTCCTGAGTACGGGGATACCACATGTGTGGGACTTTTTGGGAGCCTAGCTGCGTACGGAACCCCAAAAACCAATCACCGCCTTCAGGCTTTCTAAGGGTGTAATTTTTTTATTTCACTTCTCACTGCCAATCACAGTTTCGGAGGCCATGGAATGCCCAGATGGCATAAAACCCCCCAAAATGACCCCATTTTGGAAAGTAGACACCCCAAGCTATTTGCTGAGAGGTATGGTGAGTATTTTGCAGATCTCGCTTTTTGTCACAAAGTTTTGAAAATTGAAAAAAAAAAGAAAAAAACATTTTTTTTTCTTTACTTTCTTCATTTTCAAAAACAAATGAGAGCTGTAAAATACTCACCATGCCTCTCAACAAATAGCTTGGGGTGTCTACTTTCCAAAATGGGGTCATTTGGGGGGTTTTGTGCTATTTTGGCATTTTATGGCCTTCGAAACGGTGATAGGTAGTGAGGAGTGAAATCAAAAATTTGCACCCTTAGAAATCCTGAAGGCGGTGCTTGGGTTTCGGGGCCCCGTACGCGGCTAGGCTCCCAAAAAGTCCCACACATGTGGTATCCCCATACTCAGGAGAAGCAGCAAAATGTATTTTGGGGTGCAATTCCACATATAACTATGGCATGTGTGAGCAATATATCATTTAGTGACAACTTTTTGAAAAAAAAAAAAAATCTTTTTTTATTTTTGTCTTTATTCAATCACTTGGGACTAAAAAAAAAAATATTCAATGGGCTCAACATGCCTCTCAGCAAATAGCTTGGGGTGTCTACTTTCCAAAATGGGGTCATTTGGGGGGGTTTTGTACTTCTCTGCCATTTTAGCACCTCAAGAAATGAAATAGGCAGTCATAAATTAAAAGCGGTGTAAATTCCAGAAAATGTACTCTAGTTTGTAGACGCTATAACTTTTGCGCAAACCAATAAATATACGCTTATTGGCATTTTTTTTACTAAAGACATGTGGCTGAATACATTTTAGCCCAAATGTTTGACTAAAATTGAGTTTATTAGATTTTTTTTATAACAAAAAGTAGAAAATCTCTTTTTTTTTCAAAATTTTCGCTCTTTTTCCGTTTATATCGCAAAAAATAAAAATCACAGAGGCAATCAAATACCATCAAAAGAAAGCTCTATTTGTGGGAAGAAAAGGACGCAAATTTCGTTTGGTTACAAAATTGCATGACCGCGCAATTACCAGTTAAAGTAGTGCAGTGCGAAATTGAAAAAAGACCTCTGGTCCTTTGGCTGCCAAATGGTCCGGGGCTGAAGTGGTTAAAGGGATGAGGAGGCAACCCTAGCCATAACCCTGGTATCATTTTTATCTGTGGCCGATGGGGCATGTGATCCTAGGGGCGGTTTCGCCGTGGGATCACTTTTAGAGGCGGCAGGAGAGGTGCCCCCTCCCGCCGCTTTCCGGTCGTTTCCATGTTTACTGTAAACCCGGAAGCGATCCAACCCCTCTGATGGCTAGGCAGGAAGTCAAGTGAGGGCAAGATGGCCCCCACTCGCCTCTATGCCCTTGGAGGACTAGAGCGACCTCCAATGTCACTTACGGTTCTCGGGCCAAAACATTATTTTTTTTTCGAAAAGTCAAATGTTTTTATTTTTTTGCTTTGAAAAGTAATTGAGAGATCTGCGGTCTTTTTGACCCCAAAACTCTCAATAAAGAGGACCTGTCATGCTTATTTCTATTACAAGGGATGTTTACATTCCTTGTAATAGGAATAAAAAATAAATAAGGGGACAGTGTAAAAATAAAAAGTAAAATAAATAAGAAAAAAAAGTGCCCCAGCCCTCCGCATACCTAATTTGCATCCACATATGTAAACGGTGTTCAAACCACACATGTGAGGTATCATCACGATCATTAGAGCGAGAGCAATAATTCTAGCACTAGACCTCCTCTGTAACGCTAAACAGGTAACCTGTTAAAGCGTCACCTATGGGGGATTTTTAGGTACCCTATTTTGTTGCCATTCCACGCAATTTTAGCATGACATGTTAGGTATCTATTTACACAGCGTAACATCACCTTTCACATTCGACAAAGAAATCATGCTAACTTTAGTGTTTTTTTTTTATTTTTTATTAAAGTGTATTTTTTCCCACAAAAAAAGGAATTTAAAAAAAGATCGCTGTGCAAATACCATGTGACATAAAATAATTGCCATTTTATTCTCTAGGGTCTCTGCTAAATATATATATATATATATATATATATATATATATATATATATATATATATATATATATATATAATGTTTGGGGGTTCCAGAAAAGGCCTGGTCAGCAGCCCAATATAAGCTACAGAAATAAATATACAGTCAGATACACTTATATGTACTAACAACCCACGTTTTCAAAGTCTTAGGTCTCATTCACAGCACATCATTTGAGCTTTGTACATCAGAACTCCTGAAGTCTCCTCTATGTTGTTATCTTATCAGTACATGTACACACGGTCGTTTACAGTCATTTCTAGGCAGTTGAGTTTAGAAGCTTTTTTTTGGAACGCAAAAAAAAAATGGGTTCAGAAGAGTTTAACCACTTCAGCCCCGAAAGGATTTACCCCCTTCCTGACCAGAGCGTTTTTTGCGATTCGGCACTGCGTCGCTTTAACTGCTTTAAGCTTTCCCCACAAATAGAGCTTTCTTTTGGTGGTATTTGATCACCTCTGCGGTTTTTATTTTTTGCGCTATAAACAAAAAAAGAGCAACAATTGATTTATTGATTAGTTTGCGTAAAAGTTATAGCGTTTACAAAATAGGGGATAGTTTTATGGCATTTTATTAATATTTTTTACTTGTAATGGTGGCGATCAGCGATTTTTATCGTGACTGCGACATTATGGCGGACACATCGGACAATTTTGACACAATTTTGACACATTTTTGACACATTTTTGGGACCATTGGCATTAATACAGCGATCGATGCTATAAAATTGCATTGATTACTGTAAAAATGTCACTGGCCGTGAAGGGGTTAACCACTAGGGGCGGGGAGGGGTTAAGTGTATCCTAGGGGCGTGTTTCTAACTGTCTGGGGGGCGTGGCTGTGTGTGACACCACACTGATCGCTGCTCCCGATGACAGGGAGCAGACGATCAGTGTGCTGTCATTAGGCAGAATGAGCTCCGTGACACGATCGCGGGTATCCCCGCAGCGATCGAGTCCGCGGGTCCCACGGGCACGGTCATGGAGCTTGCGGCAGGTGGCGCGCGCACGGCGGGAAATTCAAAGTAACGCACGGGTACGTTACTTTGCCCAGCTGTGCCATTCTGCCGACGTATATGTACAGGAGCCGGTCGGGAACCGGTTAAAGGCATTTCAAGCACCAAACGCTTCTAAACGCGGCAAAACGGTAACTCTCGATTAGCGGGGTTTCGTTTACAGGCGGTTTTCATTTTTGGCGATTATTTTTTTTAAACGCTTCTAAACGCAAACACGGCAAAACGCCACTGTACGCGGCATGTTTCACATCAGAACTCACGTCATGTGATCATATCTCACCGCACCACACAGGAGTAAATGGAACGAAATTTTGTGACATTTAAATAAAGTAAAAAAAAAGTATACTGTGCCCCACATTGTAAAAATTGGTTGCACTTACTACTTATTTATGTCACTTAAAGTATACATGCAACTTACCCTATAACCATGGTTTCCAGGAATGACAATTTCCTGGGGCTAAGCTCCAAAATGTAGCTGTCCTTAGAGACCAACATTTTTTATTGCCAAAGGGATGATTTGTAAGCAGAAGCTTGTAATCCAGTGTTTAACAAAACGCTGCTTCTGCTCAGCAAGGCTGACTATGTACGAATGAAGCTGAATTTCCATCAGAGGAGAATGTAAATTAAGAGTGATGTGAGGCGGAGGAAAGGAGGAGAAGAAAGAGGGGAGTAGGGTGAGTAGTATACTGATTGAGGGAGAGACAGAAGTGGGAGGGAAATGATAAGAGGAGGAGAGATGGTCAATAAGAATAAAGATAGGAGAGCAGAGGAATACAATCGGGTCCAGGCTAGCTTGCCAACTGCTTCCATTCTACCTCTGCAATACTATCCTGGTCTAATTACTTCTCTTTTCTGCGCTGCCAAGAGACTCTGATTTTGCCTGAACTCTATGTACAGCTGAATACATCTGGAGCTACTGACTTCTGTTTGTTTGAGGACAAATTTTGGCTGCGTTTTCAGTGCAAAGCAAACACTCCACCGTCCCCTTGCTGTATGGGAAGGAACTAGCCTAATAATGCTCTTCAAAGAGTGATTGCGCTAAGCGTCTCTGTAAATCCCTTATCTGCATTTAGTGTTTGAATTGCTTTCAATTTGCCACAGAAATATCCTTGTTTGCTCAAGGCTCAAAATATTTACCTGTGGATGCATGCTTTGCAGCGCCAATTGTGGTGTGGATCAGAAAGATGTTCCTGTCCTTGAGTTAAGAATTGTACCTCTCGTCTTTTTTTTTGCCCTTGGATAGAGAAATGAATACCTGATGGATTCTTGACTTTGAGTTTGTGCTACATTTGTTTCTCCAATGCTTGAAAATACTTCTACCACTTGGAATTGCAGCATCTGCACCACCTCTCTGCTTGGGGATGTCTGTAAGATTTCCGTCATGGTGTTACTTATTGTGGCAATCGCAGTGGGAAATGTGTTGTGTCTTCTGGTCTTTGTGAGGACTAAGCATCTGAGGACCTCTCAGGGACTCCTGAAGACCTCTTTAGCCTTGGCAGACCTGGCAGTTGGAGTGCTAGTAGTGCCTTATTCTGTGTATGTGGAAGTAATGCGTCTTCTGTATGGGCTGGATAATGTTTCTAGAGTTGTCCAGTCAGACATTAACACCCAGATTCCTTGTTTCATCATGGGTCCCATCTTTGCTGGCTGCACGTTTGTCTCCATCTCCACCATTTTTTTGATGTCTGTTGAGAGGAGCATTGCTGTACTGAGACCTCTTCATAAGCGGGTTGTAATTACTAGAAGAAGGACCGGGTTCCTTGCCGTGTTCTGTTGGATCTTCAGCTTTGTTTTTGCCATGTTGCCCATGATCTCCAGTCGAAACTTAACTCTGGAGTACAACACATGTAGCAAGATGTGTACTTATACCTTCATTACTGTGCCACCAGAAGGTCCTGCCTTGAACATCATGCTCATCTTCCCAGCATTTGACTTTTCCTTGTTGGGTGGCACGTATGCTATAAATTTTATAACATTTGCAGCCATTAGGCAGTACAGCAGGGTCAGAAAGCAGCTCGAGGCGGACTCTCAGAGCACATGCAGCAAAGTTTCATTCTCGGACATCACAGCAGCCAAGACCATCGGAATCCTCACCTTTGCTTTCTCAGCCTCCTTTGGTCCCATTGCGGTGTTTGTAATGGGCAATGTCTTAGGTTATGACTGGTGTGAGTTTTCTTTCTATGCATTCTGGATCCTCACCTCCAACAGCTGTTGGAATGTCGTCATCTACAGTGCCCGTGACTTGAAATTCAGGCAAGGGGTTCGCGAGCTATTCAGCAGACAGGCGCTCAAGTCCCCAAGCCACCAGCCGAGACCTCAGTGCACCATTAAAGAGGATAGCTCCTCTCCTTGTGTAGCTGTTCTCAAAGAGATTTTCCGTCCAGAAACGGCTTGAATTCATTTTATATTCCCTGATGGGATGAGGGGCGGTTTTGACAATCAAAAACAGTGACAGTAACTGGTTAATTTATGCTGAGCTCTGGACCAGAAGTTTGTTGAATGTTCATTAGATTTAGGCTCATGCATTACAGAGGTTCTTGGGGGTTTCAAATGATGTGATCAGACCATTTAACCTGCAGGCAAAGTTGAGTTAAATCTTATGTCTTTTTTTATTTATTCTTGTGAGCTGCTAAAAATAAATAAATAAAAAAAAAAATATTTTTTATTATTTATATTCAAGTTACTTGTATCCATTGTAGATATTTTAAGCATTTCCTTAATTTAGAAAACAAAAATCTGAAGATGGACACTCAGCCGCTGCCATGTCATTGGTCAGTTTTGTTAAAGTCTAGATGAAATGCCTCGAGAGGATTAGCTTTACAATTGTTCAAGCGCCATTAAAACCGGTGCACAATACCAGGGAAGGATGACACGCTGTTTATTACCACCTCTGGCACTTAACTTCTTGCCATTCATGTTGGCATAGCACTGGGTGAACATTCAGCTAGGGCATTGCAAGTGGGAAATCACTTTTATTCTTGGTCTGTGTTGCTGCATGTTAAATTATAGCATTGGTTTTACTAGTGTTAGCCATACCTCCCAACTGTCCCTGATTCCGAGGGACTGTCCCTGATTTGGAGCAATGTCCCTCTGTCCCTCTTTCCTCCCCATTTGTCCCTCATTTTGGTCTGATTTATATAGTTGTATATAAAATACACTTTTTATCTTTCAAAAAGTGTTTCCCAGCGCTAAACCTTTCATCTGATTTCTAAATTGCTGCATTTGTAAATTTTAAAAAGCCAATATAAAGAAATGGCAGTGTTAAAAATAACAAGCCCTTGTGGATTTAATTAACCTTTTTTGGGGGTTAATTCTCCTTTAAGGGGGTGTGGCAGGGGGTGTGTCCTACGCCTACATATGTTTGCTAGTAGGTGTCCCTCATTCCCATCTCAAAATGTTGGGAGGTATGGTGTTAGCCTATGGGTGGTAAAAATGATATATGGAAATTAGATATAATAAAGCAAATATTCTTTCAGATATGTCAGACTGCTTCTTTTGTCTTGTCTCATCTTTGTCACTGCTGGCTATTATTCCATATCCTTTTCTGTTATATATGTAATGGACCAGATCAGAGGATAGCGTTGGTTGAAGTATATTGGTATCGCATACACAGAATTCCGTTTGAAGCTGCACGTTTTACTCCTCTTGATGGCAGATGTCCCGCTTTTATTTCTGTAGCGTGATCTGTTGCTATTGTACAGTCTCCCTGTAAAGTATTTCATTATTATGTTGTTGAACCCAGGGGTTAATGTCTGTGGTGGCATATGCCGCTCTCAGACACTAATTAAAGGAAATGGACTCAAATTAAACCATGCTTAAAGGAAAACGTGCAGAGTTCAGTGACACATATCAAGCAATCAAAAATCATCTCTTAAAGGGCCGGTTCAACCAATATTTATATTTCAGACTTTGGTGGATTGAGAAGAAAAAAAAATCACCTGAAATTATTTTTATGTCTCTTGGCGATTTTATTGGTGAGATATCTGTTCTTGAGTTCCTGGATCTGCTGTGCCCATTATGGGATGCATTCACTCTCATTGTTCATTTTTTTTTATAGTATTTTGAACGCAACAAAAAATGATCCCAAAAGCAAACATTTTAGGCCTCATGTACACTGGATGTTTTTGTACGTTTTTACAGCAGCTGTTTTTGGCTTTAGATGTTTTTTTCTACAGTCAACTCCCCATCATGTTATCCTATGGGGGTTATTTACTAAAGGCAAATCCACTTTGCACTACAAGTGCAAACTACAAGTGCAAAGTGCACTTGAAATTGCACTGAAAGTGCACTTGGAAGTGCAGTCGCTGTAAATCTGAGGGGGACATGCAAGGAAAATAAAAAACAGCATTTTAGCTTGCATATGATTGGATAATAAAATCAGCAGAGCTTCCCCTCATTTCAGATCTACCCCTCAGATTTACAGCGACTGCACTTCCAAGTGCACTTTCAAGTGCACTTTGCTCTTGTAGTGCAAAGTGGATTTGCGTTTTGTAAACAACCCCCTATGTGTCCATGCACACATAGGCTGTTATCAGTAGTTTTTGTCTGGGGTGCTTTTTTGGCTTTAGAAAAAAACCCAAAACTAGTGGGTTCTGAGAGGAGTTTTTCAGCTGTTTTCAGCTGTAAAACTGATCTAATGCCAAAAAACGCTGATAAACGCTCAAACACGTGGCTCACCAGCGTTTGACGTTTTTGACCCATTGAAAAAATAAATAAAAAATGTAAAAAAATAAAAAAGTTAACCACTTAAGCCCCCGACCATTTGGCTGGCGATTTGGCACTGCGTCGCTTTAACTGACAATTGCGCGGTCGTGCGTCGTGGCTCCCAAACAAAATTGACGTCCTTTTTCTCCCACAAATAGAGCTTTCTTTTGGTGGTATTTTATCACCTCTGCGGTTTTTATTTTTTGCGCTATAAGCAAAAATAGAGCGTCAATTTTGAAAAAAAAAACGCATTCTTTTTTACTTTTTGCTATAATAAATATCCCCAAAAAATATATAAAAAAAAATTTTTTCTTAGTTTAGGCCGATACGTATTCTCTTCTACATATTTTTGGTAAAAAAAAAATCGTAATAAGCGTTTATTGATTGGTTTGCGCAAAAGTTATAGTGCCTACAAAATAGGGGTTCGTTTTATGGCATTTTTATTAATAATTTTTTTTGTTTACTAGTAATGGCGGCGATCTGTGATTTTCATCGTGACTGCGACATTATGGCGGACACATCGGACAATTTGACACATTTTTGGGACCATTCTCATTTTTACAGCGATCAGTGCTATAAAATTTCACTGATTACTGTAATAATGGCACTGGCAGTGAAGGGGTTAACCACTAGCTGGCTAGGAAGGGGTTAAGTGTGTCCTAGGGAGTGATTCTAAATGTTAGGGGGCGTGGCTACGTGTGACACATCACTGATCATAGCTCCCGATCACAGGGAGCTATGATCAGTGACACTGTCACTAGGCAGAACAAGGAGATGCTTGTTTACATTAGCATCTCCCCGTTCTTCCTCTCTGTGAGACGATCGCGGGTATCCCCATGGACATTGAGTCCGTGGGACCCGCAATCCTACTCATGGAGCTCGTGGCGGGGTCACGCGCCCGCCGGCGGCGGCGCGCACGTTACCACACGGCAGCAAATTCAAAGGGACGTACCAGTACGCCCATTTGCCCAGCCGTACCATTCTGCCGACGTATATGTACATGCGGCAGTCGGCAAGTGGTTAATAAACGCCAAAAAGTGCTATTGCAAAAACTGTGAAAAACATTGCAAAAAATTAACTGCAAAGCTACTGGCATTTTTATAACGTTATTTTAACGTCCAGTGTGCATGAGGCCTTAGGCTCCATGCACACAAGTGTTATTAGCATTTTTCTTTCTACTCCTAGAAGCTAAGTAGTGTTATCCTATGTGTCCATGCACACTATTTTAGGCTATTAGCATTTTTTGAGCTTCAGCGTCTGGGAGCAGCAAAAAGAAAAAATAGTTTTTGTAGAGTTTCCTAAGCGTTTTCCAGCAGAAACGCTCCTAAACCCTTTTAAATGCTCATAAATGCTACCAATACCAGTAATGACGAGCAGTAAACCAGGTTTTTACTTCTATGACATTTCTCAAGGGTCCATGACCTTCTTTTACTGTAATGTAGATTCTCTGTCATGATAGTATACAGTAATAGAGGCTGCCATTGCTAGACTTTCATTTTGAAAAATGCTCGTTTCCTGGCTGTCATGCCGATGATGCTTTGGATTCAATGCTGCCTTACTTGAAACAAAGATAAAGATAAGAAATTCTGACACTTATTTACAGTGTGCTTGTTCTTTGGCCATGACTCAAAAGGGTTAAACCCTAACAATGAACTTCTCTTAGTTGCATAATTCTAAAATTTTCCGACAACAAAATCGGATCGGACTTTTTCCGATTGTGAGTCGAGAATTCTGACGCACAAAGTGCCACGCATTCTCAGAAAAAATTTGGAGAGGAAAGCTATTGGCTACTGGCCTCTACGTCGTCCCGTTGTACGTTTTATTCGTCACCTCGTTCCGAACTATCGAATTTTCCGACAACTTTGTGCGACCGTGTGTTTACAAGACAAGTTTCGCGGACGGATTTTGTGGTCGGAATGTCCGACCGTGTGTACAAGGCATTCGTTTTGGATAGAGTGGGAATGAGTTGCAGTGTCAGAATGCAGGGGTCAGGCGTAAGTAATGCGCACAGTTCAGGGGTCAGTAGTAAGCAATGCAGTCAATGTAAGGGTACAGTATTGCACAAAACGCAGAGGTAAGCAGTAAGTAACACGCACACTGCAGGGGTGAGTAATGCAATGACGGCCATGGCAGCTAAATTCTTATCATGCCCGGTATCCTGAACATCCGAACGACCATGAATCTGATCCAGACATGTGGCCTAATCCCTAGGCATTATTATTATACAGGTTTTATATAGCGCCAACAGTTTGCGCAGCGCTTAACAAAATAAAGGCAGACATTAAAGTTACATTACAATTTGGCACAAGAGGAATCAGAGGGCCCTGCTCATTAGAGCTTACAATCTAAAAAGCATGACCTAAGACATTAGACCTATAAACAGTCCTGCCTGAAAAGGCCTATAGCCTCTTGTCACATGATTCTGTGCTGAGTATTATCCTTCTCTGAGAACTACAGAGTGCGCTACTTGGAACCTGGGAACACACAATGGCCTACATTTTCCCAGGCTCAGAAATGTACTGGCAACCACATGGATTTAGTAAGTGCACCAGCTGCACACAATGAATGCCAAGGTGTAAATTACAGCCACTCAGCAGCAGGCTGTGTCCCCCAAGTGAGACTGAACATTTAATTAATAAAAGAAATGTCAGTTCAAATATGGAACATTTTTCAAAAGCGTCCCTGGTTGCTAGGACACCAGTCCCGAGGCCCTCAAGCGGGGAAGAAGGGGGGAATGCGTGCTGTTTGGGGGTAGCTGACAGAGGGAAGGGGGTAGTTGACAGAGGGTGGTAGCTGACAGAGAGGGTGGGGGTAGCTGACAGAGGGGAGGGGGGTAGCTGACACTAGCTTAAACTGAAGGGGGAGGGGGTAGCTGACTGAGGGGAGGGGGTAGTCATCTACCTTTATTCTTTAAACAACATTAGTACAAAGTCCCAGTGCTCCCAATTCATCACATACAAATCCTATATATATAAATTTATACTGAATTAGCGCTCAACTTGTTCCAGTCCTCAGTCTTCTCTCTTCTTCAGATGGCAAAGTCAGGTGAGTATCAAAAGCTCGGTGATCAGTAGGGTGTCCCTAAATTTCATTTAAAAGATTTGGTAACCTTGATCTACACATTGCAAGATACATTTTTCTTTAGATTCAGATTGTTTTCATATGGTGTGTAACAGACAAAGCTGCCTGGATCCTGGCAGAAATGTTCAGATCTAATATTAAGCCCCACAATACATTGATAAATCACCTTCCTGGTGTATCTGTTAAAGCCTAATTCCAGCTTTCTGTCACTTTAAAATACACGTTATTACCAATAGCAGGGCCGTCTTTAAGGCAGGGCAAAAGGGGCAGCTGCCCTGGGCCCTGTCATTGTTGTGGGGCCCAAAGCAGCTGCCTCATACTTGCCAACTATCCCAGTTTAAATTCCCTTGTCCTTTGAAGTTTTAGTCCTGTGCTGTGTCCAATATCTCAGTGTGAAGTGCTGGTACTAATGCTGTTCAGCTCTGCCTTATTGTTGTGTACAGATGACTCACCTACAGATCCTTTGTTTACATGTAAATAACCGGCATTCATATGTAAATAGCGGCGGCATTCATAAATAAATAGCTGCGGCCGGCAGCATTGATATTTATATAAAGGCGGCATTCATATGTATATCATGCCCCCCTGCAGTGAGGAGATGATGTGCTATAACCTCTAGCAACTAATCAGTGAGCAGTAATACTGTACAGTAACCGCTAAAAACCAATTAACAAGCAGAAATCATGTGCTGTAACCTCTAGCAACTAATCAGTAAGCCGTAATGTGTGCTGTAACCTCTAGCAACCAGTCAGTAAGCAGTAATGATATGCTGAAACCACTGGCAACCAATTGCTGCCTAATCTGATACAGTAAACTGATTTTAAGTCTAGCTGCTATTTATTGTATGTCTCAGAGCAGGTGGAAAGTGAAATTGCAAGAGATTTTTTGCCCAGGGTCCAATCAATATTAAAGACGGCCCTCACCAAAAGTATTGGGTAACCTGCCTTTACACGCACATGAATGCATTTGTGAGGTCAAGAACTGATGTTCAACGAGAAGGCCTGGCTCGCAGTCTCCCCTCTAATTCATCCCAAAGTTGTTCTATTGGGTGTAAGTCAGGACTCTGTGCAGGCCAGTCAAGTTACATAGTTACATAGTAGGTGAGGTTGAAAAAAGACACAAATCCATCAAGTCCAAACTATGTGTGTGATTATATGTCAGAATTACATTGTATATCCCTGTATGTTGCAGTCGTTCAGGTGCTTATCTAATAGTTTCTTGAAACTATTGATGCCCCCCGCTGAGACCACTACCTGTGGAAGGGAATTCCACATCCGTGCCGCGGGTCTTGTTAAACTCCCTTCAGTGAAAAAGTTTTATCCCTATTGTGGGGTCACCAGTATTCCTCCACCCCAAACAAGCTCCATCTTTATGGACCTTGCTTTGTGCACTGGTGTGCAGTCATGCTGGAACAGGAAGAGGCCATCCACAAACTGTTCCCACAAAGTTGGGAGCATGAAACTGTCCAAAATGTCTTGTTATGCTGACGCCTTAAGAGTTCCCTTCACTGGAACAACCCCACACCATAATCCCCCCTCCGCCAAATGATTTGGACCAGTGCACAAAGCAAGGTCCATAAAGACATGGATGAGCGAGTTTAGGGTGTCCTGACCTCAACCCTATAGAACACCTTTGTGATGAATTAGAGTGGAGACTGCGCGCCAGGCCTTCTCGTCCAACATCAGTACCTCACAAATGTGCTTCTGGAAGAATGGTCAAACATTCCCATAGACACATTTCTAAATCTTGTGGACAGCCTTCCCAGAAAAATTTAAGCTGTTATAGCTGCAAAGGGAGGGCCAACTCAATATTGAACCTTACGGACTAAGACTGGGATGCCATTAAAGTTCATGTGCGTGTAAAGGCAGGCGTACCAATACTTTTGACAATTTAGTGTAATTCATTTGGACCAAGCTGGTCCATACAAACTATTACCGTCACTAACAGATGCGGCCACTGGGAGCGCTGTCTAAACTATTTATAGCATCAGCTATATACAGTATACAGTGCTGTGTTTGGCCTGTTTTACATGGGCTTCAGCTTGTATAAGAGCAGTATGAGTGAAAAGTGAAAACTGAGCTGCTGCGTAAATATTGTGAAACGGAGCCAAACCGTGCTGTTCATAAAACACATATTATACCATATTTATATTATTACATATACAGACAATCTCTGCAAGAGAGATGGATTTCATAAACAATTGTTACCAAATAGTGCGATAGTGTCCCACTGTAAATGTGTTGGCAAAAAATTGCCCGTGCTCCTGAACAAGATGACAAGTGTTCCAGTCAAAGTGCTTCAAGTGGCCCACATGGACTGACACTCACCACAATGTATTGACCTCCTATTACTAGGTAGGTCACAATGCGCCTTTGGGGTACCTCCGTACACTTGTGCCACCGTCCACATTACACCCAATGCTTGAAAACAGGGACCACTTCTTATACACGCAAGTAAAAAAAGTCCTTAGTACATATAGACAAAGTTCCAATACTCAAAGCAGCGCTCCAATCAAATAAATGAAGTATGACCAGCATTTACCGTATATACTCGAGTATAAGCCGAGTTTTTCAGCACATTTTTTTGTGTGCTGAAAATGCTCCCCTCGGCTTATACTCGAGTCAAGCACTTTTCTGCAGCAGAGAATGACATTTTCCAACCCGACTTTGGGGCCCCGTATCTTGGGCCACTTGGTGCTAGGAACCCCAAATTTGGTGTGCAAACCCAGTGGAACCAACACTACAACATATCCAAAGATAGCACCAAGTGGCCCCGTATATCAAAGTCGGTCAACTGTGTCCATCTGCAGCAATGTCATTTCGGGACCCTTTTGGCTGCAGCTAGAGGGCATCTAGGAACCCTTAACTACTAAGTTTGAAGTTCGGGGGACCTATGGTTGCAAATGGGCACAGTGAGGCATGCAAATGGGTACAGTGAGGCTGCAAATGGGCATTGTTGACCCTCTTTTCCACTTACAGTAGCTGTGCATTTCTTACCCAAGGCTTATACTTGAGTCAATAAGTTTTCCCAGTTTTTTGTGGTAAAATGAGGTGCCTCGGCTTATATTCGAGTATATACGGTACATGTAAAAACATATGAGAAATCAGTAGTATGTTGATAGGTGATAAGAAAGTTCAATTTATAGGTGAAGGATTCTACTTAATGATTGGTAGGCATATACCATCCACCAGAGTCCACACCATGTGAAACACACTCCCCTAGGGCAGTGATGGCGAACCTTGGCACCCCAGATGTTTTGGAACTACATTTCCCATGATGCTCAAGCACTCTGCAGTGTAGTTGAGCATCATGGGAAATGTAGTTCCAAAACATCTGGAGTGCCAAGGTTCGCCATCACTGCCCTAGGGGTTCACACTCAACAAAGGGATGTAATTCAAAAGCCTTGAACACACCAGGTGTCTCCCGTTTGGTCCGGTTATTTCAAACAGCTCATCGCCCAGGATGGTTTAGTCATGTAAAAAAAGGCTCCACCCAGCGTGATACCGTTTTAAATGTTTATTCAAGACGACCACCCCCTTAAAACCACATTTACACAACATAAATTGTACAGGCATTTGGTTGAATAATCAAACTGTGTGTTATCACCAATTAGTATGGAACGCCGTCTGCCATCCACAGAATCCACTGCATTAAAAATATCTGGCTGTATGTAATTATTGCTCCAACATGGATTGTGTATATTTCTACTGTACAACTCTTTCTCAAATAAAGCACTCCTGTTTGTTAAAAAAAAAAAATATCTGGCTGTTCCTGTCACACGTCACTTCCGGTCATGCACTGACGCGTTTCGTCATCACGACTTTAACAGAGAGCATAACCAAGCGGCACAGCATCCCGGCATTTATAGGATAACCCAGCATTATTCTGACTCGTCCAATACACACAGCTGGCCTGTTCATCCTAGATTTCATTTAAAAGCAAACTGACATACTAGCAAACCCAGATACTACCCTGCAGAGGTGGTTCTGGTCAGCTCAGTAGATTGCTTTAAGAAAGGCCTGGATACTTTCCTAAATGTACATAATATAACTGGGTACCAACATTTATAGGTAAAGTTGATCTGGAGAAAATACGATTGCCTCTCAGGGGATCAGGAAGGAATTTTTCCCTGCTTTAGAAAATTGGAGCATGCGCTGCTGGGGTTTTTTGCCTTCCGCTGGATCAACTGTGGGTATATAATGGGGTATATGGGATTGTATGATATTATTTAAATTTTTTTATTTGTGGTTGAACTGGATGGACTTGTGTCTTTTTTCAACCTAACTAACTATGTAACTATGTAACTACCTAGTAAAGCTAAATCATGGATATCTCCTGGCAATACTAGAGTTTGCCCTGTATGGTTATATAATCCAAACAAATAATGCATTTCAATTTTCACCTGATTAAAATTAATAGAATTAATAAAATTGCTCACATGAAATAACATTGTAAACTCCAATATGAGAAATATTATAGCTTAACTAATACCAAATATATCAGCAAAGTAAACATATGTAATATAAATGCAATGACAAACCAGAATAAATCAAGTCTAAAATATTAAATTATATAGGAAACATAAGAACTATAAGAAAAGAGAAGATCGAGGGGTTGTTGAGTATACTAACTTCAGCATTGGTAAATTATTAATTTAATATAACAACAATTAATATAAAAACAGTTGATATCAAGTTCCACGTTTAACCATTTGGGCGCAAGGGTATCGGTGAGAAAGATTTATTTTGTTTTGCAAAATATTTCTCTTAGTATATTGGAAAAATTTCATACCGGACGAATCCTGATTGTGGAACATCTTAAAGTGTAACAATCCTTAAAACCTAATTTTATATTTTGAACATGCTCTGCAATCCTAATTCTTAGTAACCTCTTTGTGCGCCCAATGTACATCAGCCCACACAGACATTCTAAAGTGTAAACGACATGGGTAGTATTACATGTAATGATTTCGCAAATCTTTAATTCTCTACCATTAGAAGGTGAAGTGAAACTCTCCAGTCCTCTCATTGGCCTGGTGACCTCTCTACATGCTTTACATTTCCTACATGCAAAGGAGCCATTGCGATCCTCAAAGGATGGAGGTCTGGTGGGTGGGCCCATAATTTTCTTCACCACCCTATCACCAAAACTGGGGGCCTTCCTATATAAGCTTAGGGGCAGCTGGAAGTACTGGTTTTAATGTTTTGTCTAGACACAATATATGCCAGTGTTGATTGAAAATTGCTTCCACCTCTTTATACTGTAAATGGAATCCTGATATAAAACCCCATTCATGGCTATTATCATTATTTCGGAGTATTCCATCTCTCAAAACGACTTCTTTGGGGAGCATAGACACTTCCTCTACCAAAGAGTCTAACTGCTGGGGGTTATAACCCTTTTCTACCAACCTGCTTTTAATAATCTGGGACTGGATGAGAAAGTCGCTTGTGGTTGAACAGTTCCTTTTAACCCTCATAATTTGGCCTTTCGTTATGTTCCTCAGCCAGAGGGGATGGTGTCCACTCTGCAAAGGAAGATAACTGTTCCGATCGGTGGGTTTAAAATAGACTTTTGTCTCCAAACAGTTATTGTGTCTGTATACATTTACATCCAGGAAATTGATCTGATCCTTACTCAATTGACTAGATAATTTTGATGTTATTATTTAAATAGTCGATAAACTCACATAATGTTGCCTCCGATCCTTCCCATATAAGAATAGGTCATCTATGAACCGTCTGTAAAAGACCAGTTCTTTCCTCTTATTTCCAAATACAAATTTGTCCTCCCATTATCCCATAAAAAGGTTTGCAATACTGGGCGCAAATTTTGCGCCCATAGCGACCCCTCTCTTCTAGGAGAAGAACCTGCTATCAAACCAAAAATAGTGGTAAATCATCTCTTTTGCATAAGGCCCAATTGAGGGCTAATAAGGCGTCATCGTTTTGGATAACCATGTCTAAAGAGAACACATCAGCTGTTACCAGATACATCTCTGTATTATTAGTTACTTCCACATTCTCCAAAAGTTGCAAAAATTTTTTAGTTTTCTTCAGGTAAGCCTTTGTTTCAAGGACACTACTCTGGAGAAACTGATCAAAATACTGCCCCAGCCTTGATGTAACAGACCCAATACCGTTAACTATAGGTCTGGCTGGAGGGTTGACTGGGTCTTTATGTATTTTAGTGTGTAAATGGTAGGTATACGACAGCTACTTGATGCTAAACATTTCCGTTCTTTACCTGTCAGCACTCTGGATTGGTGACCTGACTTTACCAAAATACCTAATTCTTCTCTGTACTGTGGGGTAGGGTCTCTATCCAACTTTTAATAAGTCTCATCCTCAGACAACATTTTTATTAACTGCCCCTGATAGAATTCCTTAGATAAAATCACCACCCTGTCCCCTTTATCTGCAAGCCTTACAATTATATCTAATTTTTTTTCCAGCTCCTCAATCCCTTCTTGTACATACCTTGGGTTGATATTTTTCTTAGGCACCACTTGTTCTAGATTACGCAAAGCCAGACTTTTAAATACTTCCAGATGTTGAGTTGCAGTGTTTGGTGGATTGAACAAAGATATATTACGCAATCCACTATCCACAGCTCTGGATGTGTTAGTTTCAATATTAGTCAGGTGGGGGCTCTTATTTAAGAAATATTTTTTTTATATTTAATTTTTCCATGTATTTGTGTACATCTATGTACACATCAAATTTTGCTAATTGATCTTTTCAAACCACATTTAGGTCCCAGATGTAAAATATTAGTTTCTTTAGCAGATAATTCCACATTAGTTAAATTGTATATACCACCTACTCGGTCTCCCTCCTTCTTTTTTTTGGACCCTGTGTCCTGCCATACAGCCCCTAATTCTTCTCTCCCCAATGGGCCCTGCTGTTGCTCATTGCCCTGCTGCCAATAGGGTTGTTCCTGCCATTGGGGTTTCCTGCGATTGGGGCCCATATGGGGGTGCACAAAGTGTCTCCCCCTCCGGAGTGGGTAACCTTGACCCCCTCCTCTGCCAACCCCTTCCTCCCCCTAAAAAAGGATGTGGTGATTGGGGGAAATTCCTTTCTCCATAATTCCACAATGGCTCAAATCTTTTTGACACTGGTACCTGATACGTATTGTCATAAACAAGAGGGCTTTGGGATCTCATAGGGCCCCATCTACCTCTTGCTCATCCCCTTTGATTTCTCCCTTCTCTATTTGGCTGTGGATCATACAGTGGAGGACAGGGGGATCTGCCATTTTCCTGATTGTAATGGATATTTTTATGATTTATTACTGGAGTTTGGGGAATCTGAAGCCTTACTGTATGAGTCAGCATTTTGTCACTCCTGTTGTCATTAGTATTAATGGGATTTAATGTCTGTTGCCATACAAAAATAGAATTCGATTTAAAATCTCCAAGATCCCAATGAATTTTCTTTATTTTTTTCTTTTGTATGTCCCTATTGATCTTCTCTAATCTCTTCTTAATACGATTATTAAAATCTATGACTTGTTGAGATTCCATAATGGGGTCAAGCTGCTGCTGCAGGTTAGTGATCCTGCTTTCCAATTTGACCATCCTTTTTTTTTTTTCCTTTGCAATACAAACTCCTGCAGCTTTAAACCAACTCCATTAGAATTACAACCATTCTAGTGATGATTATGGACCACTTCTTGTTAAGCACCTCCACTCAAAATACCCAGGGGGGAGATCTCATAGCGTAAAACTATTTACTCTTTATTTTAAAAAAGCACCTGCAAGAAATACTCACTTGTCTGTGTTGTGTTTTTTTTATACACTTTTTCCCTCAGGTGAATGGATAGGGGTACCATTTACCTCATACTCATTCACATAGGGTGGGGGGCCGGGATCTGGGGGCCCCCTTATTAAAGGGGGCTCCTGGATTCTGATAAGCCCCCTGCCCGTAGACCCCACAACCAACGGCCAGGGTTGTTGGGAAGAGGCCCTCGTCCTCATCAACATGGGGACAAGGTGCTTTGGGGTGGGGGGGCCGCAGGGGGGGCCCCCCTTCCCCAAAGCACCCTCCCATGTTGAGGGCACGCAGCCTGGTATGGCTCAGGAGAGGGGGGCGCTCGCTCGTCCCCACCCTCTTTCCTGACCGGCCGAGCTGCGTGCTCGGATAAGGGTCTGTAATGAACTTTGGGGGGACCCCCACACCGTTTTTTCAGAGTAGGGGTTCCCCTTTAAATCCATACCAGGCGACGGGGCTAGCAAGGTGTCAATCTTGCCGATGGAGGCGGCGACATTGACTTCCTTTGCTAGTTCCGTCTACCTGGAGTCGCGTTCAAAATGAACGGACTTTACTCCGTGTGTGGGCAAGTCCATTCATTTGAAAAGTCCGGCGGACTAGCACACAGACGGGATTTTGAGTCGAGACTTCTTTCTAAGTCCGGCGGACTTTTTCCTCCCCACACACGCGCCGGATAGTCCAATCGTGTGTACGCGGCATTATTGTCACCTACACTTTAGCCATTTATTTTATATATTCCCACTCCCCATGCACTTCATACAAAACTTGTTAGCCATCCTCCCACTCCTCCTTCAATGATAATTTCCTTGCCCCTTTAGTCTCCCAGTCCTTACCAGCGTTTATCTTATGCTGGTTTACGAATATTTACATGCATACTTTATTACTTATTAAGCATACCTGCATTTGCAGGGTCAGTTGACTGACATTCATACTCTTTTACTACCCATAGTTATCATGTACCATGGACGAGGTAACACTTCTAGGGACACCTGCACGCACCGCAGCCATGTTGGATCTCCGATTTTTCCCCTGTGGGGTTACCTGCTGCTCTGCCTCCTCAGCTCCCGAGCTGGATGCATGTTTGTTTCCGCCGCCTGCCGAGCTAGCAATTGATGGCCTGGCCCAACCCATGGGTAAGTATGGGGACTTACATCTAGACCCCTGCGACCACTCACCCTCCTGTCCAACTTTGTGTAGCATGCATTTACTTGGTTCATTATTTGTATTGCAGATACATTTAAGCATCTACCCTTGAAGAGCGAGCATGATCTTGCAAAACGTGTCGGGTACTACTGATGCTTACACATATTGTGATATTTGTATACTGCTTTTATATGTGATGTATCTACCTTGTATGTGGAATGTTTCCCTTTCACACTGTATGTACAATTTATCAGCCAGTTCACCATTGCTGTTATGCTCCATATGCGTGATTAGTTGCAATACATTTATACTTATTTTTGCATATACTCATGGTATCTTTATTGGCTAACCACACTCACCTCATTTAAAGTCCTAGGGCAACTCCTTTGTATATATTGTATATATGTATCTCATTGGGGTGGAGGTGATATTGTGGGTGACACCAGACCTTTCATTATTGTTCCTACTAATTTTGTATGGGCGCAAATCATACAACAAAGTATCGGTTTCAGGTATTGGGAGCAATTTCACAAGATCAGGTCACTGCTAGGTGGGACAGCAAGGTGACATGAGCTATTGAATCACTGCTTGAAGGGAAGATCAGAAGGAGCAGAGCTGCTCAACCACTACTGGGAGGGGGAACAGGGAAGACTGAGCAACTGGGAGAATGCTTCTGCTATGCACATTGAAGAAGGTTCCTTAACATTTCATATTCCTGATATGTGTCTGATGTTCCATGTACTTGTATGAAAAAGTATCCTGTTCTATTTGTATTGCTTCCTTTGTGTTTAATCATTGGTGTTCCTGCCAGTTCTTCTGCTTCCCTATTAAAAACTGACCACACAAGTGGGGCGTGGTCTGACCTTGAGAGAAGATGGCCACTTAGCCTGGGATCTCTCTCTGACACAGATGCTTTTTCAGTAAAATAGGAGACTTCCACTGCACCAACCACCCAGAGACAATGGGGACTGCCTCCCACGGCAACTCTGCCACCGATCCCACGTGATACCGCCGGGCACCTGAGCCAGTCTATCCCAGAAATGTTCCGCACTCAGGCAAGAAACATGGCAGCTTCCTCTCATGGATCCTCTCAAGCCACAAGCACAGTGGGAACAGACGCCACACACCAGACCTCCTCTCGCCAGCCTCCCTCCCCACCAGCGGGTCCCACTCCACAACCATCACAGCTTAATCTGAACAACCTAAGAGCGGTTGCAGATGACATCAAAGACACACTGTCAGCGGTAATCTCAGACCTCCACCATGATATTCTAGCACTGACAGAGTGCAGGAGATTGAAATCACAGCCGCCCACCATGGAACAACCCTGAGACACATGCACCAAGCTGTGGACACTCACACTCTCTAGACATGAACCGCCACATGGAAGATTTGGACAACAGAGGGAGAAGCAACAACCTCAGAGTGAGAGGCTTACCTGAAACAGTAGAACCAGATCAGCTGCAGCAAACAGTGGTGAGTCTATTTAACAACCTATTAGGCAGACCACATACATGCAGACCACATGCAACCCCTATATGACTAGAACGGGGGCAGAGACACAGACCCACCCAGAGACGTTGTATGCTGTCTAGTGGACATTCAGTTAAAGGAGTAGATTCTGCAGATAGCCCGCAATAGAATTCAAATCTCACATGCTGGCAGCAACGTCCAAATCTACCAAGATCTATCTGCTACTATCTGCAACACCGCAGAGACCTACAGCCCTTACAGGAAACTCTACGTGCGAAAGGAATCTACTACCTACATGCGAAAGTACCTATCCACAACTTACCAAAGCAGAACGGCATCATTAAGGGTATCAGAGGATCTCCCACAGTTCTGTGACACCCTCAACATTCCACTAGTAGAAGTCCCGAACTGGTAGGCAGCATTTCAACCTACCTACTCGAGAACCACTCCTCCTTGAGAAGAACCTATGGATGCTCAAGAGCAGAGGACACGTCGCCACCACTCACCATCTACAACCCGTGATATCTCTTCTGGTCGAGGCTTATATCCAGGTACCAGCCCGACAAAAGCTCCACAGCCTTGACGGGCTCGCCGAGAATACTGACATGGAACCCCTGCTGCGCCCAAACCCTGAGATAAGTACCTCACTTACCTTAAGTACCTTATATCGCCTGTTAATAACCCAACCCTGGAAATTAACAGTGACAGACCTACTTGGGATCTGACACCTCAGCTGAGTCTCTGACCTACCTTTAAACAGAAGAAGCCGACCTTTTAAAAACGGGCTGTAAGCCGAATAAAAGCCCTTACAAATTTACCCATATTCAGGTCCTATTTATCACTGACCACCCTGTATACCCCAAACATGGCACAGAACACGGGACGTTATTGCCTGGTAGTAGAACCCATATATGCTCTTCACAACTGTGCATACCTCTCCTGGACACGATGCTTGTCTTTAGACACTACCTGCAGGACCTCATGGAACTCTCAAAATACGCTTCGTTTTGCTAGAGAGACTTAAACCCAAAAACTACTGATAATTCTTTCTCTGACTGAAAATGGGGTTAGAGCAACCCTTCTTTCTTTCTTTTTTTTTTTTTGATAAGAAATAGAGCTGCTCTACAATATGCCCACACCCTCACAACTACAAACCTTGTTCAGTTGGCAGTGTGGATAACGATCTCAAAGACTAATATGTTAACGTAAACATCTTTTCCTACAGGTGGTGAAGGGTTGAGATGATTCACGGAGTTAATACTGGTTAACACCCCCCCCAAAAAAATTGTGTTCTATACAGTTGCGTGACATCTTTATAGATACCTCTTCTCAGCCAGTAATATACGTAGGCAAACTTAGCTATCTCCCTACCTGGCAACACCCCCTTATGCAAAGTCTCCACTTAAGCGACTAACCTAACCCTCTGTCTGGAGAGGTCACTCACTGATTTTCCACTTTTCCCAGACCACCTCCCACACAGTGGCAAACCCGGTATCTCATAACTAGTACCTTCTCTTTCAGCATACACCACTGATCCTACCCGACATCTACGTGCGCAAACCACGTTGAAAACCCAGACAAGTGGGCTGGTTCTCACCTGTCATCAGTAATCACTGCTACCGGTACAGTTCCCTCTTCCAAACCTACCTAATCTCTCGCTTCTACCACACCTCCAAGTCCTTCCTCCCTCCATTCCCCTACCCTCCTCCATTCTCCTCTGAAGACACAAAGACCAATTCACAGCATAGAAAGGCGCTCCGCCTCTGAAACTACCTTGACCCAGTGAGTGGAACAGTTCTACGAAAATGGCATCTTCCCAACAACAGGACCACAAGCTCCACCTAAAAATCATCTCTCTCAATGCCCGCGGCCTCAACATACCAGAAAAACTATCACGCTTATTCTTATCCATGCAAAGGAGCAAAGCAGACATAATCTTTTTACAAGAGACACACTTTAGAAAAGGAAAGGTGATGTCCCCAAAATGACTAATCCCTGCTACCCCACAGTAGTGCATGCTACCAACTTAGCCTCTAAATTTAAGGGAGTATCAATACTAATGGCCAAAAACTGTCTCTTCTACACCTTAGATTCACTGTCAGGACAAGTCAGGCAACACATACATTTCCATTTTGGTCCTACGTCCAAGTCCGACATTTCTTAACCGACCCTAAACTTTTCCCACTCTGGTCTTGCCAAAAAACGCTATTCAAAGCGATCTGCAGCAAACAGGAGCCACAAAGACATTTAATCTCTGACACATACTCCATGCTGTTCTCCAATCACAACCCCCGAGTCCGATAAAGTGAGTAGCAAATGGGAACA
This sequence comes from Lithobates sylvaticus, assembly GCA_028564925.1. Taxonomy (NCBI): domain Eukaryota; kingdom Metazoa; phylum Chordata; class Amphibia; order Anura; family Ranidae; genus Lithobates; species Lithobates sylvaticus. Next base: position 155,630,013 of record CM053037.1, read on the forward strand.
GGAACTCTCCCTAGACTTAACAGAGAAGGATTGGGAAAATATATACACATGCATACACAAAGGAATAGTTAATGTTTCTGCCCAGGAAAACGGATTTCAAATTCTCTCAAGATGGTATAGGACACCCTCACTATTACATAGGATTTACTCTAAAGCCCCATACACACGGTCGGATTATCACATGGATTCTGTCCGATCGGACAATGTTGTTGAAAAATCCGACCGTGTGTATGCACCATCGGACAGTGTACGTCGGATTGTCCGATGGACAAAGTCCTATCTCCTGCTGGATCGATTTTTTGACAACACGGTCCGATCACACCAAATCCGATCGTGTGTAGCGTTGTCCGACGGACAAAGTGCTACGCATGCTCAGAAGAAATTCTGTGACGGAAGCGCTCGGTCAGGTAAAACTACCTTTCCTAATCGACACAGCACATTCGTCACGCTGCAATGTTAAAATGTCTTTAATGCAGCGCATTCTCTTTTTCTTTACAATGCAAGAAGAATGACATGTTTTAGCTGCTCCTATTCACCCGCACTTCTCACAAACTTAGTTCTTTATTACTTTTCAGGATTTCTACACTACATGTTTATTTTTACTCAGATCGTAAAAGAATCTTTGTTATATTTATCGGATGTTTTTTTTTTGTTTATTTTTTTTTTGTGAATACATATTTGAAGGAGATTTAAAAAAAATTTTTTGGAGGGGGGTTGTGTCTCAACTTAGCAAAACCACATTATTAACATTAGTATTTGTTGCTTAAATTTACTAGGAGTTTGTTTGTTGTTGGTGCCCCTTGTTAATTATACTTTATTATTTGTGAAATGTACCTGCCTACTCAAAGAAAAACTGTCATTGTAGAAAAGTAAAACACAATAGGCAATGATTATTTCAAATCAAAAAAACCTTTATTTAGGTCTCAGCAACAAACCAAAGAGGAACGCAGCCATGGTGAAACTTGAGGAATTTGCAAAGCCTTGGCCCCCCACGGCAACCATCATTTTTCAAGCTTAGAAAATTGGGGGCCTGAGGAGTACCTATCTAAATAATAAGGGAGTGCAATCTGGTCCTGAAGTCCAAAACATCCGGAACTGCAGCAGATGCCATCTAGGTCCCCAGGCTCTGGTACTACGAGAGGCTCCATCTTCTCTCAGACCAGACTGAATCCAGGTCGTCACTCTCTTGTCTTCCTTGTACGCTTCCTTCCACGCTGTGGTGCTGGTGGGGTGGCAGAAGGAGGAGGAGGCGGAGCAAGGTGACTTTCGCAAACATGTGTGAGGGGAGTCATCTCCCCAGCCATCCCCTCATTTAGGATTTTGAGGATGACATCCTCACACATGCTGCGTTGCCCCGCCTCCATACCCGTCATTTTATTGGCAACCAAGGAGGCAAAGGCCTCCTCGTAGGTGGGTGTGGCATATAGGGAGGCTGAAGCATCTCGGATCAGCTGGAGCGCTGACTCTCCCACCTCCCCCATCCTTTTCGCCCTTCTGTAGGGAAGGCGGAGGGGAGAGACTTGGGAGACAGTCAGGCTCCTACGCCTACCCCCCTGTTGGCTGCCACTAACCCCTGCCTCCTACTGACTGCCACATTCCACAGCCACCTCCTGGCTGAGGTCTTCCTGTGTATGAAAAAGGGACATAGTTTGAGTTATTTGTTCATCAAACACACACAATTCTCATCTAGTGACTGTTGCAAAATGTTTACAAATAGAAAACCATACAATTCTCAGCCCTGCAGTTTAGATTCTTCCCAAAAATGTCTCCAACACTACTGGCAGTTGATATGTCAATCACGTTAGGAACTAAGCAATTGGGGATCCTGAATTAACTGAACATCATTCATTATTCCCAAAAATGGTAACAAAACTACTATACCTGGCTCAAGCTGGGCTCCTGCACATCTTCCATACTGGAAGGCCCAGGTTGGTCCTCGGAAGCCTCATCAGGGGTGGCGTACGCGGAAGGACGCGTGCAAGGAAGAGTCGAGAGTGACTTCCTGACATTAGCCTGGTCTTTGAGAAAGTGGAGACTCTCATAGTACCAGAGCGTGGGGGCATAGACCTGATCTGCTCCAGCTCCAGATGCTTGGGACTTCCGGACCTTATTGCGCTCCCGGAAATAGGTAGTCCTCAGGTTAGCAATCTTTACTCTTAACTTACGAACAGTTGCCGTGGGGAACGTTGGCTTTACAAATGCCAAAAGTTTCTGCATGGCTGCGTACCTCTTTGGTCTGTTGCTATAGTCGCGGTGTTTTGCCTGCCATAATAGGGGCATTTCCCTGTATTTATCAATGAAGAGGGGGAGAAAACTCACATCGTTGAAGCCCTCCATAATCTCTGCAAGACACAACACCACACAAAACACTATAAATAATGTCAGTCCAAAGTCTCCTAATCTTCTCCATAAAGAAGCCTCAAGGTCTAATCAGTCTAGGCTAGTTATGTACCAACGTCAAATTGTACCTTCATTATAGCGATCGTCTCGTGCGTGAGCTTTCTCTCCCCTCGTCTCCCAGATCGTGGCTACGACACAGGCGTGTGACGTTTTATATACAGTGCGCATGCGTCAAACTCCGCCCGCCCCTGACGATCTTTCTCGTCTATTCCCCACCCCTTCACTTTACGGCGCAGTGGGGAGAGCACATGGCGGGGACACAGCAGGTGCGCCCCAAATATCCCACCAACGAGGAGGAGGACGAGGAAAGTCCGGAGGCAGAAACGTCCCGATCCTGGAGCCTGAAATTCAAGGCCTCCAATATGTCATTTGGAGAAATGTTGGAGATGGTGGACATATTAAAGAGGAGCGACTATGATGGGAAGTATGGGCCTTACCTCAACCCCAATGTCCGCAAGGCCAAGATCATGTCTAAAGTTGTGAGGAGGCTGTACAATCATTTTGGGGTACAACGATCCAAGGAGCAACTGAGGAAACGCTGGTCAGACCTGAAACTGAGGGAGGCCGATCAGTACAGAAAGATCAAGCGAGTTCTTCAAAAAAGTAAGTAGTTGTGTTTTGTGTTTGATTTCTTGCTTGCATACTGCTCCATGTGTTTGGATTTTTACAAAGTTGTACATTCCAAAATGGCCACTTTCAGGTTTGTCTGTGCATTCGATCGTACTCAACCTCGATCTTTCTGCCACTGTCATGTTCGTGTGTGTGTCCATTCGATCGTACTCAACCTCGATCGTTCGGCCACTTATAATACGATGTTTGTTGTTTTTTGGGGGAAAGGAAGTTTGTTCTCTCTAGAAATGTCATCAAGACTGTCCAGCCAATTTATTCAATGTAAAGGAGACGTCACCCAGTAGCTGTTTACCCATCTGGACTCTAGAGCACTAGTGCTGGGACACCTAAACCCCCTTTTTATTAGGCTTTTCCACACATGTGCTCCAGTGGATACTAGAGGGGGGTCTCCATCACCCAAACGTCGACCAAAAAGCTATAAGTTTAGGACCTTTACAAAGTGACTACATTCATGTTGGTGTCATTTGTAACTGGACACCCAAAAATATTGTCCCTCACTTTCAAGCAATGTTTGTCATTTCCTATTTCTGCCATCAATAGATTGTGTTGCTAAATCTTCCTTTTGTACATTCTCATAGGGGAGCGAAAACTTGGGACGTCTGAGGAAACCCCAAAACCAACACCTCCCAAAAAAGGGGAAAGAGCAGAAGCAGAGGAGGAGGAGGAGGAGGAAGGAGAGATCATAGAAATTGGAGAACTTGTCACCACAACAGGTGAGTGTGGGAGAACACAGCTACTGGTAAGCTAATCAATGTATGCCTGCCTCATTTCCAAGACCCTATTTTTTTTTGTTTTTGGTTTTTAGGTGACGTGGATGTTGTGGAAGAAAAATCGCACTTTACCACAGAGAGTGCCCACGTACTCATCGGGAGATAATGGTCTGCAATAGAGATCTAGATTACATAAAGCAAAACATCAATGATGTTCAACAAAAATTGAAGAACATCATTGATGTTTTAGGAAAAATCTGAAAACGCACCAAGTAATTAACACACATTTGTGGCTGCTTCTGAACACATTTGCAAGTTAAGAACTGTGTTAAATTTGGAACATGCACACATTGTGTCCACATGTGCTAGCTCCAATCATGGTGGATGAATGACAACGTTTTTTTGGGGGTGCAACCACTTTACGAACTACTAAAGTGGTTGTGGTGAAGGGGTTGCACCCCCAAAAAACGTCCATTCATCCCCATGATGGAAAATGGCACTTTTGAAGATTCGAGGCATGTGTTTTACCATATAATGACCATTTTCAGACCCAAATTGTGTGCATGTTCTAAATTTCCAGTTTCCAGGGGTGACCCCCCATGTGATGAAGGCAAGATCAAACACACTTTGAACATATAGTCATGTCTGATCTTGTCTTCACTTTAGAAAGTTGAACTTTCCTAGTTCCTAGGTTCTGTTTTGCTCCATGCCTGGTTTTACAAAATGCGGAATGTTTGTAAACAATGTTGTAAATAACCAAGATGTTGTCAGTTTGGGCAAGAAGTTTGTAAACGCACTTGTGAATGTTTTGCAAGTAAACTTTTTTACTTTTCTAAATGTGTGGCTTCCTTATTTAAAAAACAAAATGCATTATGTATGTCAAATGTAAAGGATTTGGGGGCAATGGGTGTTATTTACTAAAGGCAAGTCCAGTTTGCACTGCAAGTTTCTTTTCAAGGGCACTTTTTCACTGCACTTGTAGAGCATAGTGGATTTGACTTATGTAAATGACACCCACAGTGCTTTGTATGAAAACACGGAGCACAGCATTTTTGTGAATACACACATGTCTGACCTGGTGATGAAAAGGAGTATTTTGGGTGTCAGTTATGCACTACAAACCTTCTCTAGACCAAAGATTAGGTATCAAACACACAACATGAGAATAATCTTTTTGGGAAGAAGAGACTGTTACCTCCTTTTGCCCAGAAAGTGCATTCCCACTGTCGAAGGCAAAGGGAAAAGATTTCAAGGTAAAATAAGCTAAAAAGAATACGGAAATGACAAGAAATCATAGGTTGGTTGAAAAATAATATTTATTTAAAAATGCCTCTCACACATCGTCAGGCAGAGCAATGGCCCCCCTACCCACAAAGTAGTCCATATATTGCTCGCGGACCGCGCGGGCATTTAGAGGGGGCAAGCCTGGAAGTGCCACTTGAAGGGCTGTGAGGTCAGCATTTGGAGGGCCCTCCACATCTGGGCCAACGGCCACCACATAGTTCCTGTTATGTCTTTTGAGGAAGTTGTGCAATATGCAACAGGCAAGAACTATGTGGTTCAGTTTGTATTCCGCCAAGTTAATTGCCGTCAAGAACAGGCGGAAGCGGCTCGCCAGGATGCCAAAAGTGTTCTCCACAACTCTTCGGGCTCTGGACAGCCTGTAGTTGAAGACCCTCTGGTCTGGGGTGAGGGTCCTCATCGGGAACGGCCTCATCAGATGGGGAGTCAACGCAAACGCTTCATCTGCGACAAAGACAAAGGGGAGTCCTTCTGCATTCTCCTCTGGAGGTGGCAAGCACAGACTGCCACTTTGGAGACGCCAGTAGAACTCCGTGTGCGCAATGGCACCACCATCCGAGATCCGGCCGTTCATCCCCACGTCCACATACATAAACTCATATGTCGCCGACACCACCGCCAACATCACTACACTATTAAACCCCTTATAATTATAATAGTAGGACCCCGAGTTGGGCGGTGGGACGATGCGGACGTGTTTCCCATCAATTGCCCCTCCGCAGTTAGGAAAGTCCCAACGGCTGGCAAAGTGGGAGGCCACAGTCTGCCATTCCTGTGGCGTGGAAGGGAACTGTGGAGTGAAACCAGAAAAAAAAATTAGTCACTTTGCACATAAACATTGCAAGCAGATTAGACAATCAACATCTTGGAACAAGAGCATTGTTTAAAATTGGAGGCTGGAAAGTATTTGCACAGAAAAGTAGAGGCTCCCCTTCACAGATTAATCACCCCCCATCAATCCCCCCACTTATGATGGGCCATTGGCAATAACTAGGGTTTTGGGGGGGGGGGGGGGTTGGACAGGTAACCCTCTGCACTTCATTGATTGGCAAATGGCTCAATAATGTGTGCTAGTTTGGCCAGACCCTCTGTACTTAACACTATTGGCAGCCCCCAGGAAAGCTAAACTAACATTTCAACCCCCCCCCCCCCCCAAAAAAAAGGAAAGCACATTGTGACATTCAGAAATTACCAAGCAAGCTAATAGGAGGGAAAGAACACAAAAAAATAGGAAATGGAAAGTATGGAGGCAGCCCCTTGCACTACATGCTTTGCAGAATTCATCCCTAAAGATGCCCACTATAAAGAGGTAGGTATATAGTGTGTATTGACCTTGGGAAAGCCAGCAGATAGAGGATTGGTACCATCTGACAGAGCAGTTGGGGGAGGGAGTTCCTAATGAGTTTGCCCCCCCCCCACAAAAAAAATTAAAAAGGGGCTCTACATGAAGTAAACCACACAGCAAACATTGGTGCATATTTTAGTGGGTGTTTGGGGGCAAACAATACTATGCAGCAGACAAAAGACATTGCTTAAGTGACTAGGCCATAGGTGTCTATTGGGGCAGAAGAGCATGCTGGGGAGGTAAGTGAAGGGAAAAATGCATGAAGGAGAAAAGGGGCACAGCATATTAGAGCATATTGCAATCATGGTAATTAGGGAAGGAGGTCAAAAATACAAGACATTAGCAAACAGAGCATACATAGAAGGGAATAGTAAAGGAGAAATGTTACCTTAATATAGTCCTCCTGCAGGACCTCGATGATGGCAGAACAGGTCTCTGGAATAATGATTCCCAGGGCCTGGGGAGAGATACCTGAAGAGAACTTCAAATCCTGAAGACTTCTCCCTGTCGCCAAGTACCTCAACGTGGCAACAAGCCTCTGCTCCGGAGTAATGGCTTGTCTCATGCAGGTATCCTGCCGGCTGATAAAAGGGGTCAGCAAAGCCAAAAGACGGTGAAAATCGGGGTCCGTCATCCGGAGAAAGTTCCTGAAATCATCAGGATTATTCTCCCGGATCTCACGAAGCAAAGGCATGTGCGAGAACTGATCACGCTGAAGCAACCAATTCTTGGTCCACATACTCCTCGTCACTCTGTTCATGGACGGGTCTTGGGTCAAAGCTAAAAGCCTGACACCAATTCCGCGTACAGCACGAACTCGGCGACGAGTACGCACGGGAAACATCGCTCACAAGGTCACAAAAGGTCGGCTGGTCAGAACGGACAAACAGAAAGCACCGATAAACAGCAAGGCCTGAAAGAACGAAATGAATACCAGAAACGAGCAGACAATAAGCAGTGCAAATCAAAGCGTCCTATATCAAGATATAGGCCGCAATGACCAACAAATGCGAACTGACTACACGCACTAATAAACAGATACGCACGACAAGCACAAACTGAAGAGCAGTAACGATCTGAGTCAGAAAACTGAGAAGCGCGAATCTTAAGTCACCAAACTTCGACTAACTTGCGATAAACACGGGATCAGCAGAAGGAGCCCAACGGGTGCCTGACGTGGTGCTGAACTTCCCTTTTCTAGTCTCATGGAAGACGACTTACGTCACGACGTTCTTGCAGACCGGATATTCCAACAACGTTGTCCGACCGTGTGTACGCAACAACAACATCGGACAAAGTACGACGGACAGGATCCGACCGACCTGGTCCGCGGATAATCCACGCGTGTGTATGGGGCTTAAGTTATGTCCACTAATCCAATCATTTTGGAAGGAAGTCCAACGCCTTACCAAACAGATTACAACATTCCCCAATTTCACCAAAAACTTACAGCTACTCTCTAGCCATGCACATGATAAATGCAGCAAAAATGTGCATACCATGCCGTAGGCGTAACCCCAACCCTCCCACAATAGCAGAATAGTTTCGACGCATAACAAAAATCACAGAGATGGAGGAGCTAGTACACCAAGCGAAAGAGACACAATCCAAATTCACAAAGGTTTGATCCTGTTGGCACCACTTTGTAACATCAGATGAATTTGCTCGACTATCGGCCTAGAAAATAGAATCGAATCTCTAACACCCAATAGCACCTAGCAGAGGAGAATGGAGTCCCTAAACCCCCTCCCCTTTCATCCCTTTAGCTTTTCTTCCCAGCTTACACCCAAAATGAAGACCGGAACGTTACAGGATATGCAGATTTACATTTGTTGTTTAGTGGATACAAAGTCTATGATCCATTACAGTTCACAACCAGAAAATGCAGTTTGAGCCCAATTGGAGTGTCTAGAGGGTACTGGACTGCGTCCCCGACCTTCCTCATGACTACCAGTATTGCCCAATGCTTGAAATGTTTATATTTGTTTCCATCCAGATAGGTCTTATGTCCCTTTACAAACAACATGCTCATTAGATGCTCTCTTGTATGAAAATTTGAAAACAGTTTTTTTGCATGAATTACTCTGTTCTTGTAAAAACTCTCAATAAAAACGTTTGGGGGAAAAAAAAAGAAAAAAAAAACTGACCACTCAAAACTTTAGAGCACAGTGTGACAAGTCTTCTAGCTGTGCTGAGAACTTGGACTGCCCTCCTCAAATGAATGGTAGGTGGCACTGGTTAGGAGCACTGGTGGCGACTGTGTGGGGCCGATGTCCCTTTTAAAGAAACCGGAAATCAGCTTTATTTTTTTCTCCAAAAAGCAGATTACCAGCTTCTGTTTGCATCATGTGATCAGCTGTCATTGGCTGACAGTTGATCATGTGGTAAAGGGCCGTGATCAGCCCTTTACTCTGATCTGTGATTAGCCGAGTCCCAAGGACAGAGCGTGCTGCCCAGTGCGAGCATGGGAGGACGTCCATGTACGCCCTCCAGGCAATGTAAACCTGCGCTGTAGCCGTCTTTCGGCTATAGCGCGGGCATCAAGTGCTTAAATACCACCAAGAGAAAGCTCTATCTCTCTCAAAAAAAAATTCATATGGGTACAGTGTTGCAAGACCGCGCAATTGTCATTCAAAGTGTGATAGTGCTGAAAGCTGAAATTTGCCCTGCATAGTAAAAATTGGGCATGGGTGCCATTCACAGAGTGCCTTGCATTTTTTTCAATGAATACAAAGCATTCTCTGGAAGAGATGAAGAACTGGGGTAGTGAACTCTAAATCTCCATCTTTTTCAATTAGGGAACACCTTACATTTTTTGTGTAAAATGCAAGGTATTCTGTGAATGGCACTCATGCCTAACGAGTGACTCCCTGTGGTTACGGTGCAGTGGGGCACGTGACCCAGGAAAACTGTGGTGGTCAATGTAGTAGTGGCAATTAAATACAGTGACTTTCCGCTTCCACAGTGATTTGACGAGTATAGAATTTGTATATTTACATTGGTTAAAGCTGGATCAATGTAACTATGCAACAAAATCTATACCTGAAATTCAGATTTAAGCTTTGCAGATAGTGTTTGCAGATGTCATTCATATAAGCTGAAATTCAGAATACATTGTAACAATATTATTATAACATATTTGTGGATGAAGCTTGCAACTGTTGTTTTTAGGTTTCACTCATACAGGAGCTGTCAGCTAATCAGACCCAGAGTATAGAGGTGAATTAAAGTCTACCTACTGTGCCTGCTATAAATTACACCTTTTATTTTGCCTCCTACAGGGAATGCACAGGTTTGCTTTAACTTCCTTTTCATGGCTTTCAGTTGTCGTGTAAAAATCATTTATGTATTGTACTGAAAAATACTGGAAATACAAAATAATTAGTACGTGTTTTGTTTCTAGAATTGTTATTTTTAGTTAATTAAGTTTTTGTTTTTTTTGTCGTTTTCCTGTGCTGTTACAAACAAGTAATTATGCAACAACTATGTAGAAATGTGACATGCTTTTTCCTCTGTAAATTAGGTGTTGTTAGCAAGACAATTTTAATTACAATTTATAACCAGTATTTTTCTGTTAAGCCAACAAATTTTATTAAACAGTCAAACATATTGCTTAAGACATTTATAGAACTGGTACATCCTGAATACTAGATGCTTTCTTACACTAAAGTACCTGTTTAAGTATTTTAATATTAATGTCCTTTTAAGAATGATGAAGTTCTTTCACTGCCCAATCAACAAGCTGAGGGTGTCTTTGACCAAGGTTCTCTTTAGCCTAGTACACACGGGCCAAATGTTGGCAGGCAAAAGAAACCAGCCAACTTTTGACCCGTGTGTATGGTAGCCGGTCCGACAGAAGCCTGCCAAATGGGAAGGCTAATGATTGAAAAGGGTCTGCCGACTAGCTCCCACTCAACGCTCTCAGCCAATGGCTGAAAGCACTGACCTTAGTGTTCTGGCAGGGGGCCATCCCCCTGTCAGAACACAATAGAACAGCAGGGGAGATTGTTGTACTAACATCGGATTGTTAGCTGAGCTGTCAGTTTTTTTTTTCATTCAACCTGCTGGGTTGAACCAAAAAAAAATAGTTCTGTGTAATAGGCTTTACTTGACTGCACTGGAGAAACATAGAGATCAGGAAACTGACTAAGTTGCCTGGCAGATGTGTGTAGCGGTACCCCTATAGGGGCTGCTGAGTGATGTGGCCCACCTGTCACCCTGCCCAACTAACAATTGCGCGGTCGTGCGACGTTACACCCAAACAAAATTGACGTCCTTTTTTTCCCACAAATAGAGCTTTCTTTTGGTGGTATTTGATCACCTCTGCGGTTTTTATTTTTTGCGCTATAAACAAAAGAAGAGCGACAATTTTGAAAAAAAACACATTTATTTTTTACTTTTTGCTATAATAAATTCCCATTTTTTTTAAAAAAAAACTATTTTTTTCCTCAGTTTAGGCAGATACGTATTCTTCTACATATTTTTGGTAAAAAAAATCGCAATAAGCGTATATTGATCGGTTTGCGCAAAAGTTATAGCGTCTACAAAATAGGGGATAGATTTATTGAATTTTTTTTTTTTTTTTTTACTAGTAATGGCGGCGATCTGCGATTTTTTTTCGTGACTGCGACATTGCGGCGGACACTTCGGACACTTTTGACACATTTTTGGAACAATTCACATTTACACAGCGATCGTTGCTATAAAATTGCATTGATTACTGTGTAAATGTGACTGGCAGGGAAGGGGTTAACACTAGGGGGCGCTGCAGGGGTTAATGTGTTCCCTATAGAAGTGATTCTAACTGTGGGGGGAGGGGACTCACAAGGGGAGGAGACCGATCAGTGATCCTCCGTACTGGGATCACATGATCGGTCTCCTCGCCACTGACAGGACGTGGAGCTGTGTGTTTACACACACAGCTCCACGGTCCCACGCGGTCCCGTTGTTTTAACGGGCACTCGCACCGGGTCCTGAACGATGCCGCGGGCGCGCTCGCGCCCCCCCCGGGCGGCCGGGAATGCGATGACGTCATATGACGCCCACCCAGGATGGGAGATCCACCTTGTGGGCGTCATATGACTATACGCCGGTATTGAAGTGGTTAAGGAGGCCTGCCCCTGCCAATCCAGGTTGGGGAATGGTCAGGGCTCTTTAGAACAACCCAGACAGCTCCACCTTTCTTCCACTCATTCCTTCTAGAAGCCTCTAGAAACAGAAGGTAGGTAACCAAAAGATGAAGCTAGCTGTCACCAGCCTACTCTAGGTAACTTCCAGCCCCACAGATCAAAACAAACAGGCCTGTCTAAATTTACCTGCACTCAAAATAACTATCTCTAGCACCTACCTAAGGAAGAGGGTGCTACAGGTCCCTGGTACATAAGACTGGCTTATAAAAAATAAAAAAAACATCGGCAGGTAAGACAGTTAACATATACCGTATGTATTTCGAACATGAGCCTGGTGATTGGACAGTGGTAGCATCAAAACACTAGCCCTTGCCTGCTCTGCTCTCTTCAGTAAAAGGAGCATGGGCATGCATCACAGCCTGAATGTTCCCAGATCTGTCCCTACCTCTCTTTATCCTTTAGATAGCCTGTCAGCACCCTCCCGCCAAATACCCCTTGATTTTAAAAATCTAAAGAGCTGAACAGTGCCTGCATCCAATCAGATGTAAGCACTGTTTAAGTATTTTGACAACCATTGATGATGACTGCTGTCAGAATACAATGGCGGCAGCGATAGATTCGTCCATCCGTGTTACATTTTTGGGCATCCTTATGTGCAGGTGCCTACTAGCATCCACTTTCCAACATGCACACCACATTTTAATCAGCCTAAACAAAAAGAAATCAAACATTCTGATATCACTATTTCATGGTCTTTTTTATTGGTATTTCCATCAAAGATATTTCATAACTGAAAATAAATGATTCATCCCCCAACAATGCCTTCCTTTAAAAAACCTGGAAGAATCTTTGTCAAGGTTTCTACTATGGACGTATCGTGCCAATCAACGATAATGGAGAGTGTTATAATTATAGTATCTCACATTTTTGTAAATATTTTATTATATCTTTTCATGTGACAACACTGAAGAAATGACACTTTGCTGCAATGTAAATTAGTGAGTGTACAGCTTGTATAACAGTGTAAATTTACTGTCCCCTCAAAATATCTCAACACACAGCCATTAATGTCTAAACCGCTAGCAACAAAAGTGAGTACACCCCTAAGTGAAAATGTCCAGATTGGGCCCAAAGTGTCAATATTTTGAGTGGCCACCATTTTTTTCCAGCACTGCCTTATCCCTCTTGGGCATGGAGTTCACCAAAACTTCACAGGTTGCCACTGGAGTCCTCTTCCACTCCTCCATGATGACATAACGGAGCTAGTGGATGTTAGAGACCTTGTGCTCATCCACCTTCCGTTTGAGGATACCCCACAGATGCTCAATAGGGTTTAGGTCTGGAGACATGCTTGGCCAGTCCATAACTTTTACCCTCAGTTTCTTTAGCAAGGCAGTGGTCGTCTTGGATGTGTGTTTGGGGTCGTTATCATGTTGGAATACTGCCCTGCAGCCCATGCTCGGCTTCAGTATGTCACAGTACATGTTGGCATTCATGGTCCCCTCAATGAACTGTAGCTCCCCACTACCAGCAGCACTCATGCAGCCCCAGACCATGACACTCCCACCACAATGCTTGACTGTAGGTAAGACACACTTGTCTTTGTACTCCTCACCTGGTTGCCGCCACACACGTTTGACACCATCTGAACCAAATAAGTTTATCTCATCAGACCACAGGACATGGTTCCAGTAATCCATGTCCTTGGTCTGCTTGTCTTCAAGCAAACTGTTTGAGGGCTTTCTTGTGCATAATCTTTAGAAGAGGCTGCCTTCTGGGACGACAGCCATGCAGACCAATTTGATGCATTGTGCAGCGTATGGTCTGAGCACTGACAGGCTGACCCCCCACCCCTTCAACCTCTGCAGCAATGCTGGCAGCACCCATACGTCTATTTCCCAAAGACAACCTCTGGATATGACGCTGAGCATGTGCACTCAACTTTTTTAGTCGACCATGGCAAGGCCTGTTCTGACTGGAACCTGTCCTAGGCCATCTTTATGTAGAGCAATAATTCTTTTTTTCAGATCCTCAGAGCGTTCTTTGCCATGAGGTGCCATGTTGAACTTCCAGTGACCAGTATGAGAGTGAGAGCAATAACACCAAATGTAACACACCTGCATACCTGATACCTGAGACCTTGTAACACTAACAAATCACATGACAGGGAGGGAAAATGGCTAATTGGGCCAAATTTGGACATTTTTACTTAGGGGTGTGCTCACTTTTGTTGCCAGCGGTTTAGACATTAATGGCTGTGTTGAGTTATTTTGAGAGGACAGCAAATTTACACTGTTATACAATATGTACACTCACTACTTTACATTGTAGCAAAGTGTCAATTCTTCAGTGTTGTCACATGAAAAAATATAATAAAATATTTACAAAAATGTGAAGGTATGTACTCACTTTTGTGAGATACTGTATGTGGGTTATGGAAATTGTGTACATATCTACTTTTCATATTTAACTATTAATGTGACAACATTGCAACAATGAAAAAGATATTTTAATTCCATTAAAGTGGACCTGTGTTCTGTTCATAAAAGGCAATGCGTCAGGTTCGCTTTAATTTTGCCCTTCTTATGAATATACACTTACCTTTCTTTCACCTTCCCCTTTTTCAAGTCCTGTGCAGTGAGTATGCCCCCCTCCTGTTTCCTGTGCAGACTCACTGGTTCTTTAATGTGTTAGATGGCCTCCCTGACCAATGGTGAAGATATGTGTGCAGGGTATAATAGACCAAACATAACTTCTACAGGTGAAGTCAAGATTTGCACATAACTTCAACCACCTACATCTCTGGATTTGATCATTCAGACATGCAGTTTAGGTTAGGGCTTTACAGAGTTAACGTGTTATGCCGCATACACGCGGTCAGACTTTCCGGCAGAAAAAGTCAGACGGAATCTTTTCATCAGATATTCCGATCGTGTGTGGGCCTCATCTGACTTTTTTTTTCGAAAATTCTGACGGACCTAGAAATAGAACATGTTTTAAATATTTCCGACAGAATCAATTCCTATCGGGAAAACCGTTCGTCTGTATGCTGTTCCGACGGATCAAAAACGACGCATGCTCTGAAGCAAGTACGAGACGGCAGCTATTGGCTACTGGCTATTGAACTTCCTTTTTCTAGTCCCTTCGTACGTCACTGCGTTCTAGACGGTCGGTCTTTGGTGTGATCGTGTGTAGGCAAGACAGTTTCAGCGGAACTCCATCGGAAAAACTGTGTACGACAGGAAAAAACCGAAGGAAAAAACGGTCGTGTGTACGTGGCATTAGAGTTAAAACAGGTAATGAGAAGACAACGTATCGCCTCCTCATTGCAGATTTCTTTTCAGCAGTGTTGATTTTGACATTACATTTCGATTTAGTTATAGTCCTGTTTTAGTCATCTGAATTGTTTTAGTCGTATTTTAGTCGACTAAAATTGAATGGGTTTAGTTCAATTGTAATTCATTATTTGTGATTTGTCTGAGAGCGCTGATCGGAGTGTTCTGGCAGGGGGGCTGTCCCCCCGTCAGAACACAACAGCTCAGTGGGGGAGATCGCAGGGTTGAATGAAAAAAAACTGTTATGCCGCGTACACACGATCGGACATTCCGACAACAAAATCCTTGATTTTTTTCCGACAGATGTTGGCTCAAACTTGTCTTGCATACCCACGGTCACACAAATGTTGTTGGAGATGTCGAACGTCAAGAACGCAGTGACGTACAAGACATACGACGAGCCGAGAAAAATGAAGTTCAATAGCCAGTGCGGCTCTTCTGCTTGATTCAGAGCATGTGTGGACTTTTGTGCGTCAGACTTATGTACACACGCTCGGAATTTCCGACAACGGATTTTGTTCTCGGAAAATTTGAGAACCAGCTCTCAAATTTTTGTTGTCGGAAATTCCGACAACAAATGTCCGATGAAGGCTACACACAGTCAGAATTTCCGACAACAAGCTCACATCGAACATTTGTTGTCGGAAATTAGTGTGTACCAGGCTTTAGTCGGCGAAAGTATTTTCCTCAACTAAATTAACACTGATTAAGATCATAAGAAGTCCTTAGTGAGATGGAGCTCTGGACTTGATGGAGGCTCTGAACGAGATGATTCTTAATCAGATGATTGCTGACCTGTGGCAGCTTTCTAGAACTGATGGGACTTCTGGATCCCTGGAGAGTCCATTTATACTGTATAAAATTAAAGAATGGGAGCTTTAAGCCATAGGAATCGGTCCAGGATCATTTTGTACAAATAAAAGCTGCTATCGAGAGTTGGCAGCCAATGCATTTCAAGGGTTATACACAAGTCCTCCTTCAACAGGGTTTAGATTTAATTCTTAGAAAGCCGTAGCCAAAATTTGGCTCAGCCAGGATGTTGGACTGGACCATCCCTATGATTAGATGCTGTCATCCTTTCACTTTCACTTTTTTTTCATGATATGCTTACTTTAAATCGTCTAGGGTTGTAACCTGTTTGCTTTAAAGTGAAGCTGTGGCCAGGCTACCAACATTCAAATAAACATCAATTGCAGCCACTGTACCATCAAACGCCACCACTTTACCATCAAACGCCGCCACTGTGCCCATCAAATGCAGCCACTGTACCATCAAACGCCACCACTGTAGCATCAAATGCTGCCACTGTGCCCATCAAATGCTGCCACTGTGCCCATCAAACTCTGCTGCTGTGCCATCAAATGCTGCGCTGTGCCATCAAATGCCACCACTGTGCCCATCAAATCCTGCCGGTGTGCCCATTAAATGCTGCCGGTGTGCCAAATGCTGCCACTGTGAATCCCTACCGCCCGCTCGCACACCCACACACATGCATGCACACCCACACACACATGCATGCACACCCCCCCACACACACACATGCATGCACCCCCCACACACACACACACATGCATGCACCCCCCCCCACACACGCATGCATGCACCCCCCCCCCACACACACACATGCATGCACCCCCCCACACACACATGCATGCACCCCCCCACACTAGGGTTGCCACCTTTTCTTCATGCCAAACCCGAACACTTTAGAGATGCATGGCAATTTTGTATGCAGTATACACTATAGGATTGCAAAATACTTTAAACACCTTATAGTAATGTGGTGCGCTACACAGGCCAAAACGAACAGTGGGTGTGGCCAAATTCAGTTAAAGAGGGCAACAGATTTGTGTATGACTATCTCTGTTACCTGGGAAGCCACAGGTCAATCTGAATAACGTGTCTGGGTTTCAGGCGGGCTGAAACCCAGACACATACGTCAAAACCTGGACTGTTCTGGTGAATCCCAGAGATAGGTGGCAACCCTACATGGTGCTGCAACTTCCTTGGGTCACTCTAATATCCATGGGTTACTTAGTTTATTGGAGCACTTTAAAGTTCATGGGTCACTCTAATATTCATGGGGTACTCTGCCTATGGGGCATTCTAACCTCCATGGGGTGCGTCTATAGAGTGCTCTAGCATCCATGGCTTAATCTGTCTATTGGGTTATTGTAGCATCCATGGGGTGCTCCAAAGGTTATGGGGAGCTCTAACCTCCAAGGGTTGTTTTGTCTATGGGTCACTCTAGCATCCCTGGGGTGCTCTAACGTCTATGGGGCATTCTTATTTCCATGAGTTGCTCTAATGTCCATGGAACACGCTAACCTTTGCTTTGTCTATTGGGTGCTCTGAAATCTATTGGTAACTCTAGCATCCATGGGTGCTCTAATGTTTATGGGGTGCTGTAACATCTATGAGGTGTTTTAACGCCTATGTGCAGCTCTAAGACCGTGTTTAGCTGGACAACCAGCCATTCCTACCAGCTGTTTTCACTTTTTGCACAATGTATCACTGATTATGCAAATATTTATCCAATGGAGTTTATAAAGATTAATCGTGCTGCGCTACCCCTTAACCATGTGTAGAAACAGATATTTTAAATAGATTGTATAAAAAGTAGTAATTGAATCCACAATCCTGATGCTGCAAATCTATAAATACCAATAAAAATATACACCAAAATATTACCACATATGTTAAAATATAAATGAACATGTTGAATACATATACCATTGTTGTAAATTACATAAAGAACATCCAAAATAATTAAATCCACAATCTCAGTGCAGTAAATCATCAATAATACCTAAAGTGCATGCTACAAATTTGTGGCTGCACACATTTGTATTTGTAGAATGCAGTTTGATTATTATTGATGATTTACTGCACTGAGATTGTGGATTTAATTATTTTGGATGTTCTTTATGTAATTTACAACAATGGTATATGTATTCAACATGTTCATTCAAATTTTAACATATGTGGTAATATTTTGGTGTATATTTTTATTGGTATTTATAGATTTGCAGCATCAGGATTGTGGATTCAATTACTACTTTTTATACAATCTATTTAAAATATCTATTTTTTTTTTTGGTATTTATAGATTTAATGCACTGGGATTGTGCATACAAATATCACTTGTTTATACACTTTATTTAAAATATGTGTTTGCACCTGGGTTAAGGGTAGTGCAATCATTAATCTTCACATATTTAGTTGGAATGTGGGGAATACATTTGTATGTGAGCAGCAAACTTAAGTATTTATAATATTTTAAGTGGCAGCTCAGTAGTATATAGTACACAGTGCTATGAGTTTATTGCACAGAGTACAAGACATTGGCATGTGGCTTCCTTCACCCTTACCTTCCCTGGTGCATGCCCCAGACCACACTTTCTTCACTCATGCACTCAACATCCTCCGAGCCAACAGCATAAAGTTCCCTCCACAACGTGCATAGCCACTGTACAAACTAGGATGGAATCGCCCAGCTCGTCCTAGCCCCAGCCCCGCCCAGCAGGAGGGACATATTGAAATACAATCTCTAGCCACACAGTGCCCCACGGCTGAAGAAATTTAACTTTCCCTGCCCACACTCCCTATATGGGAGGGGTTAGCAAGGGGGCGTCTGAAAAGTTCAGTATTCGGCACTGCTGCAGTGAGAAGCTTCTCAGCCACAGCACGGCATAAATAATGTGTCCGGGATCAGGCAAGCTGAATCCCAGGCACATGATTAAATTCCCGTACTGTCCGGGTGAATCCCGTACAGGTGGCAACCCTACCCCACACACACATGCATGCACACCCCCACACACACATGCATGCACCCCCCCCCACACACACACATGCATGCACCCCCCCCCACACACATGCATGCACCCCCCCCACATGCACCCCCCCCCACACACACACACACATGCATGCATCCCCCCCCACACACACACATGCACCCCCCCCCCACACACGCACATGCATACACACACATATAAACACACATACAGTAGATAGTCTTATAAAAAAAAAAAACATCAGACATTTACAGTACCTTCTTCCTGCCGGGTACTGCACTGTAGGGGGAGACAAAGAGCACAGCACACAGTGCTTTCACTTTAGTTATGTGAGGAGCTCCCTGCACCGATTACCGGACAGGCGATCGGGGAGCTCCTCTCAGCCTCCCCTCCTATCAAATAGTACAGGGAGGC
This sequence comes from Lithobates sylvaticus, assembly GCA_028564925.1. Taxonomy (NCBI): domain Eukaryota; kingdom Metazoa; phylum Chordata; class Amphibia; order Anura; family Ranidae; genus Lithobates; species Lithobates sylvaticus. Next base: position 155,649,072 of record CM053037.1, read on the forward strand.
CTCAAAGGCCCCCTGCAGCAAGGGGCCCGGTCGCCATGGCGATCTCGGCGACCCCTATAATTTCGCCACTGTGTACAGGATTTACATAGCGCCAACAGTTTGGGCAGTACTTTACATCAGACATTCTCCTACATTCTTACGTAGGTGTGAACAGCTAGGAACCCTTTTCCACATATGCTGGACCTGCCTGGTGGTCGAGCAGTTTTGGTCAGGAGTATTCTGTATCTTGACTACACTGATGGAATGAGATATTCCTCTCAAGGCTGAATACGCCATTCTCTGTATAAAACCTCCTGAATTGTTTAAAGTGCAATTTACGTTAATGATTTGCGTTCTCATGGCTGCTAAACAAACAATTGGTAAAGTGTGGCAAACTCCTACTCTCTCCATAGCCGTAGCTAATTCTCAGGTTACACAAACGATGCTACATGAGAAGTGGAGGTGAGGATAACCAATACAATGCAAGAATATTCAGTCATGTGGTACCCGTGGTACACACACTTTATTCCTACCAGAATGGATTGAAGTCTGTTTGTAGGCAGGTAGAGTTTTATGCTGCCCCAGTCGGGAGGATCGGGCTGACCATACAATATACAATTTTCTTGTACAATTTCCCTTTAGATTTACCAAAACCATATAATATGAGGTCAAACCTAAACACTTCCAATGTGTATGCAATCAGGCAAGCTCTTGCACTACAGTTGAAGGTAAATCTAAAGGAAACTGAATAAGAAAATTGTATAAGGTATGGCCATTTTTTGTGTTAATTGTGCTTCCCGGCTCTTTTTTTGGCGGGCTTTTTTGGGTTCAACCTACTGGTTTTATTGTATTATAAAAGGGACAGGGTTTCAGATCTGAGTGTCAGCGGTTGCTGCTGTTGGCTGTCCATTTCTCTGTTTGTGGTACCATTGCCGGAGTCCATCTTGCTGTCCTGCTGAAATATGCCGAGACCGGAGTGCCAACTAATGAACATCCAGCTGCAGAATCCTTCTACAGCCTAGGGGGTTTTCGGGAATCTGCAATCCATCCTGAAGATGACAATCCTAGATACTACCATCATGGACTTATCCTGTGCAGGTATGCTGGGGCAGCCACAAGCCTGGGTTAGGGATTCATTTTAGGGAAAGACTATGTTTGACTGTCATGCCAAATTATTTAAAGTGGAGTTCCACCCAAAAGTGGAACTTCCGCTTTAAGGACTCCTAACCCCCCGACATGCCACATTTGGCATATCATTATTTGGGGGGAGGGGGGGTAAGCTAGTTTTGACAGGTACCCAGCTCTAACTTCCGCTCGTGCTGCCTAAGCGACTCCTCCTCTCCCCCTCCCTCCCTGCAATCTTCTGGGACACGTCACAGATCCTAGAAGATTGCTCACCATTCAGGACACGCAGCGCGACAAGCGCAGTGCGCACTTGGCTGGGAAGCCACAAGCTGTCACAGCCGGGTGCCCACAGTAGTAATGCCGGCGCTGGGGAGAGGCAGGGGAGAGAACCGAAGCTTCGGCCGGCCACATCGCTGGACCGTGGGACAGGTGAGTGTGTGTTTATTAAAAGTCAGCAACTACACTTTTTGTAGCTGCTGACTTTTAATAAACAGAAAAACTTTATGTGAAGCTTCTGAAACTTTGCCTTTGCGTGGTCTGAAGGTACTCAAAGGGTTTAATGCAAGTAACCAGCACACATAGTTATGCACATTGGGGTATGAAGACAGACAGGGCTTCTGTTAGAAATCACAGAGCCCTGTACAGCCTACCTGACAGCCCCTACCGCACCCCAACATGTGAACAAGTTGTCATTTTTCTTTAATTATTCCTTAGAATAAAAATAAAAATAAAAAATAAAAAATTGAAGAATTTTTATTTTTATTTAAAAAAATGTTTTGAATTTCTTTTTGTATCCCTATTGGGGGGCTTTGAAATATTAGGAGTCTAAACAGACCCCTAATGTCTCACTTTTGAGAGAACGGACATGTTGATTAAAATTCCTCATGTCCCTTCTCTGCAACCTCAGCTGCACTGAACAGCGAATGAATGGGAAGTGCTTTGTGCTGAGCTGCTTCCTGTTTTATTTACAAACTGAAGCATAATAACCAGTTTACTATGCTTTAGTAATGAATGGACACAGGATCTATCGGTACCGATCTCTCACTGTGTTCATTCAGGAAAGGACAGGCCAGTAAATAGTACATTTACTGCCCCGACTCCCCGCTCTGCATCCTGAAACTGATCCTACTGTGTGTGGAACGGAGGGAAGCTGACACATGGGATGGGGGCACAGATCTAGAATGGATCATCCTGCAGCACAGCCAGAGGGAGGGAGAGAAGGAGAAGCCAGCAGTGCTGCAGGGGGAACCGCATAAGGAGCAATAAGCCATTCCAACTGCTTGGCAGTTGCCCAGGCCCCCCTTTTAAACTGATGGGGCCTGGGCCAAGTACAGGCAGCCCTCCTGTACTTGGCCCAGGCCCCATGCCTTATCTGCAGCCCTGAAGACAGCAGTACAAGTGTTAATACCGTGTGACGATACAAGTGGTTAAAGGTAACAAAGGTTTCACATGCAGCCTGTTGTAAGCGTGAACATGTGGCATGTGGGATAGTTTCTTGCAGGAGTAGTTGTTGTCGGCACTCTTTCCATGAGCAGGTCCATCTCCCATAGTAACTGGAGCAGATCAGCGCCGCAGAGCCAGCCTGTAAGGAAGACAAAGGTTTAAGCGAGTGCACGCATGAAGCCAATGCTAGATGCACAGCTGTGCTCCATTCGGTTTCTGAGAGTGAGTTAACAGAGATATGCTGTGCAGGGGGCAAGGTCTCTGCGTGGCCCTCCTGAATGCATCAGTGACCATGGTGATGTATGTTACCATTGAGAGAATTTATTAAAGTTCAGTCTTCTGTGCAAGCGTGGGTACCCCATGTGTAAGGCAGTGACCCTATCTAAATCTTATGTGATCCTAACTTGGTGCCCAATGAGGATGGGGAAATGGAGGAAGTTACAACCATCCCATCAGCCTACCCCCCTACATATTTGGCTTTTAGGTGGGCTAGACCGTCACCCCTCTTTGATTGTTTCCTTTTTCCTTACCCTTTATTTTCCACCACCTGACTACCTGTATCTTGTTTTTTTGAGCCACTGCATATTTGCAGTTTCTTTATATCTCAGTCTTGCACATTGTTGTATAAACTGATGCTGGAAAATAACTTTTTATGCACAACGTATCAGGGACCTGCAGTCATGGCAGGCAGGTGAGGCAGAACCTCACCTGCCATGAACATTAAAACAAAAAAATAAATAAAAATAAATCGAGCTTTGAGTGTCGTAGACCCCACATTTGGGGTCTGTGTAGCCCAAGTCCTACCCCACCACTGGTAAAAATGTAGGGCTCCTATGACCTATGGATCCAGAGATATGGGGCTCTTTTTTGCAGCCTGTTAGAAGCTAAATACAGAGTGGCCACTTGAAATACAAGCTGACACACTCTGCAGCAGACTGAGAGGATGAGCTTTCAGTGCCTCTCCTCACTTCTTGTCAGAGTTACTGAGCTCAATGAAAAGCATGGAGTCTTGGACCAATGGTAAAGTAGGAGATCCCTGAAAACTCATTTATTCAGGTAAGCCTATGTGGGATACCTAACAACTGTCCCTGAACCACCCCCATCAAATCATTCTCTGCAGCTTATACCTTTTGTACCACCACCCTTTAGAATGTAAGCTCTATGAGCAGGGCCCTCCTGTACCTTTTGTATTGTACTGAAAATGTGTTGTCCCCCCAATACATTGTAAAGTGCTGTGTAATCTGTTGGCGCTATATAAATCGTGAATAATAATAATAATAATAATAAAAAGTATCATTGGTCCCGGCTGTCCAATAAAAATGCTGCAGTGGAGGCACGCCTCTCATTGCAGTGTCATAGATTTCAGGATACAGAACCTAATCTTCCTGGTCCTTCTGCAGTCAGTACTCCTCTGTCAGGCTGACTGGCTAGAGATTCTCCACCTGAGGACTTTTCAGGGGACTCTTCACAAGAGTCAGCTCCTTCTGGCGTCAGTCATTCCTTGGTGAAACCATTTATCCAGGCAGTCAGATCTGCGACAGCCTGACAGGACGCAGGAGCAGCGTGTAAGCCAGCGATCGCCCTCACCTCTGTGTCTAATGCCATCAGAGCTTGGACTGATAATATTGAGACGGCTTTGCGCCAGGATGTTCGCAAGGGGGATATAATTAAAGCCTTGGAAGAGATCAGGTTATCAGCAGACTTCGATGGGGTAGCAGCCATAGACACGATTAGCTGCTCAGCAAGGTCCATGCTGCACTCAGTAATGGCTAAGAGAGCTTTGTGGCTGAAACCCTGGACGGCTGACTTAATTGGTGCAAAATACCTTTCGATGGTAAGGCATTATTTGGAGACAAGATGGATAAAGATATCTCCAGGTTGTCAGAAGGAAAGTCCGGTATGCTTCCCCAGGACAGAAGGATGCTAAGATTTAGAGGGGGCTCTTCTAGATTCCGCCAGTCAAATCCTAGGGATTTTAGACAATCAAGACAACCCAGAGACAACAGAAGACCCTGAAAAGGCACTCAGGCATCCGTCTTGAACAGAAAGACGAAGACCCTCGCGGCTCCACAGGAGCAGAAGCAGTCTTTTTGACACCAAGGTTGCCCAGACACTCCCAGTGGGAGCCAGGCTAAAGTTCTTTTTTCCACTCTGGGCCGATCATTGCCATTATCCCTGGGTCCTGTCTACAATTCAATGGGGACACCTTTAGAGTTTCTCTCATCCCCACCTCAGAATTTCTTCAAAAGAACGGAGATTCCATCCTCTCCGCTGAAGGCTCAAGCCCTAAAACACTTCGTAACATCACTCCAGCTTCAAGGAGTGGCTGTGCCAGTTCCCTTGGCAGAACGCTTTGCAGGCTTCTACTCCACCTTATTTCTGGTCCCAAAGAGGACAGGTAAGTGGAGGCCTGTGATGGATCTAAAAAGGTTCAACAGGTACATACACCCCGGAAGCTTCAAGATGGAGTCTCTGCAGACAATTATCCAGGCAGTTCAGCCATCAGATTGGATGATCTCAGTAGATCTGCAAGATGCATATCTACACGTTGCAATTCTACCTGCCTTTCAAAAATATCTAAGATTTGCAGTAGGATGGACCCACCTGCAGTTTCAAGCTCTGCCCTTCGGTCTCTGCACCTCCCCCAGGGTATTCACCAAGATTCTAATATCTGCTCTAGTTCCCCTGCGGGAGAGGGGCTTGAGGATATACCACTACTTAGATGATATCCTCCTCCTAGCAAACAACCCGGATCAGTTGGTATATCACCGAGACATTCTTCTCCAGTCTCTAAAGGAGCTAGGTTGGCAGTTAAACTCCGAAAAAAGTCAACTTGCACCTACACAGCATATAATCTATCTGGGGGCAATGTTCGACATACAGGAGGGGACAGTATCATTACCTTCTCCATCATCCAGAGAATGATCAAGGTCATCCGGAGCTTATATCTGACGGCTTCTCAATGTTTGAACCTCATTGGCACAATGTCTGCCTGCATACCGATGATTCCTTGTGCCCATTGGCACTTGAGGCATTTCCAGACGGGGTGCTTGGCGCAGTGGAAGAAACAACGACTCTCTCAGATGATCCTGCTGACGGGAGCAATGTGCAGGGGTCTTCACTGTTGGACCTTTCCAGGAAACCTCTCCAGACCTCGTCATCTGGGTTCCTTCCCCTGGATCACAATTACGTCCGACGCAAGCGGACAAGGCTGGGGAGCCCATTGCGGGAGAAACCAGGATACAGGGAAGATGGTCCTGTTCCACCCAGGGAGTGGTATCCAACATCCTGGAGATGAGGGCAGCATTCCTGGCATTGACTTCATTGGCATCTCAAATCAAAGTAAAGAAGTTATTGGAGATTTGGGACTGTCTAAGGTACAAACGCAAAATAAACGATTTCATGAAGATACGATAAAATTGCTTGTTTTATTAACATAAAAGTAAAGAAAGAAAAAGAATTACATTATTTGACTCCATGTACATCGGTATGTGAATCATAGGGTTCAAAGGTACTACATACAATTCCTAGTGGAACACCTATATTATCATACATTCAAAATACACAGGTCATGATACTTGTCCGATCGCTCGACATGTTTCGCCTAAATAGGCTTCATCAGGAGACAAGGATAAGATATATTTGCAGATGGACGAAGATTTTTAGAAATGTTTCCGTATTCTATGGTATGTATATATTATATTATATTATATTATATAATATATATATTGTATATTATATTACATGAACAAACACGTTTCAGCACACACAGATTTCCCCTCCCTTTCCCCCCCCCCCTTCCCCTTCCCCTTTTCCTTTTTCCCTGTCGCATCTTCTTTCCCCCCCCCCCCCCCTTTTTCACCTTCCCTCTCTCCCCTTATTAGCACCAGTAGTTGAGCACTGCTAGGTTTGATGCGTGGGCCATATAGGGCCTGGACCAGGCCTTAATCTGTGTGTGCTGAAACGTGTTTGTTCATGTAATATTTCCCCCCCCCCCTTCCCCCCCCCCCCCTATGGGGGGTGGGACTGTCTGTTTAATGCCTTTATTGATTTACAAATATGCTCACTTTGAGTTGTAAAAATTATGTGTTTAACAACAACCTCACAATAAAAATAACAACAATTATATGCTGCATTGAATGTATGTTTACAGGGCGTCCTCTTTATCTCTTTACTCTTCTTCTTTTGTTTCTTGTCATCTCCTCTCTCTTCTTTTCTTTTTCTTCCTTTATTTTCTTCTTTCCCGTCATCAGCTCTGATTGGTCCCGGTGGACTTTGCACTGACGCGGGCCCCTGGGGATAGTGCATGGGCAGTGCCTTACAAGACGATCGCCCCAGGGTTTTGGGGAAATGTATGGACTGTTCCGGTCGCGTGGCGTGGATGTTTGTGTCCACCCTAGGGTGGTCCTCCGCCCGCCACGCTTCCGGGTCGGGGATCGGCCGGAAGTTTCGATCCAGCCACAAAGCTTCAGCTCTCCATCCACAGGGACCCCATCATGCCCTATGACTGACGGAACAGCAAGGCTGCTGTCAGCAGGGCATGGTAGGCTAGTCCCAGCTGAACTGTGTACCGGAAGGAGTTCCTCATAGGAACACTCCGGTCACCTGGTCTGGGACGAGCGCCGGCCGACCTCCGTACTACGTCCGCGTGACGTCAGTACGGCGTGACGTCACACGCCGTGCGTATTTGGCGCCACGGGGGGAGACTATTTAAACCCAGTCTGACGCCGAGTCAGACTGAGGTGGACGTGAGGCTCGGGACGCTCTGGGAACGACCTAAACAGGTAAACTGATCCAACCAAATCTTTTAAATGGTGGACATTTTGTCCACTGTAACTCTGAATATATGGAATTACGGCAATTATCCTGAAATATTCTCATTTATAGGCATTGGATGATATACCTAGCCCCTGTTGAGGGGCAGCATATGGGCTGATCAGCCATCAAACCTGATACGCTCTGATGCCATATATACTCCATGATAAGGTAGGGGACCGTTACCCCTCTATGTTTTTGGGGGTCTATAAAATGTATTGGATATGGTTCCTATGCAATTTTACTGGGATCTTTCTTCTCCTGTTTTGCTATATTTCAGAAATTGCCTTGGTCTAGTGGACAAGTATTCAAAACAACGATCTAACAGTTCCCGTTCTCTTTTTCCCCCCCATTTGTTTTTCTTTCTTTTGGGGGGGGGGGGGGGGGGGGGGGGGGTGTTTGACCCGAGCCTCTCACAAGTATGAATTTTTACAAGCTTCCGTAGAGGTAGGTAAAGCTTGACAACTGACATTGGGCATGGTCATATCACTCTCCTACTTTACGAATAATTATAGCCTATTTGAACAATTTTGTAGTTAACAAGTACCTTTGTACTTCACAGGCCCTATAAATACCTTATTGGAAAAGGAATAGGACTTCTTTCTCCCCCTACAATTCCCCAGCCACAATTTCTGGTGGTGATCGGTGGGTACGGCCCTGCACGGATCCCTATCTGGGGGGTGTTTCAGTGTAACCATCGGCACCCTTCTCTGGAAGCCTGTCCGTGCTTATGACCCCTATGACATTGGAGGTAGGGAATCACGCATGTGCAAATTGACTTCACCAGACATTGCTGTCATCGCACATTCTATGCAGCATATATAACGTTTTAATGATTATCAACTGTTTAGTATATATTAACCAATATATTGTTTTGTATACATACCATAGAATACGGAAACATTTCTAAAAATCTTCGTCCATCTGCAAATATATCTTATCCTTGTCTCCTGATGAAGCCTATTTAGGCGAAACATGTCGAGCGATCGGACAAGTATCATGACCTGTGTATTTTGAATGTATGATAATATAGGTGTTCCACTAGGAATTGTATGTAGTACCTTTGAACCCTATGATTCACATACCGATGTACATGGAGTCAAATAATGTAATTCTTTTTCTTTCTTTACTTTTATGTTAATAAAACAAGCAATTTTATCGTATCTTCATGAAATCGTTTATTTTGCGTTTGTACCTTAGACAGTCCCAAATCTCCAATAACTTCTTTACTGTATACTAATCTGGGATGATAGTACAATATTCATGTAAAATCTTAGGAGAACATTCCAGTCTAGCGAGCTTCGAAAATCTCAAATCAAAGTCCAAAGGATACTTATACGTCTGGACAACAGGGCAGCCGTTGCATATCTGCAGAAGCAGGGGGGCACTCGCAGAAGATCACTCCTCAGAGAAGTAGAGCCGATCATGCTCTGGGCAGAGAAGAACCTCCTAGATCTCAGAGCAATGTATCTTCTGGGCAGGTTGAACACGGAAGCGGACACACTGTCAAAGAACTTCCTGGACAACGAGTGGGCCTTTCATCCCCATGTCTTTCATCAAATTGCCAGCCTTTGGGATCCCCCTCAAGTAGACCTATTCGCCACTCCGGAGAATGCCAAGATAACCAGATTCTTCTATCGCCTCCCGCATACGCAAGCCGAGGAAGTGGATGCCCTGTCATGCCCCTGGAGGTTCACCACGGCGTATGCCTTTCCTCCCCGGCCATTAATATTCAAATTCCTCTTGGGGCTTCTCAGAGAGATGGTCCAGGTACTGGCAGTACTTCCATATTGGCCAAGGAGACCCTGGTTCCCTCTAGCCATGCGCCTCAGCGTGAGCTCTCCAATCAGGATCCCTCCTTCCCCCTCAACTTCTGGCGCAGGGCAGTCTAGTTCATCCAAACTCCCAGAAGTTGAATCTTCAAATCTGGCGGTTGAGAGGCGAAAGTTTGAGTCCCTAGGATGTTCCCCAGGGGTCATAACAACCCTCTTAAAAGCCAGAAAGCCAGCAACCAATGCCATATATTCAATAACAAAGTTCTTGGAATTTTCTACCACAAATGAGTTTGATCCAATCCTTCCTTCTACATCAAATGTTCTGGGTTTTCTCCAGACAGGACTCGATCTGGGGCTTGGTCTAAGCTCCCTCAAAGTGCAGGTAGCAGCAATCTCTGCCGCAACAAATAAAAGATGGGCGGAGGAGCCTTTAGTAATCACTTTCCTCAGGGGAGTATTAACCACTTTCAGACCGGACCAATTTGCAGCCAAAGGACCAGGCCCCTTTTTGCGATTCGGTACTGCGTCGCTTTAACTGACAATTGCGCGGTCGTGCTACGTGGCTCCCAAACTCTTAGTTGGAACACATGAGGAGAGGTTTAATGCTGGAGCGGGCCTGTGTAAGTGATCCATCGCATCAGCGCTGATCTTGTTTTATGTTCTCAAAATGATCTCGGTTTGTGGACTATATGTAGTGGTAAAGTGCTGAAAGAAAAGTCTGGAGCCTTTGTCCCATATACACAACTGAGGATTTGACTATGATGTAAGAGAATTTTTATTCCAGCTAACTGCTTTGTAAGGGTCACCTGGAGAATTCCTTGGTATTTCCGGCTCCTGAAATCTACGGATCGGTGGGGTGTATACAAACACCTGGTGGATCCTGACACACGCTGCAACAGGCAGGGAATCGCCTAGCTGTTCCGCTACAAGGAGGGATATCTGCATCTGGAACCTTGGTTGAGGAGATATATGCACTAAAGACCAGGGATCTGGTAAGCCTCCTTTTTTTACTCTATTATCCCCTGATGGGAACTGCGTGGTCAACTTATTACATCGCGTAGGATAACCCCACCACGTTCAGAAGTGTACTGTGTGGGAGAACATCGAATGTTATTAGGCACTATGGACTTTATCTGTTAATTTCTTTTGTATTTTTGCATTTGGGGTTTCAATTCATGCTACTTTAAACGCACCATTATTCAGCATGTGTATACTCATTTATCTGGGTATAAAATATTTTCTTTAGGTTGTCACTTTATATAATATTTATTGACACGGATTTTGTATGATTTGCACACTGCAATTGTTTTTTTGGTTCACTGCATTTAATTAATTTTTATATGCACTTATATTGTCGCATGCATTAATATTTACATATTCACATATTTTTTGGATTTATGTCATTTACATACACCATCATAGGTCAGGTATCTATTCACTTCATTTTTTGAGCGCTGCACTTTTCTATGCACATTTCTGTTTTGGTTTGGTATCTAGAGCCATAGTGTTTAGCTGCTCTGGTCACATACAGTTTCCTCCGAGCGCAGATTTCTTCTACATTTTTTTCCCAAACAAAATTGATGCCTTTTTTTTTCCCACAAAATAGAGCTTTCTTTTGGTGGTACTTGATCGCCCCTGCGGTTTTTATTTTTTGCGCTATAAACAAAAAAGAGCGACAATTTTGAAAAAAAATGCATTCTTTTTTATTTTTTGCTATAATAAATATCCCCCAAAAATATATAAAAAAAAATTTTTTTTTTTTTCTCGGTTTAGGCCGATACGTATTCTTCTACATATTTTTGGTAAAAAAAATCGCAATAAGCGATTATTGATTGGTTTGCGCAGAAGTTATAGCGTTTACAAGATAGGGGATAGTTTTATAGCATTTTTATTAATAATTTTTTTTTACTAGTAATAGCGGCGATCAGCAATTTTTATTGTGACTGCGACATTATGGCGGACACATCGGACATTTTTGACACATTTTTGGGACCATTGTCATTTATACAGCAATCAATGCTATTTAAATGCATTGATTCCTGTGTAAATGACACTGGCAGTGAAGGGGTTAACCACTAGGTGGCAGTGTAGGGGTTAAGTATGCCTAGAGGTGTGTTTCTTACTGTGGGGGGGCGTGGCTGTCAGCTAGTTAATGCTGATCTCTGCTCCAATCACAGGGAGCAGAGAACGGCGTCACTAGTTGCTAGGCAGAGCGGGGAGATGCTGTTTATTTCCGCATCTCCCCGTTCAGCCTTCCCGTGAGACGATCGCGGGTGTCCCCTCGTGCCTCATGCCTGTCTGTGCCATTCTGTCGACGTATATCGTCGTGCGACGGTCGGGAAGCGGTTAAAGTTTCGCCCACTTGTCAAACGGTCTTTTCCTAAATGGGATCTGTCCTTGGTCCTGGAAGTCCTATCCGTCCATCCCTTTGCGCCAGGGGAACAAGTAGCAATATGGAACCTGACACTAAAAACGGCTTTTCTGCTAGCCATTACATCTGGCAAAAGGATTTCAGAACTTCACTCTTTAGGGATAGGTGATGACCACATCTCTTTTTACCCTGATAGAGTGGAGTTTCGCCCCTTCGGGGGTTCACACCTAAGGTCGCTACTCCAAGCCGTCTTTTGGAACCTTGGGCACTACCAGTATTCACTGAAGCAGATTCGAATTCTTGTCTCGAGCTGGACATATCCAGAGTGCTCAGGGCCTACCTATAGGCCACCAGACCCTTCAGGAACTTGGAAAGACTTTTCATTGTACCATTCGGTAAATTCAAGGGCAAAGAAGCTTCCATCAGAACTCTGGCATCTTGGGTTGTAAAATTAATCCAGAAGCCTTACAGGGTGAAGAATATGGAGCCTCCATCCCGAGTGAATGCTCATTCTACAAGGGCAGTCTCAACTTCCTGGGCAGCAGGGGGTAATGTTTCATTGGAGATGGTGTGCAGGGCCGCCACCTTCTCACAATACTTTCCTTAAACATTACCATATTGACCCAGGAGCTCTCACGACTGTTGAGTTTGTAAAGAGGGCACTTCAGGCGGCAATGTCCCTTTCTAATTAAACATTTATTGTTAAGCATTATCCCACCCATGTTAGCTAGTTATTTATCACCAGTATGCTGCCATGGAGGAACCAGGAAATTGGAAAATTGTATCATACTTACCGTAATTTTCCTTTCCTGGTGCCTATCCATGGCAGCATACGCTCCCACCCTCGGTATTCTATATTACAGAGAATGTTGGGGGAGGGACTTTGCCTTTAATTTATGCTATTCACTAGTCCTGAGGGAAGAGTTGAGGCAGAGCTCTATCACCAGTATGCTGCCATGGATAGGCACCAGGAAAGGAAAATTACGGTAAGTATGATACAATTTTCTGTTTTCCGGTGGACATTACGATCGTGTGTGGGCTCCGCTGGACCTAGATTTAAAACATGTTTTAAATCTTAGATGAAGTGCTGCTGTATCAATAAAAAATTCTGTGTGTACACTAAAGTGCTTGTATAAATAAATAAATATATCCAACGAATAAATATATCCAATACATAAATCAAATAAAGTGCATGAATCAAATAAAGTGCATGAAAAAATGTGTGCAAACGAACAAGTGCATCCAATAAAGTGCATTCAGTTAGACATATCAATTAGTGTTCAATCCACTTGGACTAAAGTGCATAACAAAAGATGTATCCAATGGATCAACTACATACAGACTGCTCCAGTATGCTAAAGTGTCCAGTGTGGTGTGCACAATAAAGTGCACTGATTATATAGTGCACAAAATAAGGATCAGAAATTAAAGTGCATGATGTGCTATGTTCCACAAACCAAAATGCAATATTGTAGCCGCGATCCAAAGCCAAGATGTTTTTGCAATTTCTTTCAGTAAACAGCAGTGAACCTTGTATCCATAAACATGCTCACAGAGCTCTTACCTTCAGGATGTATACAAAGTGCTTCAGTAATATGCCATGGTCTGTCCCCACTTGCAGCGTTGTCCTTTAGGAGTACTGGATGGATATCCGCTTGTATTCCATATGGATGTCAATATGCAAAAGAATGGGGCTCAGTGCATTACCCAACAAAAATAAATTTTAATAAGGACAAATGGGCTGCTTACATGTAGTTCTATAAAAACAGGCCAGATTCGATGTACAGTGATGTTTGTAAATATACAGCAGTGTTTTTCAATGCTTCTTACTATTAGTTCTGGTCCGCGGCACCTACTTCCGGTCCGTTGTGTTTACTTCCGGTTTCCCTCAGCCAGAACACTGAAGATGGGTCGTGGATGGGTCTTCCAGCATGGCAATGACCCAAAACATACTGCCAAGACAACATAGGAGTGGCTCAAGAAGATACATATTAAGATCATGGAATGGCCAGCCAGTCTCCAGACCTTAATCCTATAGAAAATTTAAGGAGGGAGCTGAAACTTCGAGTTGCCAAGTGACAGCCAAGAAACCTTAAGGATTTAGAGATCTGTAAAGAAGAGTGGACCAAAATCCCTCTGGGATGTCTAAAAACCTGGTAGCCAACTACAAGAAACGTCTTACCTCTGTGCCTGCCAACAAGGGTCTCTCCACCAAGAACCAAGTCATGTTTTGCTTGGAGATCAAATATTTATTTTAATTACTGAACTGCAACTCAATTTATAGCATTTGTTTTATGTGTTTTTTTTTGGTTGATATTTTGTCTCTCTCATTTAAAATACACCTATGATAAAAATTATAGACACTTCATTTCTTTGTAAGTGGGCAAACTCACAAAATCTGTAGGGCCTCTGCTAAAAATATATATATAATGTTTAGGGGTTCTAAGTAATTTTCTAGCAAATTGTGATAAATATCAGAATTGGCCCGGTAGGCAAGTGGTTAAGCTCAGCGTTTAGATGCAGGAAAAAAAAAACCTTCTGGTTTGTGTTTTTGAGAGGAATTTTCTGTCTAAATGCTCTCACTCCAGTGTCAGCTACATATGAATTCTCTGGATATACTTCCTGATACAGTAGTGATAACAATGGATCATGCCTGCACAATGTGTATCAGTATAGTTGCTTGTAGTCTCCACCAGGAGCACTTGTGCCAGGGTGACAACGCAGGAGCACAACAGAAGTGCCTGAACAAAGACCATTATAAGAATATCACCAAATATTGTTTTAATGAAAGCTTCAGATTAAAAAAATATAATTATATTAAGAAAATACAGTGACATGTTAAAGGGAACCTTTTGTTTGTGAATGGGTGATCTACTTTAACATATCCTGCAATTACTGGACTTCAACAGTCTCCCCATGATTGTATCTGTTGCCTCCGTACAAGAATATTCCAATTTGTCCTGCCCACATTTGTGCTAGTTAATGCTGCCTTTCCCAAAAGAACGGATGTGTATTTGACAGTTAAAATAATAATCAAACTGCGGACTTATTGAAAATACATAGTTTTCTTTTAATACGTGCCAATTTGAAAATGAAAAAAAGCAGAGCGTGGATTTGCAATGCTGGGGCTTATCTCTTAATCTCCTGATAGCTGAGGTTTGTTGGATTTTGCTTATGTTATTTTTGCTGCCCCTTTAAGGTGTGTATATTCATTTGTGTAGGATACCATATGTAGCAAATATTTATTTTTATTTGGGTATATTTTCCTATGCAGGAACATACATTTGCAAGGAATATTTTATTAAAGCCGCATACTGCACCTGTTTCTGCCTATGGTCCAATGAGCTTAAGACTTCTGAGAAAAAATGCCACATTTTAATCCCATTCCTATTATTAACTTTGACTTCAAGTTCCATTTCCATTACCCGTCAACCGCTTATTTACCTGCCAGGTGGTGACCCCACAGTGAGGGCAACTTGCAGTCTGGTAAGGGCCTACAAGTTTTTAAACATGAATGTATCTCTGGGCTAACTTTAGCCCCTAGGTTCTGTTAGGTCTTACAGCTGCCATCTTGGCACGGTTACATTTTGGCAATGGACAGATACATTTCCACACTGATGCTTAAGGATCCAGATGAAGTAAGTATGATGATGTAGGGGTTAATACTGAGTTAGGATAGGTTAACATTGGGGTCAAGAGTTGTAGGGGTGGAAAATGCATGTAACTTTTATTTTATTTTATTTTATTTTATTTTATGGATTGACACCCCTGTTAACCACTTCAGCCCCGGACCAATTGTCAGCTTAAGGACCAGAGGTCTTTTTTCAATTTCGCACTGCACTGCTTTAACTGGTAATTCATGCAATGTTGTAACCAAACGAAATTTGCGTCCTTTTCTTCCCACAAATAGAGCTTTCTTTTGATGGTATTTGATTGCCTCTGTGATTTTTATTTTTTGCGATATAAACGGAAAAAAAAGACCGAAAATTTCGAAAAAAAATAGATTTTCTACTTTTTGTTATAAGAAAAATCTAATAAACTCAATTTTAGTCAAACATTTGGGCCAAAATATATTCAGCCACATGTCTTTAGTAAAAAAAATGTCAATAAGCGTATATTTATTGGTTTGCGCAAAAGTTATAGCGTCTACAAACTAGAGTACATTTTCTGGAATTTACACCGCTTTTAATTTATGACTGCCTATCTCATTTCTTGAGGTGCTAAAATGGCAGGGAAGTACAACACCCCCCCAAATGACCCCATTTTGGAAAGTAGACACCCCAAGCTATTTGCTGAGAGGCATGTTGAGCCCATTGAATATTTTTTTTTTTTTAGTCCCAAGTGATTGAATAAAGACAAAAATAAAAAATATTTTTTTTTTCAAAAAGTTGTCACTAAATGATATATTGCTCACACATGCCATAGTTATATGTGGAATTGCACCCCAAAATACATTTTGCTGCTTCTCCTGAGTATGGGGATACCACATGTGTGGGACTTTTTGGGAGCCTAGCCGTGTACGGGGCCCCGAAACCCAAGCACCGCCTTCAGGATTTCTAAGGGTGCAAATTTTTGATTTCACTCCTCACTACCTATCACAGTTTCGAAGGCCATAAAATGCCAAAATAGCACAAAACCCCCCCAAATGACCCCATTTTGGAAAGTAGACACCCCAAGCTATTTGTTGAGAGGCATGGTGAGTATTTTACAGCTCTCATTTGTTTTTGAAAATGAAGAAAGTAAAAAAAAAAATTTTTTTCTTTTTTACATTTTCAAAACTTTGTGACAAAAAGCGAGATCTGCAAAATACTCACCATACCTCTCAGCAAATAGCTTGGGGTGTCTACTTTCCAAAATGGGGTCATTTTGGGGGGTTTTATGCCATCTGGGCATTCCATGGCCTCCGAAACTGTGATTGGCAGTGAGAAGTGAAATAAAAAAATGACACCCTTAGAAAGCCTGAAGGCGGTGCTTGGTTTTTGGGTCCCGTACGCAGCTAGGCTCCCAAAAAGTCCCACACATGTGGTATCCCCGTACTCAGGAGAAGCAACAGAATGTATTTTGGGGTGTATTTCCACATATGCCCATGACATGTTTGAGCAATATATCATTTAGTGACAACTTTTTGTAAAAAAAATATATATATATATATATTTTTTTCATTATTCAATCTCTTGGGACAAAAAAAAATAATATTTAATGGGCTCAACATTGCTCTCAGCAAATAGCTTGGGGTGTCTACTTTCCAAAATGGGGTCATTTGGGGGGGGGGTTTGAACTGTCCTGGCATTTTATGCACAACATTTAGAAGCCTATGTCACACGTCACCCACTCTTCTAACCACTTGAAGATAAAGCCCTTTCTGACACTTTTTGTTTATATGAAAACTTTTTTTTTTTTGCAAGAAAATTACGTTGAACCCCCAAACACTATATATATTGTTAAAGCAAAGGCCCTACAGATTAAAATGGTGGGTGTTGCATTTTTTTTTCCACACAGTATATGCGCAGCGATTTTTCAAACGCATTTTTTGTGGAAAAAATACACTTTTTTTTATTTTAATGCACTAAAACACACTATATTGCTCAAATTTTTGATGAAATAAAAAATATGATCTTAGGCCGAGTACATGGATACCAAACACGACATGCTTTAAAATTGCGCACAAACACGCAGTGGCGACAAACTACATACATTTTTAAAAGCCTTTAAAAGCCTTTACATGATACCACATTAGATTCACGGAGGAGGTCTACTGCTAAAATTACTGCCCTCGATCTGACCTTCGCGGTGATACCTCACATGCATGGTGCAATTGCTGTTTACATATGATGCCAGACCAACGCTTGTGTACGCCTTTGCGCAAGAGAAGGGGGGCAGGGGTGCTTTTTTTTTTTTTTTTTTTTTTTTTTTTTTTAGCTTTTTTATTTTATTTTTAAACTGTTCCTTCCATTTTTTTTTCTTTGTTATCATTTTTATTGTTATCTCAGGGAATGTAAATATCCCCTATGATAGCAATAGGCAGTGACAGGTACTCTTTTTTTTGAAAAAATTGGGGTTCTTTTAGACCCTAGATCTTTCCTCTGCCCTCAAAGCATCTGACCACACCAAGATTGGTGTGATAAAATGCTTTCCCAAATTTCCCAATGGCGCGGTTTATATCCGGGAGGGGGGACATTCCCTCCCACTGCTTGTAAAAGCAGTCTAGAGGCTAATTACCCGCTAGAATTGCTTTTACATGAAAGCCGATCACTGGCTGAAAAGAATGATACCAAGATGATACCTAAACCTGCAGGCATCATTCTGGTATAACCATTCAAAGTCCAGCAACATACTGGACATATATTGTAATCTTTTTTTTTCATGCAGCCTCTTGGCTGAACGAAAAAAAGAGATTGATTGGTGGGTATGCCCACCATTAGAATACCTCCCTTCATCCACCCACTTCTAATGATGGGCATACGTGCACCATTTATATATGCCAAAGCATGGGGGCATCCTCCCGCAAAAGTTATGCCGTGTACACACGGTCGGACTTTTCCACGGGGCAAGCCTCCGTCGGAATTTCGACCGTATGTACGTGGCAATAGGAGCCAATCGCTCCTCCGCCCCTGTCGCGGCTTTATGTATCGTGGGAGCAAACGCTGTTGCTGTCAAGATAAATAACTCCGCGCTGCAACTGAATGGCGCACCTGAAAACAAAAAAATGCTTAACACTAAAACACAGTAAACAAAATTACATACCTGAAAAGCAAGCATGATAAAACATAATAAAACATTGCAGAATAGAATGGAGTAAAAAAAGAGCAACAATAGAGAGAGAAGAGAGAGAGAGAGAGAACAATAAAACGACAACTATTTTTTTTTTTTTTTTTTTTTTTTGAGATTCACAGGTAAAAAAGCTCCTGACTGTTAGCGACTGAATCAAAACGCTACCACAAAAAAAATGTTAGCGATCGCAGGGATCAGGCCTGACTCTGCGAACGCTGCAGTTGTGTGCTTAGTGTTTTGTAAGTGACAGTGATCGATCGATACTGCACTTGGGTGGGCTGGGCTGGGCGGAGGGGGAAAACGCAGGTGCTAGCAGGTATCTGGGCTGATCCCGCTAACAATGCATTTTTTGGAACCCTAAACTGCTGGGACGCTAGTATAGATCTGATCAGATCAGATATTGATCTGTTCAGATACTGTACCACTAAGGGAGGTGTATGCTTTGCGCGTGGGTGTTTGCGGTACTGGCACTAACCTGGGGCGACGCAGACCTTATTTGACCCTAAAACCTAATTGATATCACTCGCCGGGCGATCAGGGGGTTAAACCGTTATTGGGTAATAAATGGCGGGTGCTCTGACAGTCTAAAAAAACAAACTAACTAACCAGCGTCACCCGTAACAGTTATACGGTGATCACTGGTGAAAGGGTTAACTAGGGGCAATCGGGGGGTTAAAACCTTTATTAGGTACTATATGGGGGTACCTGACGCTATATAAAAACCTGACGGGGAACCTAAATAACTAAATAACTAACTGGCTAACCAGCGTCACCAGTGACACTTATACGGTGATCACTGGTGAAAGAGTTAACTCTAGGGGCAATCAGGGGGTTAAAACCTTTATTTAGGTTGTAATATGGGGGTACCTGACCTATAAACCTATTTATGAACCTATATAAACCTGGCGGTTAACCTAAAAAAAAACTGGCTACCTAGCGACACCAGTGACACTAATGCAGCCATCAGAAAAACGATCGCTTAGTGACACTGGCAAAAGGGGGTGAAAGCGTTAACTAGGGGCAATCAGGGGGTTAAACCTTTATTGGGGGGGGGGGTAGGGGGCAACATTAGACCTAAAGGGGCCTAAAACTAACTGCCCTGACAGTTATTTCAGTCACACTGACACTAAATGCAGTGATCAGTAAATAAATGATCACTGCAATTAGTGACACTGTGACTGGGGGGTGATCTGGGGGTGACAGGGGGGTTATTTGTGTGCCTATGTGTACTGGTGTCAGTGTACTGTTTGTGCACTAACCTTTACACGTTCACTCCTCGGCGTCCCGGTCAGATAGACCGACACGCCGAGCGTGACATCACTTCCGCCTGCCTGTCTATACAATAGACAGGCAGGGGAAGCTTTTCATTCGCCAGGAGCGATCGCGAGGGGGGTGGCCAGAAACCACTGGCCGCCCCCTCATCCCGGATCGCTCCTGAAGCGATGCCGACCGTCCCCGCCGGCGGTGGGGGGTCCAATCGGACCCCCCACCCGCCTGAAGAATGGCACGTACAGGTACGTTGTTTTGCCTGTACGTGCCATTCTGCTGACGTATATGTACATGGGGCGTCGGCAAGTGGTTACGTTTTCATTGCTGTCTGTGTCCCCACTTAGAATAATCACTTATATTTATTGGAAATCGCTGTCACTAGCACAAAGAGTGATGGGATATCCAGGCCTTTATAGTAGTCACCATACCTAGATATTGGAGCCAAACTGAAGCAGCTTCTTTATATGAATAAGTGTGAGTTCATTTTTGTTTTTGGGCTCTCTCACATGGGCGGTCCGCCCTACAGACTCAGCTTTGCTCAGCTGGCGATTAATCTGTTGATTCCCGCTAGGCAGGTGAATGACAGGTCTGTCTCCACTCACTATGCAGAGACGGAGCTGTCGCAGCCCTGCTCTCCTCTATGGGGAGATCGGATAAAAAACGGACCGCCTGTCCATTTTCATCCAATCCTCAAGACGGATGGAAAATAGGGTCTCCATCTGTATGGATTTCATGGACAGGATTGGACATGTTACAGCTGCTCCATAGAGGTGAATGGAGCGTCCGATCTGGTCCATCTGAAAAACTGACAGGTCGGACCTGATCAGAAAGCCCGTGTGAAATGGACCTTTTTATTTTTGTGAGAGGGTGTAGCTGATATGTAGAAGCCTAGAAGAACATCAAATGTCAGAATAAGCGGGGAAGGCTTGGAAAGCTCTACTGGAATTATACCTCGTCCCAAATTAAATGGTAAGTAAGTGGACAGGGATAGAAACAGGGGACTATAGCGGTAATAATCAAAAGAGAGTACCACTTGCAACTTTTTGTAAGGAGTTTTAACAAAGCAGTTTATTATTCAACAATTTATACAAACATATGGACAAAGGCAAAAAGTGAGCTATATATACATAAACATATATTTAAAAGATTAGTCCGCCAGTCAGATCGAGTCCCATTCAAAAAATGGGGAAAAAGGGACTCTAAGGTGACTGAGGAACCAGACATACACAGAATTGGCTAGGATAGATCTTAAAAAGGGTCTATACTGGTTGTATAGATCCTGGGTACAGTGGAACTGGTTAGAGGGAGCTGACCGACATGTTTCGCCATACAATGGCTTCTTCAGGGTCAATAAGTCACTTTGTACCGATAAGGAGTAAGTCTATTAGAAGAAAGGCACAAGATTGGTTATATCAAACAGTTTGAACAAATAAATGTAGTAAGCAGGAACTCGAAGGACATGTCACCTCAAGGCCTTTAGCCCCCCCATTTACATAAACCCGGTGCTGAACCAGCCCATCCCAAAAAGAGGACAGCGATACATACCGCAGAGCACTTGAAGCACCAAATCAGATCACAAAAATGGTCAAGTGTATACTCCAATAAAGCTAGGAACTGCCGAGGGCCTAAAGGGAGCCTGGTAAAGGACAGTGGAAAAAATTGCGTGTTTATATAATGGCATCAAATATATATTGATGGCCATGCATGGCTAACATAGCCTAATGATGCAAAACTTACCAATGTGTTTGATGGATTCAATAATGTATATGGAGCGCCAGATAGAGGAAATACTGAGGAGGTCTATGTATTGTATTGGGGAGCCACTGAAAGGGCAAAAATAGAGAGAAAAAAAAAAAAGTAAATAAAAAATGAAGGATTTGTTGGAAAATTAAGAAATGAGAAGTTGAGATTGCTAGTAGAATGGAAGATGAAAGGACTCACCTAAAAGTGATATAACTGTATGTCTTGAACTGGGCACGGAAAGCCTATAATGGGGCTGTTTGAAAAGACAACAGGTATAGCAGGTAATTGGTCCAAAGATGGACGCGAACCTGTGGCTACAAGAGAAAGAATCAAGGTATATATATGAGAGTTTTAAATTAAAAATTAAAAATTGAGATACTGGAAAAGTATAAAGAAAGAAGACTGGAAACAGTCTCCAGTCTTCTTTCTTTATACTTTTCCAGTATCTCAATTTTTAATTTTTAATTTAAAACTCTCATATATATACCTTGATTCTTTCTCTTGTAGCCACGGGTTCGCGTCCATCTTTGGACCAATTACCTGCTATACCTGTTGTCTTTTCAAACAGCCCCATTATAGGCTTTCCGTGCCCAGTTCAAGACATACAGTTATATCACTTTTAGGTGAGTCCTTTCATCTTCCATTCTACTAGCAATCTCAACTTCTCATTTCTTCATAATTTTCCAACAAATCCTTCATTTTTTATTTACTTTTTTTTTTTTCTCTCTATTTTTGCCCTTTCAGTGGCTCCCCAATACAATACATAGACCTCCTCAGTATTTCCTCTATCTGGCGCTCCATATACATGATTGAATCCATCATACACATTGGTAAGTTTTGCATCATTAGGCTATGTTAGCCATGCATGGCCATCAATATATATTTGATGCCATTATATAAACACGCAATTTTTTCCACTGTCCTTTACCAGGCTCCCTTTAGGCCCTCGGCAGTTCCTAGCTTTATTGGAGTATACACTTGACCATTTTTGTGATCTGATTTGGTGCTTCAAGTGCTCTGCGGTATGTATCGCTGTCCTCTTTTTGGGATGGGCTGGTTCAGCACTGGGTTTATGTAAATGGGGGGCTAAAGGCCTTGAGGTGACATGTCCTTCGATTTCCTGCTTACTAAATTTATTTGTTCAAACTGTTTGATATAACTAATCTTGTGCCTTTCTTCTAATAGACTTACTCCTTATCGGTACAAAGTGACTTATTGACCTTGAAGAAGCCATTGTATGGCGAAACATGTCGGTCAGCTCCCTCTAACCAGTTCCACTGTACCCAGGATCTATACATCCAGTATAGACCCTTTTTAAGATCTATCCTAGCCAATTCTGTGTATGTCTGGTTCCTCAGTCACCTTAGAGTCCCTTTTTCCCCATTTTTTGAATGGGACTCGATCTGACTGGCGGACTAATCTTTTAAATATATGTTTATGTATATATAGCTCACTTTTTGCCTTTGTCCATATGTTTGTATAAATTGTTGAATAATAAACTGCTTTGTTAAAACTCCTTACAAAAAGTTGCAAGTGTTACTCTCTTTTGATTATTACCGCTATAGTCCCCTGTTTCTATCAAATGTCAGAAACAAAAAATATATCTATAAACTCTGCTATGTGAACAACCAAGAATACTGCCGTATAATGTGCTGCCACTAGCTTGACTGCTTATCTCCTTAATAAAGCTCTGAAAATATCTATATTTAAACCAGGTCTTACGAAGTATTGATTCATTTTTATGTTTTAATAGCCACAAAACAAACTATGGCAAAAACAAGGCTCTGTAGCTCACTTAATTTAGCTTAAAGGGGTTGTAAACCCTTGTTTTTCTTTTTTTTAAAACAAACGTCATACTTACCTCCACTGTGCAGTTTGTTTTGCACAGAGTGGTCCCGGTCATCCTCTTCTGGGGTCCCTCCGCGGCGCTGGTGGCTCTTCCCCGCATCGAGTGTCCACGTTGGAGAAGCGCTCTCCTTGGTGAACACCCGCGCAGGTACGCTCCCGAGTCCCGCATCTGTGTCCAGTCACACAGAATGCAGGACTTGGCCCCGTCCCCCGGTGCCCCGTCATTGGATTTGAGCCAATGACTGCACTGCTATCAATCTATCCAATCAGGACACAAGCCACCTAGTAGAGCTGGTGTGCTCGTTCCCGGTCGGAGAAGGATCGGGGTCAGGTAAGTAAAACGGGGTCTCGGGGGGGGGGGGGGGTTCTCTTGCTGCAACACCACAGAAGGTTTTTCACCTTAATGCATAGAACACATTAAGGTTAAAAACCATGAGGGTTTACAACCCCTAAAAGAAATATAAAAAAAAAAAAAACATTATACTAAACTAGGTGGATTGATCCAATGCTGCATTTGTCCCCCACCACTTCTGTACAGAGAACTGAGTGTTCAAACACTACTGATCGCTCAGTTCTCCACCTCCACTCTGAGCAGACGTGACTGTCAGTCAGTGGCTCCTTGCTCTGCCCCTCCAGCGCTCACTGGAGCGATGGGCTGTGGAGGGGGCTGGCTCAGGCTCTCAGCGGGTCGCTTAGAGGCTGAGCCAGGTGCTGCTGGTCCAGATTTCTGTGTGGATCCCAAACATATGGGTTTTTTTTAGAGCCTGGACTGTGATGTCAGCCAACAGTGGGCTGAAGCCTTCTGTTGGCTGAAAACAGGTCAGAGGAGTGCAGAATGAACTGCACACCTGTGATCCATAGGAGAAGTACAGCCAAAAAAAGCTTTGGCTATACTTCTCTTTTAAAGTGGCATTCAACTCCACCAATGGAGCCACCATTGGACAGCAGCATTGCCCATCTTGGCAAACTAATTAAAGCTGAGCTCCAGCTAACACTTTATAGGCAGTAACAGCAACAGTTGTTTTTTTCCTTTTGGGATAAAGGTTTTACATAAGTGAATAAAAGCTGACCATTATAAGCACCCCTGTCAGTGTTAAATGATTTGGTCTGTTAAAAGGAGTTAAAAAACATGAGAGATACTGGCTGGATCACCACTTGAAAATTAAGGAAAAAATGTATAAAAAATAAAACAAATGTAGCCATATTGTGAGGATTTGGGTTTACTACAGGCCGTCCCAGAGTTACAAACATCTGACTTACAAATGACTCATACTTCCAAATGAAGGGAGACAACAGGAAGTGAGAAGAAATCTACCCCTAGGAAGAGAAATGCGCTCCTGTAAGAGTTATCATGGGAAAAAGGTGTCTCCACTGAAGCTTTATCACCAATCCTTGTTTCCAGAACAACCCAAAATGTTCAAAATCCAATTGTCACAGGGACAGAAAGTGAGGTGAAAAATGTTTTTTGTGCTGACGTTATACTTTAAAAAATGTACTTGTTCCAACTTGCATACAAATTAAAAAATGTAACTTCAGAACAAACCTACAGAAGAACCTATCTTATTTGTAACCCAGGGACCCCCTATACTGCTTTAAGGAGAAAATCAGCAAGTTCTGTTATTCATTGCTATAGGATGTACGCATTTGGGCTAAAACTCTGCTCTTCAAACATTCAAGAATGCTGTAGTAAAGTTGGCTTTCACTGGCTTGACCACATATCTCCTTATCAGGGGCGGACTGACCATTCGGCCTCTCGGGCACTTCCCGAGGGCCCCGGCCACTAGGGGGCCCCATCAGCGTTGCCAGCCTCAGTAAAACCAGGGACAGTATGTAAAAATCTGTGGTTTTTTTTACATCTGTTTCTGAAATGTCCCTTACCGACATCCTTTTGGTCTAAAAATCCAGAGATTATAGCTGCCCCACCTCTCCAGTACCTTCTCAGCCAATAGAAACATGTCTGTGTATACTGTGTGTACATGTATGTGTATACTGTGTGATTGTATACTGTGTGGCCCCATAATCTCTGATTGCCTGGGGGCCCCATAATCTCCTATTGCCCGGGGGCCCCATGAGTTGTCAGTCCGCCCCTGCTCCTTATATCTCTGAAAAGATCTATATTCAAACCAGAGGGCCTTAGAAAGTATACATTTATTCTGATGACTCAAGTTCTGATAGTCACAAAACAAACTATTGCAAAAATGTATTTAGCTGATGTTAGGTCCAGACTTCATAGAACATACTCTAATGAAAACCTCTTGGCTACTTATTAGCCTATGCTATGCCTAGGTTTAAAAAAATGGGAGAAGTCTCCTTGGCTCACACCAAACATAAAATCTTTTGGATTATGACCCGTGAAAAAATTGCCAGCAAGATTCAGGGTAAAGCAAAACAGTTTACCAAAACATGGACACCCTGGGCCACATATATGAATATTCGCTTGGATGACAAACTCTAATTAACTTTATTTTAATGCGGGGGACCCATAGACCAGAACACTCAACTTATGAGCCCTTACTCTTGCTTATTTATCTTTATCCTCCTCTTTTCCTATTTCTTCTTGTTATATAAGGTTTATCGACTTGCTGTAAACTCAATTTGGGATCTGCTTGATTTGTGAGATGGAATACTTCTGTTTCTATGGTTAAAATGTTCACGTTGGAACGTCTCTTGAACTACCCCATCTCTATGCATTCTCTTTTTTTTTTTATGTGCTTATTGATGATTTGACAATGATATTGTCTGATCTGAGAAAAGTGAATATTCTGCCTTTGTTTTATGTATGGCTTAATACAAAATATTAAAAGAAAAGAAATTGGGAGCCTTGGGTCACCTGGTACTTTCCAAGCAATTTTGACAATTGCTGGACCCTTATGCCGCGTACACACGACCGGACTTTCTGGCAGACTTGGTCCGACGGGATTAGTCTGTCGGACAATCCGATCGTGTGTGGGCTAGTCCGTTCGTTTTCGGGAAAAAAAAGTCCGGCAGACCTAGAAATAGAACATGTTTCAAATCTATCTGACGGACTCAAGTCCGACGGACTTAAATAGGGAAAACCGTTCGTCTGTGTGCTGGTCCGACGGACCAAATACGACGCAAGGGCAGCTATTGGCTACTGGCTATTAAACGTCCTTGTTTAGTCACGTTTACGTCATCACGTTCATAACGTATGGACTTTTGAATAGACTTAGTCCGTTCGCGTGTGTTCAAGTCCCTTCGTAAAGTCCGTCGGACTTCTGCCAAAAGTCAGTCGGGAAGACCGTCGGACCTAGTCTGCCAGAAAGTCCGGTCATGTGTACGCGGTATTAGTCATACTGGATGCTGCTGGTTATCTCAAGTTAAGTCCTGCCCGCAACCCTGGAGCACCTACCTATCCCGACTGTTTCCCCCTTCTCTCCCCTTTACCCTCCTTTTCTCTTCCGTTTGCCAGAAATCATTGCTCTTTGCCAGGCAATGCTACACATGCCTAAAATATTGTAAAACCCCAAGTGTGCTTTGTAATACAGTACATTGACGCCTTGTCATAAGAGGTCACTGGAGTTATGTCATCAAGTGTGGTAACCCCCTTTTGATTACTTTTTCTTATTAAAGTAAAATTGAATGAGAAAAGATCTATATTCAAGTATGGATAGATGATTCATAAACATGATTCAAACTAGAATTTCCAGTTACAATGGAAAAAAGGGGAGGCCGTGGGTCTCTTTTCACCCAGGGTGTACAACATTTTCTCTATCTGACAATTGTCCCACTTGCCTATTTTCCACTAAGTGGCCAAGCAGCATGGCGTATAGCCAAGACAACCCAAAACGTCAGCCAACTGAAAGCTGAACACTACTGACACATACAGTAGCTGTCATTAGGCCACTTTGTTCTAAAATAACTGGGATGGAGCTTCTGCTAAGAGCAGGTGTCCCCGTGACACATGCCTGTGCTAGCAGATGTCTGTACATCTTCCTGACTGCGCAGTTTCTGGCAGCCAGAGCCATTGTCACGGTGCGCTGATTCAGGAGGCTGGGCACCCCCAGGACTCTCAAATTAGAATTTAATGTTTAGGACATCAAAAATCTCTCAACTGTAAAACAGTTGGGTACAGTGGCAGAAACCGCATGTTCGGCACAGTGACAGGAGAGACTGGGCTATGAATAACTACGACACGGAACTGTAGTTCCTGAACAGGCTGAAGGGTTATAAGCATTAGGAAGGACAGCGATCACAATAAAATCAGCATAGCTATGTGAAACCATTGGAAGACCTATAGATAATATGTAGATTAGCCAGGCAACAGTAGCACACCTGTGGGTGCAAGAGGTATAGCTAGATGGGTGGCTGTGATTTGAAGTGGTTGTAAAACCTTACAAACCACTTTGACCTACAGATAAGCCTAGATTAAGGTTTACCTTATCTCTTAAACCTACATGGTTTAGGAGATATTTAGAAAAGAAAAGGCATCGCTGTCTACGGCGCATGCGCCGTAGACAGCGGCGCGCAGGCGCACTGCGCATGCCGGGTTCATGGCGATATGCTGCTTTCCTGCGCATGCGCGGGAGTGACGTCATCGCCGCTCCAGCGAATGACAGCGCTGGAGCGGCGAGACCCGGAAGTCACTCCGGGTTTGATGGCGATGCAGAAGATCGTGGATGAGGACCGCTTCGGGGGCTTCGTTTTCAGGTAACTCATTCATAATGAGCTAGTATGCTATGCATACTAGCTCATTATGCCTTTGCCTTGCAGGGTGTCTTTTTTTTTTTTTAAGAGGCTTTACTTCCTCTTGAAAATTGATGTAAGAGGTAGATAGGCACAGATCACAAAGGTCCCACAGCTTCATGCTATATCATTTCCTTTTATTTTCCTTTTTTTGTTGTGATTTTTTTTTATTTCATGCTTTTTAATATGTACATATTCACCTGTCTGTATGTGATTTATAATGATAAGTACACCATCAAAAGATGATGTTTAACCACTTGACCTCCAGATGGTTTTACCTCCTTCATGATTAGGGTATTTTTAGTATTTATACTTAGTAACTGTGTTACTTTAACTGGCAATTGTTCGGTCATGCAACACTGTATGCAAATTTAATTTATATAAAAAATAATTCACACAAATATAGCTTTCTTTTGGTCTTTTTTTTTTTTGATACTTTACTATTAAGGACACTAGTATAGTTCTGAACGTGATCAAGATACTGATCCATACAGACACTATAGTAATGGTGGTGATTGGCGACTTATAGTGGCAGGGGCGTCTTTAATATTGATTGGACCCTGGGCAAAAATTTTCTTGGGCCCCCCGCCCTTCCCCATGCAATTTCACTTTCCACCTGCTCTGAGACATACAATAAATAGCAGCTAGACTTAAAATCAGTTTACTGTATCAGATCAGGCAGCAATTGCGATTGGTTGCCAGCGGTTACAGCATAACATTACTGCTTACTGACTGGTTGCTAGAGGTTACAGCACACATTACGGCTCACTGATTAGTTGCTAGAGGATACAGCAAATGTTAATTGGTTGCTAGAGATTACTGTACAGTAATACTGCTCACTGATTGGTTGCTAGAGGTTACAGCACATCATCTCCTCACTGCAGGGGGGCATGATATACTTATGAATGCCGCCTTTATTTACATATCAATGCTGCCGGCCGCAGCTATTCACTTATGAATGCTGCCGCTATTTACATATCAATGCCAGTTATTTACATGTACACACAGGTTTTGCAGGTGGGTCATCTGTACACAACAATAGGGCAGAGCTGGGCAGCATTAGTAGCAGCACTTCACACTGAGATATCGGGACACAGCACGGGACTAAAACTTCAAGGGACAAGGGAATTTAAACTGGGATAATTGGTAAGTATGAGACAGCTGCTTTGGGCCCCACAACAATGACAGGGCAGCTGCCCATTTTGCCCTGCCTTAAAGAAGACCCTGTATACTGGGACTATAATAGTGTGCCAGGAAATCTGGCACGAACTGACACTGGCTGGGAGAGACACTAACTGACATATGTGACATTAATAAAGTGATCAGTGATAATACTGTACACTGTATTAATGACACTAGCTGAGTGACAGGAGTGATCCGCAGGGCAATCATGGAGTTAACTGTGTGCCTAACAAGTATATGCGTGCTGCTTTTATTTACAGATCTGTCTGAGTCACTCCTTGCTCTCTGTTCTGAACGTAACTAATAGCAGGGAGGAATCCAGCCAGAGCCTGTGTTTACAAACACACGGATCTCTATGCCAAAATGATTGTCTGTAACCTGCAGACAAACTCATTCTGTGTCCAATCACAGCACAGATAAGCAGGGGGTGTGCGCGCCTCTAAACCAGGAAGTAAATGTACTGCTGGCAGTCAGCAAGAGGTTAACCTACTTATATGTTGCCTTCTCTGCTTTGCCCATCATCAACATGCATGTCATCAGTGGGTTTTTGTGCTAGTCTATGCAAAGCCAGCAGATTATGGTTGGTGGTTGGGGTCAGCAGGGTCCTTTGCATAGCTTTCTAAAAAAGTACAGGCACCCTGCCTTAGTTTTCTTCTCCAGCAAGGAAATAAGACAGGCCCTGTCTAACTGGTGGCAGTGTGTAATGCACACTGTTAGAAGCTCACAGTGTGCAGTGAAATTGGAGTAAGTGATTTCAGTACAAGAGAGGAGCCTGTACAACTGCACAAGACTGGGGGAAAGACTGGAGATCACCTTGTTTATTCCTCCACCTTGACAAACTAGGCAATTAAAAAAAAAAAAAAAAAACCCTAAGAGCGGGTTCACACTGAGGCAGCGCGACTTGCAGCACAACTGCCTCAGGCGACCTGCACACGACAGCAGCGGCGACTTGCAAAACGACTTCTGTATAGAAGTCAATGAAAGTCGCCTCAAGTCGCCCCCATAGTAGTACAGGAACCTTTTTCTAAGTTGGAGCAACTTGTGTCACTCCTATTAGAACGGTTCCATTGTACAGAACGGAACGCGACTTGTCAGGCGGCTAAGTCGTCTGACAAGTCGCCCCAGTGTGAACGGAGTCTAAGGCCTATATACACTCACCAGCCACTTTATTAGGTACACCTGTTCAATTGCTTGGTAACACAAATTGCTAATCAGCCAATCACATGGCAGCAACTTAATGCATTTAGGCATCTAGACGTGGTGAAGACAATTTGATGAAGTTCAAACCGAGCATCAGAATAGGGGAGAAACTGGATTTAAGTGACTTTGAATGTGGCATGGTTGGTGGTGCCAGTCAGGCTGGTCTGAGTATTTCAAAAACTGCTGATCTACTGGGCACAATCATCTCTAGGGTTTACAGAGAATGGTCCAAAAAAGAGAAAACATCCAGTGAGTGGCAGTTGTGTGGACGAAAATGCCCTGTTGATGTCAGAGGTCAGATGAGAATGGGCCACTCTTGCCACTCCTGTCAGCTAAGAACAGGAAACTAATTCACATAGGCTCACCAAAATTGGACAACAGAAGATTGGAAAAACGTTGCCTGGTCTGATGAGTCTTGATTTCAGCTGCGACATTCAGATGGTAGGGTCAGAATTTGAAAGCATGGATCCATCCTGCCTTATATCAACGGTTCAGGCTGCTGGTGGTGTAATGGTGTGGGGGATATTTTCTTGGCACGTTTTCGGCCCCTTAGTACCATCTGAGCATCATTTAAACACCTATCTGAGTATTGTTGCTGACCATGTCCATTCCTTTATGACTACAGTGTACCCATCTTCTGATAACTATTACTCCTTCCAGCAGGATAATGCACCATGTCACAAAGCTCAAATCATCTCACCACTGGTTTCTTGAACATGACAATGAGGTCACTGTACTCCAATGGCCTTCACAGTCACCAGATCTCATCCAATAGAGCAGCTTTGGGATGTGGTGGAAAGGGATATAGGCATCAAGGATGTTCGGCTGACAAATCTGCAGCAACTGCGTGATGCTATCATGTCACTATGGACCAAAATTTCCGAGGAATGTTTCCAACACCTTGTTGAATCTGTGCCATGAAGAATTAAGGCAGTTCTGAAGGCAAAAGGGGGTCCAACCCGGTACTAGCAAGGTGTACCTAATAAAGTGGCTGGTGAGTGTATACTTACCCTAATCCATGGTTCCATAACAGCCAGCATCTCAGTCCTTCAATCTTCACTGTGGCAATGCGGAAGGGCAACATCCATGACCCATTCTGGTGAGTGGACCCTGCCCATTTGCTTGGCAAACGCTGCATGGACACTCAGATAGTGCTGATGTGATCACGTCGACATGAGGGGTGCAGCAACAAGACCGGTCAGCTGCACGGACACCAGCATACAGTCTGCGGCGGCTGGTCGGCAATCGGTTAAATGGGTTAAACCTTTTCTCTAGAAAAAAGATGCTATAACAACTTCAAAAGCATTAAATGGGTGGAACATGTTCCAGCATTTGCACTCAGCATGGCCAATCCCCCCCCCCCCCCGTGACAGCGAGCGGGGGATTCTCTAACTATACCTGCTGTCACAATTTGAAAACAGCAAGGCGTGCAGGGCTTTGCCAACGCACACTGCTGTAATTTATTCATGGTTTCTTGTGAATGGATAGACTGCAAGTTCTCAATGAACTACAAGGGTGCTAGTAAGCGCTCTGGTAGTTCATTGTTTCTTCCTGCTCTCAGGTACTGTAACTGCCTGCCCATACAATCTATGGGCCGACAGCTATCCTGAGAGTCTGCAGGAGCCTGAGATTGCGCCAGTAATCTGCTGATCACGGGTGCAATGCTCTGCAGGCCCCTTAGTAAAAAAAATAATAATAAATGCACATTTTTTTACCTGCAAAAAAATGTTCATATATTATTTTTTTGTTTTTCAAAAGGTGAACTTAGCCTTTAAAGGGAGTTAAAAAAACGTATCTAATTTGCAGGGAAATCGGAAAATCAAGTAATAAAACTATGTTACAGGGGAGAAACTCATACCTGTGTTATTCATTCACAGTTTCTTGTGAATGGATAGACTACAAATACCATCAACCATTACGGCAACAACAAACTATGAGGGCGCTGGGGAGAGCTCTGGTAGTTCATTGATTCTTCCTGCTCTCAGGTAACTGCCTGTCCGTACAATGTATGGGCAGACAGCTATCCTGAGGGTCTGCAGGAGCCTGACATTGCAATGCTCTGCAGTCTCCTTCGAAAAAAATAATAAAAGCACATTTTGGACCTGCAAAAAATGTAAATATATATTTTTTTATTTTTTTTAAAAAAGGTGGGGTCTCAAACTAGTGGCCATCAAGTCCCATGAGTCATTGCAAGGCTGACAGTTACAAGCATGACTCCCACAGGCAGAAGCATGATGGGACTTGCAACAGCTGGAGGGCCACCAGTTTGAGACCCCTGCTTTAAAGGGAGTTAAAAATAATGGATCTAATGGCAGGGAAATCTGAAAATAATAAAAATATGTTACAGGAGGGAACTCCTAGGTTATTTCTGGGATATATCAGATAACGAATACTAGAGATACAGTCACATCTGCAGGTAGGAAATACTGGGAAAGACGTAAAATGGAGCTTGAAGTGCCACCTTCTGTCTTGACAGGAGAATACAAAATATTTATTATGCAAAAAAAAAAAGGAAAACATTTTTTGTTTTAAATTTACCCTTTCTGACCATGTTTCAGCCACTGATCATGGTTGCAATACTTTGCAGGCTCCCTTGCAAATAATAATAATAAATGCACATTTTTTTATTACTCACTATGGGTGCATTTTTTTTTAAAATCACAGTACTTTTCCCTTTAAAAGAGACATTTCCGCCATTGCTTCCTGACAATGGTCACCAGAACAGGAAGTGATAGGAAATCCAAAATGGTATGGTTTTCACCAGAGCATGTGCTAAAAAATAGAGTAGGACATGCTGCATTTTTATGTGACGCACTTCACATCGCAATGCGCTGGGGTCCATAAAGATGAATAAAAAGTAATTTTTGTTACATTTCAATAAATTTAAAAAAAAAAGTAAACAGTGCCACCGCATTACAATATACAGTACCATGCTGCTCCTTCACAGCGTACATTAGCATCCATAGGTTATGTCCTTCACAACGCACACTGCTGAAGTGAATGGGCCCTTACTGCATCTTTGGGACAAATAGTAAAGGGAATTCCCCATTAGGACATAGAGAGCAAAACAAAACAAAAAGTGAAAAGTAGGCAATAAAGTTGTACATACTATGTTTTACAAAATATCTTCACAGTTGTGCGTTATGGAATATGCCTGGGGTCGGCATTTTTCTGAATCGTCTGTAATCCACATGGGGAAGATCTTGTATCGAGCGATCATTTAAATGAACGGATATAATTTGCGATTTATGGCTTATTGAAGACAGCGGGAGGCAAGGCGTTAACTTACTGAGTACATCAGCATCTGGACCCGCTCAGTGGTACATAACAACGTTTAATCCTTATCTCAGCTTAATTAGTGTGCGCTCTGATTAACGCCAACATACAGCAGTGTGCAGGTCCCATATACAGTGCACTGGCAATATTAAACCTTCAGCAAGACAAAGGCTTTGTATATAGACTGCCATTTTCTGTAGCTGGCTAATCATCAAAAACTGGGACCCCAAATATAGTGCAACATTCTTCAAGTTCCCTGTGTATCCATCTGCCAGGGTTACATAGTTACATAGTAGGTGAGGTTGAAAAAAGACACAAGTCTATTATTACATTGTATATGCCTGTATGTTGCTGTCGTCCAGGTGCTTATCTAATAGTTTTTTTAAACTATTGATGCCCCCCCCTGAAACCACCGACTGTGGAAGGGAATTCCACATCCTTGCCGCCCTTATGCCGCGTACAGACGATCGGAATTTCCGACAACCAAACCGTGGATTTTTTTCCGATGGATGTTGGCTCAAACTTGTCTTGCATACACACGGTCACACAAATGTTGTCGGAAATTCCGATCACCAAGAACGCGCTGACGTACAAGACGTATGACGAGCCGAGAAAAATTAAGTTCAATAGCCAGTGCAGCTCGTTTGCTTGATTCAGAGCATGCGTGGAATTTTGTGCATCGGAATTGTCTAAACACGCTCGGAATTTACGACAACGGATTTTGTTGTCGGAAAATTTGAGATCCAGCTCTCAAACATCTGTTGTTGGAAATTCCGACAGCAAATGTCCGACATCGACAACAAGCTCACATCGAACATTTTTTGTCGGAGATTATCGTGTGTACGCAGCATTACAGTAAAGAACCCTCTACGTAGTTTAAGGTTAAACCTCTTTTCTTCTAAGTTTAATGCGTGGCCATGTGTCTTGTTAAACTCCCTTCCGTGAAAAAGTTTTATCCCTATTGTAGTGTTACCAGTATGGTATTTGTAAATTGAAATTCTTTCCCATCTCATGCGTCTCTTCTCCAGAGAGAATAAGCTCAGTGCTCGCAACCTTTCTTTATAACTAATGTCCTCCATACCCTTTATTAGCTTTGTTGCCCTTCTTTGTACTCACTCCATTTCTAGTACATCCTTCCTGAGGACTGGTGCCCAAAACTGGACAGCATACTCCAGGTGAGGCCGGACCAAAGTCTTGTAGAGTGGGAGAATTATTGCTTTATCCCTGGAGTTAATCCCTTTTTTAATGCATGCCAATATTCTGTTTGCTTTGTTAACAGCAGCTTGGCATTGCTTGCCATTGCTGAGCCTATCATCTACTAGGACCCCCAGGTCCTTCTCCATCCTAGATTCCCACTGAGGTTCTCCTCCTAGTGAGTAGATTGCATTCATATTTTTGCCACCCAAATGCATTATTTTAAAATTTTCTACATTGAACCTCATTTGCCATGTGGTTGCCCACCCCATTAATTTGTTCAGAGCTTCTTGCAAGGTTTCGACATCCTACGGAGAAGTTATTTCCCCTCTTAGCTTAGTATCGTCCGCAAATACAGAGATTGAACTGTTTACTCCATCCTCCAGGTCGTTTATGAACAAATTAAATAGGATTGGTCCCAGCACAGAACCCTGAGGGACCCCACTACCCACCTCTGACCATTCCGAGTACTCCCCATTTATCACCACCCTCTTAACTCGCCTTTGTAGACAGTTTACAATCCATGTACTCACCCTATTGTCCTTATTTTGTACAGTAAACTTTTATGGGGAACTGTGTCAAATGATTTTGTGAAATCCAGATACGCCACGTCTACAGACCTTCCTTTATCTAGATGGCAACTCACCTCCTCATAGAAGGTTAATAGATTGGTTTGGCAAGAACGATTCTTCATGAATCCATGCTGATTAATGCTAATGATACCGCTTTCATTACTAAAACCTTGTATATAGTCCCTTATCACCCCTCCAAGAGCTTGCATACGATTGATGTTAGGCTAACTGGTCTGTAATTCCCAGGGATGTATTTTGGGCTCTTTTTAAATATTGGTGCTACATTGGCTTTTCTCCAATCCGCTGGCACCATTCCAGTCAGTAGACTGTCAGTAAAAATTAGGAACAATGGTCTGGCAATTACTTGACTGAGTTCCCTAAGTACCCTCGGGTGCAAGCCATCTGGTCCTAATTCCGTCCTCTGTTAGCCATGAGGGAGCTTCCTGTGATGTGTCACGAGGATAAACACTGCAGTTTTGGTTACTGAGGCCCCCCGATTCCCTCGTGAAGACTGAGAAAAAGAATAAATTCAATACTCCTCAGTTTTAGAGGGATGAGGGACTGTTTGTTTATGTAAAAAAGCTTTACTAATATTTCTCGTTACTGCACTACAAATGTCAGCACTGCATTTTTGTTTTTACTGTCTCCTCCCAGTCCTGCAAGTGGTTCCAAGGTGGTTGCACCTTTCTAATCTTCCAACTGCCAACCAGAAATTTGATTATGCCGACCCTTAACATTTTGTCCTGGAACACCAGGGGACTGAACTCCCTGGTCAAGAGGTCCCTGGTGTTCCAGTTCATTAAGGCCTATAATCCGCATATCTGTATTCTACACGAGACCCACCTAGTGGGCAGTAGAACTATGGCTCTCAAAAAGCCCTGGATTGGGTATCATTACCATTCTATGTACTTTAATTTTCCGAGGGGTGTCAGTATATTGGTGCACAAATCCATCCCCTTCAGACTACTGGATCTTGTACTGGACACGGAGGGCAGATATGTACTCATTCACGCTCAAGTTTGTTCAGATCTGCAGGTCTAGATCTGCCTCCCCCAGCATCTTTGTCTCTTTTGAATCAGATCACCTCCAAAATTGCAGACTTTGCTAATGACAATATTGTTATTTTAGGTGACTTCAACCTGATCCCCAATTCTCAGATAGAATGTCCACAAGTGGTTACTCGCACTCTGGACTGGTGTAGTTGGCAGAGACGTACGGTCTGACAGATGTGTGGCGATGGAGGCACCCTCAAACTCGGGCCTACACCTGTCACTCCGCATCTCACCGTTCCTTTTCTAGGATCGATCTGGCCTATCCTGGAGGAGCAGCTTTTCCTAGAGCCACGGATATTAAGATACTCCCAAGGGGTATTTCAGACCATGTACCGCTGCTACTGACCTTAGACCTCCACATTGTAGAGGCTCTCCACGCTCTGGGTGTCGGACGTGGCGGTGGATGGGCAGTTCAGGGGGGCACTTCAAGTTCTGGGCAGCTAACCCCGGGTCATCACCCGTGCTGGTACTGTGGGATGCCTTCAAAGCTTACACCAGGGGACAGTACCAGACCATTATTGCTAAAGTTCGCAGGGAAAGAAGGGATGAACTGAACAGTGCAGAAAGGGAGACGGGCCCACAGGAAGCAAGATTTTTTAGATCTAGGGATCCCCAGGATTATGTCAAACTACAATCTCTGACTGGGGAGGTGCTACGAATTCGCACCTCTCTCACTCAGAAATGAATGCTGGCCCAATCGCAGCGTATTTTTGAACAGGGAGAAAGGTCGGGGAAACTGCTGGCTTGGCTATCACGGGAACAGTCGGTATGTATCTCACATACAGGGCCATAGTGGAGAGCTTCTTTATACCCCTGACGAGATAAATACCTGTTTTGTTTCCTTCTACCGACACCTATACTGCTCAAAGGTGACATACACCCAGGACAAACTGACCTCCTGCCTAGATCTCATTGACATTCCGGTCCTGACTTTGAAATATTGCAACGCGCTTGACGCACCCATTAGAGTAGAGGAAATTTTAAAGGCGATTAAAACACTCCAATCGGGCAAGACTCCAGGTCCGGACGGTATACCGGTTGAATTTTACAAGCAGTATGCCGAGGAACTAGCTGTCAGATTACACACTATGTTACTAGAGGCGCAAACGTAAGAGGAACTCCCGAGCTCCCTGAGCGAAGCGGTAGTGGTGGTGATTCCTAAGCCTGGAAAGGACCCCTCCCTGTGCTCCTCATACCACCCTATCTCATTAATAAATGTGGATGCAAAACTGTTGGCCAAAGTTCTGGTCAACAGGCTGAGAATGGTCATACTATCGCTAGTCCACCCGGACCAAATGGGGTTCATGCCCGGGAGAGGCACGGGCATCAATATTAGGGGCAAGTCGGCCCTGTTCCCACTACATCCTTCCATCCCTAGGGTGGACACGGGGACCCCACAAATGGGTTGAGGAATTCACCTACTTGGGTATTAAGATCTGTGGCACTACAGGAGAATTCATAGAGAAGAATGTGCAACCCCTTATGTCCCAACTTACGGCCAAATGTGCAGCCCGGTGTGCCCTCCCACTGACACCAGTGGGCAGAGTCAATCTCATGAAAATGATTTTCCTCCCGAAAATTCTTGTATTTCTTCCGCAACACCCCGTCGCATATACCCAAAGCCTTTTTTAGGCGTCTTGAGGGCATACTGACCACGTTTATTTGGGCTGGGAGGCCACCTAGAGTGGCAAAGCGCATACTATACCTTCCGCTATCGGGAGGAGTATTGGCGCTGCCGAACTTCCTCATATACTACTGGGCAGCTGTTCTTGTCACAGTGCGCTGGTGGTTCTCCCAACCCAAACATAATCCGACAGTGAGACTAGAGGCGGCTATTCTGGGGTCCTATGCGGCACTGAGCAATAGGCCCCCATGAAGACAACAATCAGGGTTTGGTAGGAGGCTAGAGCGATATACCGCAAACCAAACTGTGTATCCCCACACACTCCACTCTGAGGAAACCCCACACTTTCCCATCTATACGACATCCCAGATCCATCCCAGTGGGCTAGACGGGGGATTACCACAATAAACCATATAGTGCGGATCTAAAACGCCTATACTCACTGCTTAACTCCTTTGAATTCAGGTACTGGCAACTGAGACATGCTATGAGGGCCCAGTTTGCAGAAGTGCTGATACTTGAAGCAGACTCCATTGAATGCCTGCTGATCTCCAGTGCAATGGGGATACCCCTCTCCACTCTTTATCTCTACCTGACGGTGGCCCATGACACAAAACCCACCCATTCCCTAGACAAATGGAGGGAGGACATTCCAGCCCTGGGTGAGGACAAATGGAAAGACTGTATATCTACCTTCATCCCGTCTATGATAGCGGCTAAAGACAGGTTCATCCAACTAAAGTTCATCCACAGGGCATACTACACTCTGCATAGAATGGCCAGCATATATCTGCAGCTCGACACCTGCTGCCCTAGATGTGACACCGAGGTTAGAACATTCTGGCATATGGTCTGGACATGTCCCAAAATCTGGGAGGAAATAGCCGGGAAGTTGAGTGAGCTGGGCGGGACAGGGGTACCAGCGGAACCTTTGGTGCTCCTGCTGGGCTACCTGGAGGAGGTTGAAGGGGACAGGTATACCAAACTTTGTATCGCCTTCTCACTGTTCTACGCTAGGAGGGAAATAATGCTGCACTGGAAGTTGGCCAATCCCCCCACTCTTGAATCCTGGCAAAAGGTGGTCGACTCAGTACTACCTCTGTACAAACCCACTGTGAGTAGGCAATGCCCAGGTAAATTCGACAAGGTATGGTCAGCATGGATAGACACTCATGGGTAAGGGGCTGTCGAAGGGTGGGACCGCGTGATGGATTCCCCCTCCCTCGTGCTTGGGGGATATCCCCCCCCCTCGCATATCCATCTTTAATGCCTAATAAAGAATATCCCACATAGCACTGATACGAATTTGTTTGTCTCTCCCCCTCCCCCTCCCCCAAGGGGAACGGCTTGGTACCCTTCTAGGATTGAGGGCAAGCAACTGAGAGGAACTCTAACTGGGTATCCAACCTGAATAGGAAAAGGTATAACTGACTGCACCATGTACTTGTAGGATAATGAACTCCAAATATAGACTACCTCTATTGCTGTTGTTTGCTTGAACATGCATTAAAATCTGTTGCTGACTATGATGTAATGCTGATTTGTCAATAAAAAACGTTTCTGTTAAAAAAAAAAAAAATAATCCAGTATGAAATTGCCCTGTGTAGTCGAAATGGCAGAGTCTCTATGGAGGAAGTGTTACACAGGTTCATATCCTAATTGGTGCGAAATTGACGTGTATAAAGATGCAACATCCACCGTCACCAATAGATAGGTTGGTTGCCACTCTATGGTGCTTAGGATATTAATGACGTGCTTAGTGTCTTTTAAGAACGACGGAGTATCTATCACCAGTGGTTTCAGATAAAAGTCAATATATTTTCCAATACGTGACGTAATAGAATCTATACCACTGATGATGGGTCGACCTGGGGGGTTGGATAGAGTTTTATGAACCTTAGGTAGTGAATAATTGGTAGACGAGGGGCCAAGGGCACTAAATGCTCTTTTTCCCATTTATTCAAAATCCCCATATCGAAACCCTTATCTACAAGTTCTTTTAATTCTCTTTTGAATTTAATCGTGGGTAGGGGAGTATAGGTGTTTATATCAAATAAAATTCTGATCATCTCCTACGAACAGTGTTGGTCATCTTACTTTAAGTAATTAGTTAAGTTACAAATTACTTCTCCCAAAAAGTAATTGCGTTAGTAACTCAGTTACTACATTGGAAAAGTAAGTAGTTACGCAGCAAAGTAACTGTGACTTTTTTTTTAATATTCTATACGTGTAACTAAGGGGCGGGTCTAGTATTACTGTAAGCAAGGGGCGCATTTATTATTATTGTTATATATCGTGTAACCAAGGGGCTGCTCTATTATTACTTTAACCAAGGGGCAGATCTGTTATAGCATGTGAGCAAGGGGCGGGTCTATTATTATTATTATATTGTGTAAGGGGCGGATGGCTACAGAAGACGGCGAATGTTAAATTAATGGGCAGAGCTCGATATATAACAATAATAATAAATGCGCCCCTTGGTTACAGTAACACTAGACCCGCCCTTAGTTACACGATAGACGCCCCTTGCAGAGTAGCACGAGCATCGGGGGCGTGCTGCATCACCTCGTACAATTACATGTTAACTGCGCCTGCGCGGTGTAGAGTTCACTCAGAGCTGTTTAGGTTCGGCAATTTTCGTAAGCTCTGTAGTCCTTCGCACTGCGCAAGCACTGCGCCTGAGCAGTACAGGGGGTCCTCTTAACCGGCGGGGGAACTTTTTCGGCAGGACACCGGAATTACACTACTGCCATCTAGTGGCGGTAGATGTAATTGGGGTAATTCTGCCCACGTAATGGGAACTGAGTTACCATGAGGGGAAAAGTAATCAGTTAGATTACTCGTTACCCTCTAAAGTAACTGCGTTAAGTAACTCCGTTTATTTTAACTCAGTTACTTACATCACTGCCTACGAATAAGTTTACATATCCAGGATCA
Organism: Lithobates sylvaticus; assembly: GCA_028564925.1. Classification (NCBI taxonomy): domain Eukaryota; kingdom Metazoa; phylum Chordata; class Amphibia; order Anura; family Ranidae; genus Lithobates; species Lithobates sylvaticus. The sequence goes on from CM053037.1 coordinate 155,689,952, forward strand.
CAATTGCCCCCCCACCTTATCCGCAGGGAATTCCAACTTTTTACTTGATTGATCGAGTGACTCGGCTGTGAGTCATCTCGTTACATGCAGCATTGCATTACCCTCCAATAAAAGCCTTTTTTTAGCAATATTGCGCTATTGGAGTTTTTTCCCTTTTTCTTTTTTATATTCTTTTTTATATTCATTCACTTGCACTTTATCTGTGGGACTGGACTGAACTACCACTCAGCTCCTGTGGAAACCATCCGGTGGTGAAGGCCCGGCTCCAGTTATCAGGATACTTCTCCAACAGAATCTCAGATCTAACAAACCTTGTATGACCCCCCCTGAATAAGGACGGTCACTGGCTTTCTGGTAAGCCTCCTGTCTTTCTGTGGTGGTGGTCTCACGTGGTGAAGTCTATCTCATGCCCCACTATCTATGAATGATTCATTTCACAGCACACCAGAAAATAATAATAGAATACAGATATTTGTATTTTGTGCACTGTTGATATATTGGACATTTGCTTAATCAATTGCTGTTGTGCACTGCACTGATTGTTTTTTATTGATCTTCATGATTTATGGTTTACACCATAGATATTGTTTGCACTTTTGCACTTTAATATTTTGTGGCACACACATTTATCAATTTATAGCGCAGCACTTTTCTGCTATATTTCTGCTTATGTGCCTACTATCTGGGTTATAGTGCTTAGCTGCTGTACGTTATTGTTGTCCATCATAGCGCAGATATTTCTTATTTTTTTAATATGTAAAAATTGCCATACCTAAATTTCAGCTTTAACTGCAGTAGAAAAAAGTGTGATCACCAACTTGGCTGTGCTGGCTTTCAAAGTTGTCTGGATCACAACCTTGGCGGAACAGCAGAGTTACATTTATTTTGACAGGTAAAGCAGTTCACATTTCAGCTGTATGTTTAATCATATGGTTGGAGTTCAGCTTTAATTTAATTAACGTTACAGCATTTAGCTGCGTTTAGAGTGGTTTGGTGTCTGAAACGTCGGAAACTTCGGCGTCATTTTTTTGCCTTCAAAGAAAAGCCTCTAAATGCTACTGCCTAAAAAACGAAATTAACCACTTCAGCCCCAGAGGATTTTACCCCCTTCCTGACCAGAGCACTTTTTGCGATTCGGCACTGCGTCAACAATTGTGCGGTCGTGCGTAACCAAACAAAAATTGACGTCCTTTTTTCCCACAAATAGAGCTTTCTTTTGGTGGCCTTGAGCGCCTCTGCGGTTTTAATTTTTTTGCGCTATAAACAAAAGAATAGCGGCAATTTTGAAAAAAACACATTATTTTTTACTTTTTGCTATAATAAATATCCCCCAAAAATATATATAAAAAAAAACAATTTTTTTCCTCAGTTTTGGCCGATATGTATTCTCTGTATCCACAGCTCTCATCTTTGCACTTCCCATCCATCCACAGCTCTCACCTCTGCACTTCCCATCCATCCACAGCTCGCACCTCTGCACTTCCCTTTCCATCCACAGCTCTCACCTCTGCACTTCCCATCCATCCAAAGCTCTCACCTTTGATCTTCCCATCCATCCAAAGCTTTCAACGTCTGCACGCCCCCTCTATCGATAGTGCTCACGTCTGTCCCCCCCCCCCCCCCCACCTCCATCTACAGCTCTATAGTCAGCACCCGCCTCCATCCACAGTTCTCAACTCTTCACCCAGCCCTCTCTATCCATAGTCTGCAACTGTCACTCCCAGGCATTTTCCAAAAAAAGACCAGCAATGGCGGGACTCATACTTCCCTCATGACAGAGTCACTTTAATAAATGATTCAGAACTAGTATGCAGATTAGGGGTTCTCACTTTTCTGATCTGCATATTGTCCTGAATCAGCACGAGGTACTGCATGCATAGATAGCCAGGCAACATTTTCAGAATTATTGGTCAACAATGGCAGCCTCCATAGTATATCAATACAAGTTTCTATTATTGCATTCTCAAATAAAGGATAATCTACATCTAGGAAAAAGACAGTTTCTTCAACACTTAAACAATGAAACAGTTAAAGTGAAGACGTTCCCACAAGGAGAGGGTGACCTCAACACCTCAAATGGAATAAGACGTTCTTTCCACTATGGCAAACCTACTAATTAAGATGCATTAAGGACCTCTGCTGCTCCAGTCTTTTCACAATCCAACAGTGCAATAAAAACCATGTAAATGGACCAAGCTATGAACAGGATGTCTTTACAGAAATGTGCTAAACTGCTCTGTGGGCAGAGAGTGGAGGGCAGACCAGGGCAAATCTATGGGAGAGAAAGAAAAAACTAGAGGCGTGGAGAGTCAGAGGTTTGCCAGGAAATGTCTTATGAGTCACAATGAAGAAACACAGAGGAACTCTTGAAGTCATTTTCAAATACTGTTAAATTATTACATCTACAGTTCATGGTACATCAGCGTGTTTAATAAGAAGCATATATAATAAAAAAATAAAGAATGTGGCATACCTAATGTATTTACACTTGAAGCAGATAACTTTTTAATATATGATATTAAAGTATATAATATACTGCACAGTCTGTTTGGACACCAACTGCCTTCTGATCTCATCACACAGCAGTAGCAAACTGCATACCTCTCCCTTCACTGCATGAATGTGTGGATCAGGCAAAAAGCTTTTGTGTGTGTAAAAATCGTTTTCTTATCAGAAAATATAAAATACAGATAAACTGCTAAAAAAAATCCAATTCCATTTACAAATTCAACTTACACTATATTACCAAAAATATTGGGATGCCTGCCTTTACACGCACATGAACTTTTAATGGCATCCCAGTCTTAGTCCATAGGGTTCAATATTGAGTTGGCCCACCCTTTGCAGCTATAACAGCTTCACTCTTTTGGGAAGGCTGTCCACAAGGTTTAGGAGTGTGTCTATGGGAGTGTTGGACCATTCTTCCAGAAGCACATTTGTGAGATCAGGCACTGATATGGACGAGAAGGCCTGACTCACAGCCTCCGCTCTAATCTATCCCTAAGATGTTCTATCAGGTTGAGGTCAGGACTCTGTTCAGGCAAGTCATGTTTCTCCACCCCAAACTCGTCATCCATGTCTTTATGGACCTTGCTTTGAGCATTAGTGCGCAGTCATGTTGGAACAGGAAGGGGCCATCCCCAAACTGTTCCTACAAAGTTGGGAGTATGAAATTGTCCAAAATGTCTTGGTATGCTGGTGCCTTAAGAGTTCCCTTTACTGGAACTAAGGGGCCAAACCCAACCCCTGAAAAAAAAAAACCCACACCATAATCCCCCATCCACCAAATGATTTGGACCAGTGCACAAAGAAAGGTCCATAAAGACATGGATGAGCGAGTTTGGGGTGGAGGAACTTGACTGACCTCAACCCGATAGAAAACCTTTGGGATGAATTAGAGGAGACTGCGAGCTAGACCTTCTTGTCCAACATCAGTGCCTGACCTCACAAATTCGCTTCTAGAAGAATGGTCAAACATTCCCATAGACACACTCCTTCCCAGAAGAGTTGAAGCTGTTATAGCTGCAAAGGGTAGGCCGACCATAGATGTATCCTGGCCTAGGCCAATAAGGCCAAGGGCAGCACTTTGCAGGTAGGGAGCATGGAAAGAGTCCCCGCCGGCTTGCGCTACACTGTTACTGTAGCACCAGTCCTATGGGGTGGACTGGGCTGAGAGGCAAATTAGTCTAGCGCCCCCATAAAGCAGCCTCACAGCTTACGGTATGCGGGCGGCTGGCATTCCACAACTGTGGGGGGGGGGGGGGTCGCGTCTAATTTTGACTGTCCTCTCATCCTGGACCACAAACCTTCCTCACTGTGCTTTGTTTTCTGCTGCACCATTGCCATGGTTATATCTTCTTAGTCCTCTCCATAAAATTATCAGAAATTTGTGCTTAAAGTAGAACTATAGACAACACTTTTTTTTTTTTTTTTTTTTATTTTTTCATTTTGGATAGTGTAAGGGAGGGTTATAACCACTGTCAGTTTATTTTTTGTCATCCCTGTCCTATTGTAGAGCTTTCACTTCCTGCCCCACAGGAAGTGAGAGGAAATCTATGCAAATTAAGGGAATCCATTGCCCCCCCACAGCCCCTCAGAATTAGTGTCCCCACTCAAAAATATCAGGGCGGGTCTTAAACAGCAAGGGGTGTGGCATTGACAGGAAGGGGTGGGTCATATTTAAATTAGGGGGTGCACGAGTTTAGTCAGGCATAGGGCAGCACAAAGCCTAAATACACTACTGAGGCCAACTCAATATTAAACCCTACGGACTAAGACGCCATTAAAGTTCATGTACGTGTAAAGGCAGTCATCCCAATACTTTTGGTAATATACTGTATATTACAAACTAAATTAGAACAGAATATTACAAAAATTAAAGGTCTTTTACAGTATTTACATAAGATATTGATTGGGAGCCCCATTAAAAGTGCATCTAATTGCTAACATTTATTTTATCAAAGAATTGCATATTATAACATTGCATTTTTTCATAAAATATGATCTTCAACTTTTTTCATCCTTTATTTTTTTCATCTCTATGCTGCTGATCTCCTTGGCCCCACTTCAGCCATTTTCTGCCCTAATATGATATGAATATGATTTCAAAGATAGTGATTCAAACAGAGTCTCGGTCTCCTGGTCTCCCACTGTGTGCTTTGCTTAGGGATGAGCCCTACGTTCGAGTCGAACATAAATTTAAATCGAACATCGGGTGTTCATTTGTTCTAAAACAAACCGAACATATGGGGCGTTCACGGAAAATTCAAGCGCAGCAGAATGCCCCATAATGCACTGCGAGATCGCAGTGCATTGCCTATGATGATTGGCAAAAGCATGCACCTGACCTGCATGCTTTGGCCAATCACAGCGTGCTCTGATGAGAGACCCATAATTGGCCAAAGGCAGGGTGCCTTTGGCCAATCATGGCTCAGGGGGACTAAGTCAACACCCCACACAATATAAGGCTGCTTACAGAGCGACCGTGTGTAGTGTGGTGTAGTGTTGTTGTTATATATATATATATATACTTTGCATTTAGCATAGACTATATATTCAGTGTTCACTCGATATTCAGTCAGTGCAGGCAGTGTATTAATATATATATATATATATATATATATATATACATATACAGTCTTGTGTGTGTGTGTATGTATGTGTGTATATATATATATATATATATATATATATATATATATATATATATATACAGGGGGTCCCCGACTTACGAACGCCCGAACTACGAACAACCCCTATTTACGAATGGGGCGCTGCGGGGACCCTCCGCCATTTTTTGCCGTTTTTAGCCGTTTTCCAGCCGTACGGAGCCTCGGAAAATGCCGGAAATGTCCGTAATTTGACGCGCATGCGCAGAACGGCATTAGACGGAACATCGTAAATGTCCGTATTTGTCGGTCTGCGCATGCACGGCCGACTTACGAACATTTCCGACTTGCGTACAAGCGGCCAGTCCCTAACGAGTTCGTAACTCGGGGACCCCCTGTATATATATATATATATATATATATATATATACACAGTATCTCACAAAATGAGTACACTATATACAATATTATTATATCTTTTCATGTGACAACACTGAAGAAATTACACTTTGCTACAATGTAAAGTAGTGAGTGTACAGCTTGTATAACAGTGTAAATTTGCTGTCCCCTCAAAATAACTCAACACATGACCATTAATATCTAAACCGCTGGAAACAAAAGTGAGTACACCTCTAAGTGAAAATGTCCAAATTGGGCCCAATTTGCCATTTTCCCTTCCCGGTATCATGTGACTCGTTAGTGTTACAAGGTCTCAGGTGTGAATGGGGAGCAGGTGTGTTAAATTTAGTGTTATTGCTCTCATACTGGTCACTGGTAGTTTAACATGGCACCTCATGGCAAAGAACTCTCTGAGTATCTGAAAAAAAGAATTGTTGCTCTACATAAAGATGGCCTAGGCTATAAGAAGATTGCCAAGACCCTGAAACTGAGCTGCAGCTCAGTGGCCAAGACCATACAGCAGTTTAACAGGACAGGTTCCACTCAGAACAGGCCTCGCCATGGTCGACCAAAGAAGTTGAGTGCACGTGCTCAGCGTCATATCCAGAGGTTGTCTTTGGGAAATAGACGTATGAGTGCGGCCAGCATTGCTGCTGGGGTTGAAGGGGTGGGGGGGTCAGCCTGTCAGTGCTCAGACCATACGCTGCACACTGCATCAAATTGGTGTGCATGGCAGTCATCCCAGAAGGAAGCCTCTTCTAAAGATGATGCACAAGAAAGCCTGCAAACAGTTTGCTGAAGACAAGCAGACTAAGGACATGGATTACTGGAACCATGTCCTGTGGTCTGATGAGAACAAGATAAACTTATTTAGTTCAGATGGTGTCAAGCGTGCGTGGCAGCAACCGGGTGAGGAGTAAAAAGACAAGTGTGTCTTGCCTACAGTCAAGCATGGTGGTGGGAGTGTCATGGACTGGGGATGCATGAGTGCTGCCAGCACTGGGGAGCTACAGTTCATTGAGGGAACCATGAATACCAACATGTACTGTGACATACTGAAGCAGAGCATGATCCCCTCCCTTCGGAGACTGGGCCGCAGGGCAGTATTCCAACATAATAACGACCCCAAACACACCTCCAAGACAGCCACTGCCTTGCTAAAGAAGCTGAGAGTAAATGTGATGGACTGGCCAGGCATGTCTCCAGACCTAAACCCTATTGAGCATCTGTGGGGCATCCTCAAATGGAAGGTGGAGGAGCACAAGGTCTCTAACATCCACCAGCTCCATGATGTCATCATGGAAGAGTGGAAGAAGACTCCAGTGGCAACCTGTGAAGCTCTGGTGAACTCCATGCCCAAGAGGGTTAAGGCAGTGCTGGAAAATAATAGTGGCCACACAAAATATTAACACTTTGGGCCCAATTTGGACATTTTCACTTAGGGGTGTACTCACTTTTGTTGTCAGCGGTTTAGACATTAATGGCTGTGTGTTAAGTTATTTTGAGGGAACAGCAAATTTACACTGTTATACAAGCTGTACACTCACACTTTGTAGCAAAGTGTCATTTCTTCAGTGTTGTCACATGAAAAGATATAATAAAATATTTACCAAAATGTGAGGGGTGTACACTTTTGTGAGATACTGTGTGTGTATATATATATATATATATATATATATATATATATATATATACTCTGCATTCAGTGTAGCCTATATCTACAGTGCATTCCGTGGTGTACAGTTACTAATACAGTGCAGGTGGTGTACACAGTATCTAATACAGTGCGTGCAGTTCCTAATACACTTCTGGTGGTGTACACAGAATATATTACAGTGCAGCAGTTGTACAGTTGCTAATACAGTGCAGGCGGAGTACACAGTATCTAATACAGTGTGTACAGTTTCTACTACACTTCTGGTTGTGTACACAGTCTACAATACAGTGCAGCCGTTTTACACTTTCTAATACACTTCAGGCAGTGTACACAGTATCTAATACAGTGTAGTGTGGTGTTGCAAAACCAAAAATGTCCGGGAGGCCACCAAGGAGAGGCAGACACTCACAGGCCACTAAATGAGGGCAAGCAACCTCTGTGTCTACAGTCAACAGTGGTGGTCGTGGACATGGTCCATTCTCTACAGGTGGCCGTGGGGCACGCTTGTCCTTTTTTGCTGCTAGCAATGTTATTGAGCCACAACATGCAGAAGAGTTGGTGGAGTGAATAACAAAGCCGTCCTCATCCTCCTCCATCCTCTGTCACCCAGGCTCAGAGTAGTTTGCCTTCCAACACAGCTGCCAAAGCAACCTATTCCACAGTCACTCTTTCCGTAGCCCCACCATCATGCACGGAGGAGTCCCCAGAATTATTTGACCACAGTGATGGTTATATGCTGCTGGAGGATGCGTAGCAATTTTTGTTGGTTCCCAGGTTGAGGAAGGGAGTAACGTGAGCCTAGAGAGAGGGGGGCCACAGAAGGACAAGAAACTGGCAGTCATGTTTCACAGCAGGGCCCGTTTCTGTGCCCAACAACAGTATCTGTGAGGGGTTACAGTGTTGTGGCACCACCACCACAACCCAAGGCCCAATTTGTCTGTCCCTGTTTAACAGGGGCATGTAATTACAAATCTTGATATAATATTTCACAGCAGGACCCGTTCCTGCACCCATCAAGAGTAACTGTGAGGGCTTACAGTGTTCTGGTACCACCAACACCTAAGGCCCAATTTTCTGCAGAGTATATAGGGCAGGCCATATAGTATATATACTGCTGTTCAGAGTATATAGTGCCTGGGGGGACCCCCACGCCATTTTTTTTTAAAAATGTGGGTGCGGGGTTCACCTTACTATCCATACCAGACCTAAAGGGCCTGGTATAGATTTTGCGTGGGACAGCCACGCCATTTTTTTTTGGTATTTTTATCTATATTGCTGGGATCCAACAATACATTACAGCCGTGAGCAGTTTTAAATGACATTTTTTCCTTTAGAAATTTCATTTTGCTGTGGCACTGTTATAAACATGGGAAAGATGCGCTACTTTACAGGCATACTAAGGACACTCCCCATGCACGATATTTAAAGGAATATTACATTTTTATTGTTTCACTTTAAGCATTATTAAAACCACTGCTCCCGCAAAAACTTCAGTTTTTAAAAAATTTTTGCATTGATACATCTCCCATGGGGCAGGACCTGGGCCCCCAAACACTTTTTATGGTAATAACTTGCATATAAGCTTTTAAAATTAGCACCTTTAATTTTTCACGTTCGTGTCCCATAGACTTTAACGGTGTTCGTGTGTTCTTTTACAGGCAGTACATATTTCATTATTTTTATTTTAGTGACAGAGTAATTTTAAGTAAAAGGTTGAGAACAACTTTTGAAATCACATTAAAGCGGAGCTTGTTTGCAGCCTGAGCTCAATTCATCCAATCCATTCCCCCAACATGTTTCGCCTTGCCCCTGGGGCTTAATCATGGAGGTCAAGATTTAGTTTAGAACTACTTTAAAGTATATTTCCTCTTTTGCAGTCAAATTTGGAAAAAACCTCACTATATTTTATATGTACCTAAAACATAATTTTTTATACATGTTTCTTACCTTTTAGATGTTTCTTGGGAGAAGGTGCCATGGCAGACACCCAGCATTTCTTCACAAGTTCAGGGTGAGTCTATAAAAGAAAAGATCCGGTTGCCACATACCAACAAGTCCCGGATGTCATGTGAATAGAAGCGGCTTCAGCCTGACTCTGTCCAGGCCACAGCCCACAGTGCATTTTGCCCTGTCCCCCGGGCTTAGTGATAGAGGTTTACGCCAGCACCCCCTCTCCCTTTATGCAAATCACCAAAGCTGAACATGAAAAGCTTGAGCTGCACCTTAAAGTGAAATTATAGGTTAATAAAAAATAAAAAAAATAGCAAACATGATATACTTACCTGTGCAATGGTTTTGCAAAGAGCAGCCCCAATCTTCTTCTCCTCAGGTCCCCCTCCAGCACTCCTGGCTCCTCCCCCTGAACAATTGCCCTCAATTACAAGCCGCTTGCTATGGGGGCGCTGGTGCATGCTCATTCCCAAGTCCTTCTCTATGTGCCCATAAGACACATAGAGCTGTGGATAGGCCCTGCCACCTGCTCTGTCCTCATTGGCCCACTGGCTGTGATTGTCTCAGCCAATGAGGAGAGGATAGTCGAGACTTCAGTGCACATCTCTTGGATAGAGAGGGGGCTCAGGTGTGTATTGAGGGGGCTGTGGGGGTAGTTTAATGCATGAATGTAAAAAAACGTTCAGCCTGTACAACCAATTAAGTTAAGACTGCAGGTAATACAAGGTGCCGTGAAGGGGGCGCTCTGCAGCTTATGCATGTGTTTGCAAATGTGTGCTAACTAAACCCCTGTTTTTTACGCATACTGTTAGACAGATTAATTTGGTTGGTACGCAGACTGGTTGGTGAGTTGAGCTGGGAATTTTCTCTGGTTTTGCCTTGCATGTGCTCCTTGCTGTGAAGGCTAGTTATAGGGGGGGTGGGGGCCATTTGTTTGTTACTTTAGTCTATGGTTTCAGGGTCAGTCCGTTCCAATAGCAAGGCTTAGGACAAAATGAACTCCCTCAAATAAATATACAATGAACAAACCCAGCTTCTAAATCTTTAACCCTTTTGTTAGGACAGACAGTGTTGAAATCTAGTTTACAACTGATAATGAGATCTGTCAGCACAGTACAGACAGGGTCACTTATGACAAACACAGTTTCCCAGCCCTCTCACAAACAAAGAGAACTAAGGTCATATGCACACTGAGCACTTAGCCACTAGGAGGCACAGGTGAAAGATACCTCCACACTGTCTGTTGAACTCTATGACACTCTGAAATACACTGTGTCAGGACCAGGATGGACACTGTATTCTGGGCATACGTCCCTGAAAACAGCATGTGTTACCCTCTCATAGACTTTGACAGGCAATGGCAGTGGGGCTGGACTCTGCACCTTTGCCTCCTGGGCGTATGGAATTGTCAGGATTGATGCTCAGGGACCAAACTTATACTCTGCTTTGGCCTAGGATTTTTTAATGCTGGATACAAAAACATCTAAAATGGTATGCAGCAATTTTTTTTATATATTTTTTTAAGTTCTGTTTAGTGAATAAGAACATGTAACAAATATAGATGTTATTCCAATTTGGCTGCAAAAGTGGAAATACACTTTAACCGCTTCCCGACCGGCCACTGCATATATACGTCAGCAGAATGGCACGGGCAGGCAGAATCACGTACCTGTACGTGATCGTGCATGTGCCTGCCCGTGGGTCGCGCGCGCGCCGCTAGCGGCGCGCTCGCGACCCGGTCAGGAGCTCCGTGACCCCCGCCGCGGGACCAGCGGACCCGATCGCCGCTGGTATCCCGCGATCGGGTTACGGAGCTGAAGAACGGGGAGAGGTCTATGTAAACAAACCTCTCCCCGCGCTTCCTACACTGACTGTCAGTGATCGGCGGTTCCCTGTCATCGGGAACGCCGATCAATGACGTCACACGTACAGCCACGCCCCCCTACAGTAAAATAAACACAACACGTCACACTGACTCATCCCCGCCCCCTAGTGGTTAACCCCTTCACTACAACTGTCATTTACATAGGAATCAGTGCTATTTAAATAGCACTGAATTCTATATAAATGACAAATGTCCCAAAAATGTGTCAAAAATGTCCGATGTGTCCGCCAAAATGTCGCAGTCACAATAAAAATCGCTGATCGCCGCCATTACTAATAAAAAAAAAATATTAATAAAAATGCTATAAAACTATCCCCTATTTTGTAAACGCTATAACTTTTGCGCAAACTAATCAATAATCGCTAATTGCGATTTTTTTTACCAAAAATATGTAGAAGAATACGTATCGGCCTAAACTGAGGAAAACAAATGTTTTTTTATATATTTTTGGGGGATATTTATTATAGCAAAAAGTAAAAAATATTGCATTTTTTTCAAAATTGTCGCTCTATTTTTGTTTATAGTGCAAAAAATAAAAACCGCAGGGGCGATCAAATACCACCAAAAGAAAGCTCTATTTGTGGGAAAAAAAGGACGCCAATTTTGTTTTGGAGCCACGTCGCATGACCGCGCAATTGTTAGTTAAAGCGACGCAGTGCCGAATTGCAAAAAGGGGCCTGGTCCTTTGGCTGCCAATTGGTCCGGGGCTGAAGTGGTTAACTGCTTGCCAACCCCTGGCTGTCAATTGATAAAGACCTGGCTCTTGTGGTGGGAGGGCGTCATATGATGTCCTCCCCTTCCCGGCCCACCAGCGCGTCACTGTGGACTTGATGCGCATGCCCGGCGGCCACGATGTCCGCCGGGCACCCGCGATTGCCCGGTAACACAGCAGGACCGTGGATCTGTGTATGTAAACACACAGATCCACGTCCTGTCAGAGGAGAGGAGACCGATGGTGTGTTCTCAGTACAGAGAAACACTGATCGGTCTCCTCCCCTTGTGAATCCCCTCCCCCTACAGTTAGAATCACTCCCAGGGAACATGTTAACCCCTTCAGTGCCCCCTAGTGTTAACCCCTTCCCTGCCAGTCACATTTATACAGTAATCAATGCATTTTTATAGCACGATCGCTGTATAAATGTGAATGGTCCCAAAAATGTGTCAAAAGTGTCCGATATGTCCGACACAATATTGCTTTTGCGCAGACCAATCAATATACGCTTATTGCAGGTTTTTTTAACCAAAAATATGTAGAAGAATACATATCGGCCTAAAAAATTTTTTTTTTTTTTTTTTTTTAAATTGGATATTTATTATAGCAAAAAGTAAAAAATATTGTTTTTTTTTTTCAAACTTGTCCCTCTTCTTTTGTTTATAGCGCACAAAATAAAAACCGCAGAGGTGATCAAATACCACCAAAAGATAGCTCTATTTGTGGGGACTGAAAAAAAAAAAAATTACTGAAAAATGGCTTGGCCAGGAAGAGGATGAAAATGCACTGTATTGAGATGGTTAAGGAGACACTGCCATGAGACACTGCCACCCTGCACATGCATGTCAAAGTAATAGCACGCTTGTAAAGAGTCCCTGCCCTGGTTCTACTCACCTTACCAACACTCCTGTGCACTCCCTGCCTTTGCCGCACCTGGCACAGAAATCCAAGGTAAGGCCTGGTGTTGAAGACTAGAAAGAGCGGTCACATTGTCCCCTTTGTCATGTGGCAATGTTACATGTATGTAGGTTAGACGTTCCCCCATACTTGGAAGTACCGGGTATTTTATCCAGCTACAGGCAGAAGCAGGAGCAGCTAGGGAGTGCTGGTAAGGTAGGTGTAACTAAGGTGGGGACATAACAAATACCTTATAACTTTGGCTTAGATTGGCAAGATGACATTGGGGGAGATTTACTATAACTGGAGAGTACAATATCTGGTGCAGCTCTGCATAGAAACCAATCAGCTTCCAGGTTTTATTGTCAAAGTTTAATGGAACAAGTTGAAGTTAGAAGATGATTGGTCACCATGCACAGCTGCAACAGATTCTGAGTGCTCCAGTTTTAGTAAATCTCCCCAGTGTCTTTTTAATAGTTCATTAAAGTTTAATACCAAGTCATGGAACTAGACCAGCTGTTCCTGTGCAACATAAAGTAGGTAGAGATAACTTATGCAAACTACTATAAAAAAAAAAGAGAACCAGTGGGACTTTATATGAGGCAGTGACCTGGTAAGGCAGTGTTGCCAACCGTCAGTATGCTTACTTTGCTTTACTGGCAGCCAGTAAGAAATGGGCACTTTTCTCTTGACAGTAAATGCCAGTAAGAGGAAAAGTTTGCCAGTAAAAAATATGGCTGTGACGCTTGGCTCGGAACTGGGCATGCGCAGCTTGGTTTCAGAGCCGGCCGAGACCATCAAAGTGTCTGCTAAAGTGTGTTCGGGCAGTAACGTTGGGGGGCTGGTCTGATGGAGGCAGTGCCTGAGCGTTTTGTGTGATGTCATGGTGCAAGGGAGCCAAGCCGAGCGGCCAGAGCCTTGTGTGCGGGTCTGTGGGACAGGAGCAAGGGAAGCCGGGAGCGGGACTGTCAATGCTGTTTGGACTTGAGGGGACTGAAGGGACCACCTGGCATGGAGAGAGACTATCACTGTGACTAAGGAGGGGACGCGTTGTGTCAGTGATCTATGCTGCTGCACACTGCTGTCAGTGTCTCTATGAGAGTCAATTTCATGTGTGTGCCTCCCATTCTAATTTCCTGTCCCTGAGCCACTTACTTACTATATTGAAAATAAAATAAGAAATATGCTTTTTGCCTGAATAGCTATCTTAAATCACATTGCATATTATACTTATTTGTAGCCCACATATTGAAATTTGCATTTAAAACTGTAATTTTGTAACTTTTGGAAATGCTAGTAAAAATTTGGCTGTGCCAGTAAATTTTGGGTGTCATGCCAGTAAATTTCAATATGTTAGGTTGGCAACACTGTGGTAAGGTCAGTTGCCTCCATTCCTATCTATATGTAAAAAAGGAGGGGAAAGGGGATTGGGACTTTGAATGAAGCACGTAGGTATAAAGAATTCAGTTTATTATATAAATTAACATACAAACGCATAATCATGAATGAGTGTATATCCAATACAATTAAAATAACTGCTACAATTCATAAAAATGTATATCTATACATACAAATCTATACATACAATATAGACGAGTTGCCACATGAATATAAATGATTAATATCAAAAATTATACATACTGACAGATATCAGTTGAATCATAGAGACACAGCATATAATAGCTCTATGCATTATGTGGATTGATCCACTCATCAGCAGCATGCACGTGAGTTCAATAAAAAATATAATAGATATAATAGAAGGAGTTGCTGTATAGTCAGATCCTACCCAAGGAAAAAAAAGAAAAAATCATAAAAAATAAAGAAAAATAAAACCAAGTCGAAAAACCCACTATCTACCATACTTACAAGGTTGACTATGTAATAAAAGTGTGGCACTGTAGATCAGGGACCCCTAAAAGGTGGTGCTGAGGTGGTGTGAGTGGCCTGCTATCCAGCAAGAAAATCATCCAGGGGAGACAGATTTCAAGAAATTGAATTAGTCAGAGTGACCATAAGTGTTGAGACCATCAATGAAGGACTTCTGAAACAAAAATATATATATATATATTTTATATATTTGTAGTATAACACATGCAAGGTGTCCTGTGCTCGATAAAGAACAGGGGGATTGAAGTACTAAAAGGTATTGGTGGTAGCCAAGGTGTAAGAAGTAAAAAGTGATAGGGATATAAACGCATCACCAAGAAAGGTTGAATAAAACAATCTAGCAGTGCCGTGCAACTGAAAGTGAATTCTAGTTACCAATTAGACGGTGATTAGTTCATAGGGTCCAGGGATCCAAGGTGATTCATGTAGTGAACCGAAGTGAGAGACGACACACCAAAGTGAATCTCCAAAATACATACATGAAGACGCTATAACGTGTGCATAAACCAATCAATATACACTAATTGGGATTTATTTTTTTATTGTCAATTTTCAAAAGTGTGTACAAAGACACTAATGCCCACGCAGGGGCTAACTTTGGCATACCTAAAACATCTGCCAACGGACAGAAAACAAGACAACAAAAAAAACAAAACAAAAGCAATTTCGTTCAACATCAAAAACTGCCGTTGCTCGTGTGTGTCCCCCATGAAATTGGTTAAAAAGCTGAGCAAGATAATTGATTGCACCCAGGCTGAGGCCAGGCCTCACCAGACAGCCCCTTCCTTACCAGAAAAAGGGCACCTACATCATCAGTATTCAAATGATAAACAATTTACAATATGGACAGTAGATTTGAGATTTTTTTACCAAAAATATGTACCAGAATTCATATTGGCCTAAATTTTTTGAAGAAATTCGAATTTTTTTTTTTTTTTTTATAGCAGAAAGTAAAAAAATATTTTTTTTTTTTTTTCTTTTCCAAATTTCAGGTCTTTTTTCATAGTGCAAAGATAAAAAAAATACCCACAGTTGATCAAGGACCATCAAAAGAAAGCGCTATTTGTGGGGAAAAAATTATGTATAAATTTCAATTATGTACAGCATTGCATGACTGTGCAATTGTCAGTTAAAATAACATAGTGCCATATAGCAAAAAACGGCCTGGTCATGAAGGGGGTAAATCTCCCGGAGATCAAGTGGTTAGAGACTCAATTTTGGTTTATAAGAGCTCATAGTTTTAAAGAATATTGAAAATTTAAATATATAGATATGTGTGTGTGTGTATGATGTTTTTCATTTATTTAGGATTGATAACGGGTAGAACATTTTCTCAAATGCTTGCACTGAAAATTTATAAATGGGAAAAATAATGGCGGCACTGCAAGAGATATTCTGGTCCCGCAGGAGTAGTTCCCCGCTATTCAGCAAGTACAAGCACAGCGTGGCCTTTATTATGCTTTGATAACAAAACAGAAAGAAAGAGTTCCCGCAAAGGCTGCTCCACTCTGCAATCATTACAAATAACAGTACTTTATTTATTAATTAAACACCCACACACCAAAATGGCACACAGAGGCACACCAAAGAGAAGTTTATTGAGTCTCGTTTATGTGTCATTTTGTTTTTAAATGGATTTTATATTGACTGCATTTTCACTCACTGTTTTGCTATTTGAGGAAGTGGTATCAGCCAATCTATATTCTGCTACGATCGCCGAATCCATTAAACTTAACCGTGTGCAGAGTGTAGGCGAGCCACCCGTTGACTCCTATGGGCAGGTCGATGTCAGCCGAGATGTGTACGCTGACACCGGTCTGCCATCCGATCCATTCAAGACAGACGTATGGTGATATACATTCGCCATCCGTCTGGCGGATCGGATCTGATGAAAACAGACATGTTGTCCGTTTCCGTCCGATTTCCCCATAGAAATCAGTGGGGCTCGGACAGGTCCCTCCCTGCTCAGTGAGCGAAGATGGACCTGTCATCCACCAGCTCAGCAGAGATCAACGGAACGATCCCCCACTGAGCTGGCGGAGTCAGCTGAGCGGATCCAACCCATGTGAACTCCATGCAAACAAGTAAATACAAAGTTGACATACACATGTGAAGTGCTTTATCTGCCAACGAAAGGAAAGAGTGTATTTTCTCTGTTACAAATAAAGCTCGTTGCTAACTTAAGAAAAAAATTAAAACTGGATTTGGGCAATACATATTTAACCACTTCACCCCCGGAAGTATTTGCCCCCTTAATGACCAGAGCATTTTTTACAATTTGGCACTGCACTTGCTTTAACGGGTAATTGCGCAGTCATGCAATGCTGTACCTAAACAAGATTTGCATCCTTTTTTTCCTACAAATAGGGCTTTCTTTTGGTGGTATCTGATCACCTCTGCGGTTTTTCAAATATTTTATTTAAACCACAAAGGGTGAGTCCAGGTTTTCATGGCCGCCATATATGTACAGTAACGTAACAAAATGCGCTAGATAAATGATACAATCTTCCATATAGTGGTCATAACATCTCATATCTAACATCTTCTATGTTCCTCTCAAAGAAAAAAAAAAAAAAAAAAAAAGACGATATAACGTCAGTATTGTAACAATCTGGGAGAGGAAAAATAACCCTCAGCCACTATACCTGGTATCACCCAATTTCCCAATTTTCTAGATAACCAAAATAAAAAAGAGAAGAAAAAAAGAAAAGAAAGAAAAACAAAAGCGCTGAAAAAAATAAATAAATAAATAAATAAAAAAAAAAAAAAGTTAAAAGCCCCAATAACTACTGGGTACTTAATTGTCAAATGTCTATTATGATGCCTATGCCAAATGATCAGAATTAAGCATCGTCAAGCCTTCTTCAGAGAGGATAAACGTATTTCACCCTTTCCATACCTCAGAATACTCTTCTTGTTTGTTTTGTGCTGAGAGTGTGAGGTCTTCCATCTTGTTAATCTCTTCCACCCTGTGGAGCCAGCATCCAATGGTAGGGGGCAAAGTTTTTTTCCACCTAAGAGGGATGCATGCTTTTGCTGCGTTCACTAAATGCCTTAAGATAGATTTCTTATATTTTTTAACTGGAATAGTCGTAACATGTAATAGAAAAAAAGATGGGTCTTCAGGTATCGTATAATCCGAAAATTTTTGTGTAATGTTCCGTACTTCCCTCCAATATGGTATTATCTTTGGACAAGACCAAAAAATATGTAACATCGTGCCTCCCTCCTCATGGCATCTCCAACAATGATCTGGTATTTCCGGGTAGAATTTATGCATCTTCTGTGGGGTATAATACCAGTGTGTCAGTATTTTGTAGTTAATCTTCTGGATCCTAGTGCATATCGATGTCTTCAACGAAAGCTCAACTATATTCTGCCTTTGACTGGTTGTGAACTTACAATTTATCTCTCCTTCCCATCTCTCCATCCAAGATGGATGTAGTTGTTCCGAGGGGGTAATCAATAGATCATACATCTTCAAAAGAGTTTGCGTTACAGTCCCCTCCTCTGAACAGTATTTTTCAAAGATAGATAATTGTCGACTGAACCTCTCTAAGGGCTTCAGTGAATGAAGAACGGGTAATTGCGCAGTCATGCAATGCTGTACCTAAACAAGATTTGCATCCTTTTTTTCCTACAAATAGGGCTTTCTTTTGGTGGTATCTGATCACCTCTGCGTTTTTTTTTTTTTTTTTGCGATATAAACAAAAAAAGACTGAAAATTTTGAAAGAAAATTATATTTTCTACCTTTTGTTATAAAAAGCTGGCGTATTCACCCGGGTGTGTCATCACAGTCTTGCCTACTTCCAACATTTCAAGCTGATCTTATCCAAGGGTACCGCTTGTCGGTGCACTAAGCTTGTTTGACCTACAGCTACCGGCTTGTGTATCCACCCCTGACGGTAAGTGTACCTAGTCTCCACTGTATGCCATTTATCCAAGATGTCATTTGATTGAATGAAGACATAACATCAGAATAATACACAGCGATTTATATGAAAATTGCATTTATACTTTTCATGTATGAACTTTGAATGTCACAGACAATAGATTCATAGTCACACTGTGGTCCACATGGTTTTCACTATCAGTTAATATCAATGATTCAGTCCTTGAGCACTTGCTATGTTTATATATTAGCACACTGGATTGCACTTTGTTTTTGATTTTGAATTTACCATTTCTTCTGAATACATTGAGATAAGTGTTTTTTTACATAGTGTCATGGTGTCACATTTTCATCATTAATGACATCTCTGATTAGATGATTCACATCTTTTCTAGACCCCTATCTCTTGGGCCAGTTTCATCACATTTATACCTTGAGGGTCATATTCTTACACATATTGCTATTGTGGATCACCATTCATATATGCCTAGGTGTTCTTTCATTTTAGGTGCATGTACATGGGTATATATTTATGAAAAAGCACGTCACGGTGTTGTCCAAGAGGCCAGACCTATTTTGGCCGTTTTGATTTTTGCTTTAATACCGGTATATGTTATTATTCACATATATGTCACTTCCTTTATGGAATGTTTTTCAGTTATATCTAGATAACACCATTTGTATTCAGCTCTCCATTCTGTCTTACTAGTGCTGTCCAGACACACTTCAGCGCTACACTTTTATTTTACAATGTATCTACACTGGGGGACATTGTTTTTTTTTTTTTAATAAAGGAATTGTCAAAAACTGTCTCTGTGTTTTTTATTTATAAATTTTTTTACGCAATTTTTGGTGATGTACCCCACACTCATTCACATAGGGGGAGGTACTGGATCTAGGATTCTTCCAGATTCTGATAAGCCCCCTGCTCGCACCCCCCCCCCCCACAACCCCTGGCCAGAGTTGTGGGAAAGAGGCCCTTGTCCTCATCAACATGGGGACAAGGTCCTTTGGGGGGAGCCCCCCTACCCCAAAGAACCCTCCCCATGTTGAGGGCCTGTGGTCTGGTATGGTTCAAGAGGTGGGGGCACTCACTTGTCGGCCTGTGGTCTGGTATGGATTTGGGGAGGGACACCATTTTTTTTTTATTTTGGCATGGGATTCCTCTCAAAATCCATACCAAATCTAGGGGACTGGTATGGATTTAAGGGGGGGACCCCACAACATTTGTTTTATTTATTTTTGGCATGGGTCTCCCCTTAAAATCTGTACCAGATCTAAGGGCCTGGTATGGATTGGGGGGACCCCCATGCTTTTTTTGTCTCAATTTTTTTATTGTTTAGTTTACATTCAGCTGTCAGTGGGCAACCCTGCTGGCAGCTGATTATTCATCCATTGTTAAGGATGCAGTGGCTGGCTTCCCAGCCCACTCCTTAACAACCAACAACCAGCTATTCACTGGTTGTTAAAGTGGTTGTAAACCCTTACAGAACACTTTGACCTACAGGTAAGCCTAGATTAAGGCTTACCTGTAGGTCCAAGAAATATCTCCTTAACCTACATGGTTATGGATATATTTTACAAAAATAGGGCACCGTTGTCTATGGCGCATGCGCGCTGTAGACAACGGCGCAGGTGCACTGGGCGCGCAGCAAGTGAAGGCAAACATGCCGTCACTGACGCCATCGCTGCTCCGGCCACTCACAGCGCTGGAGCAGCGATACCCGGAAGGAAGATGGACGCTTCGTGCTACAGGGGACATCGGTGACTTCGCTGGCTCCTGTGTCAGGTAAGTGACACATAATGGGCTACTATGCGATGCATAGTAGTCCATTATGCTTTACCTTTGCAGAGAAACAAAGAGGAAGTAAATCCATCAGGTTTTACTTATCACTCTCAGTTCAATTACAAAACCAGCTAAGACAACTTGCATTTTTGTGTTTAGGTTGGCAGTCGAGTGGGCAGTAAAACTGCAAGCGTCTGCTTTTACCACCCCTTGGCCACCCATGTGAACAAGCTCTTAGTGGTGCTCTTAACATCCCAAATACAGTCCCTCACTTTTCCTGTAGACCAGGACAGGAATGGAATCCTCAAAACTCTACCTTTGCCATGGAGGGTAATGGGATGGACATTGGCTCCTCAAGCCCCCCGCTAAAACTGAACCACCAGAATTTCGACCCATTTATAGTTGTTCCCACTAGAAAAAAGTCAATCTAACGGATGTTGGAAATTCTTCATTCGATCAGCACTGCAGCCAATAGGCTACAGCGCTGATCAGTGTATTCTGACAGCAGAAGAATCCTGGTGTCAGAATGCAATAATGCAGCGGGTAGAATTCCTTCATTCACCTTGAATGTGTGGATGGGGGAATCCGTTTGTTTTTTATTTTGATCAGCAGGGCGATCCATCTATGGCCAGCCTAATAGCAGATTGCGCACAAGTACACGCACCCTTAACAATGACTAGTGATGACTAATATATGACAAATTTCTCCATCCCAGCTTCACACACAGTTATGGAATGTCCAGTCAGATTTAAATTTATCATTATTTACTATTAATATCAACTATATAAAGAATCCAAATGACTTCCAAAAGGTAATAGTGCAATTTTCCATCACTCATGTCTAGACTTTGCCTTCAGTAGGTGCTTCTAGTTTTACCTTGATAGAATCCTCTTTCCTTATGCTACCTCAGGGAGGGTGAATCACTTCACTGGATATGTTTTTTGCCAGCGTTTTTGCAGTGTTTAGGAGCGGTAGCATTTTCGTCAAGGAGCGGGCGACCGCCGGTGTCCTTAAAGAGGAAGTAAACCCTGAAATTGTGTTTAGGGACACAGTGCAGTGGCAGTCTCTTCATTTTTGGCCTACTTTTATGTAGCCTGTGACCTCATTGCAGCCTGGGTTTCTGGGATGTGAGCCAATGCCCAGAAATGGGTGCACTGTCCGCGTGCAACCCCCTGCAAAAAAAGCTAATTTGCCAGATCTTTTTTGTCGATTATTTCTTCTTTAGGGTTGATATCTCCACTGTAATTACAGTTTAGCATGAACTACCACCAGAACCGACTTTGGATTTAGTTTCCTATTTACGTAAGGAAATAGCTGGACTGGAGAACAATCAGCAGAGAGTATAATAGATGGTGTACTCCGCATTGCCCTGAAGAATTAAGCTTTGGAGAGGACAAGTTGCACCAGCACGTACGACTGCTCTGTCTAGAAGTGTTACCGTTTCATTTACAGCAAACTAATTGTCTCTCCTGCAGGTTACAGAATCAAATTATTTTTTTTTTTTATTTCCCACTCGGCTTAATCGATACAGTCAATGGTTCTGTACAGGCAAAATGGAACAGTACGTTTCCAGGAAAATATTATCTAGTTTTCAAGGAAGACATATCAACATATTTTATTGTTTAACGCAACATTATATTTTTATGGCAAATCTGTATAAATAAACAGTAACCACTGACTATTAGTTCCATGTTCTTATTATTCACATGGCAGATTTGTTTTCACTTGCTGCTAGTTATTTTTGAACACAGTCTCTGGCGCCCTCTGCTGGTGATTGACATTACTAGGTGTCATAAATTTTAAATCCTAACTGAATGACATTTGGGAGTTGATTGATTTAGCATGCTTTCACACTGAATGCGCCAGTCGCCAGCGCTAAAGCGCCGCTCATTTGGCACTGTCTAAGCGGCACTTTTCGGCCACTAACGGGGTGCTTTTTACCAAAGAAAAAGGGCCTTTGAAAGCGCTGCCCATTCATTCCAATGGGCAGGGCGTTTTGGGAGCGCTAAATACGGTGCTCCTAACCCACCCCAATGATGCTGCTTGCAGGATTTTTCGGAATGTCCCACAAGCGCACTGCCCCAGTGTGAAAAGACACACTGGAAGGAATGGGAGGTGTTTTTCAGCTAAACCGCCTGAAAACCACCCCAGTGTGAAGCTGGTCTAAAGGCAAATAGACTGTGCATTTGCAAGTGCAGTTGCACTAATTTTACTTAGTAAATGTAAGCGTGGTAAAGCTTCACTTTGTAGAAAAAAATATTTTTGCTTACACATGATTGAATGATGGTAATCAGCAGAGCATTACTGCATTTACTAAGCTGGGGAAATTTAGTGCAACTGACTGTTAGAAACCATGGGGCTCTGTACAGCCTAGCTGACAGGAACAGTGAGCCAAACCTAGAATGCATAAAGGTAAGAAAATCCTTGAGCCTTTAGAACCACTTTAAGCTTGTAAGAAATGTTTTCTGCTCTGTTGCCTTTTACTTCCTATTCCTGGTTTAGGTACAGTGCCATGAAAAAGTATTCACACCCCTTGAAATTTTCCACATTTTGTCATGTTACAACCAAAAACGTAAATGTATTTAATTGGGATTTTAAGTGATAGACCAACACAAAGTGGCACATAATTGTGAAGTGGAGGGAAAATGATAAAAAAGAGGCGCTTCTGGGTGCAGACTGTATAACAGTTTTAATCAAACAATTAGTTGTAAGCATAACTCACATTTTAGCGGTGAATAGGCGTCAAAACGAGGCTTGGGATGCAGACTTGAATCCAGGCGGAGGGTAATGACGTCACTGGAAATGCAACGCATTTCTCAAGCTGGCAGGCCATGGAAAGCGTGACGGCCGCGCTCCTTTCTCAAGCTGCTAGCAGCTTGAAAAAGGAGCGCGGTCGTCACGCTATCCACGGCCTGCCAGCTAGAGAAACGCGTCGCATTTCCAGTGACGTCATCACCCTCTGTCACTGCCCCCCATTAACCGCTGTCGGCCGAACACCATCTAGCGGTTGTGGAGACAAACACAGGGACAGCACATCCATCCTAGGGACTGGCCCCACTGATGCCCCCTGTTGTATGGGACCATACCATGCCTGCAACTTACTGCTAAAATGTGAGTTATGCTTACAACTACTTGTTTGATTAAAACTGTTATACAGTCTGCACCTAGAGGCGCCTCTTTTTCTTGTATGAATACTTTTTCAAGGCACTGTAGCTGATGCTTACTTTGATCTGGTTTTTGGTTAATTTTATTATTCTTCATTTCCTTCCTTTAAGTAGATGTAAACCCAAACACTAGAATCTCATGTAAGCATTACCATGTTACTATAATTTACAAAGTTGCTTTTAATCTTTTAGTTATTCTAAAGTAAAACGTTTTATTTATTTTTTAAATTACAAACATGGCATACTTACCTGCTCTGTGCAATGGTTTTGTACAGAGCAGCCCTGATCCTCCACTTTCAGAGCTCCTGGCTCCTCCCCTTTGCTGAGTGCCCCCATAGCAAGCCGCTTGCTATGGGGGCACTTGTGCAGGTTCGCTTCTGAGCCAGCTCTGTGTGTTCATAATGACACAGAGCGCGGCTTGACCCCAACCCCCACTTCCTTCTCACTGGCTGTGATTGACAGCAGCAGGAGCCAACACAAAGCTGCTTTCGTACACAGCGTTGGATCGAGATCGGGCTTAGGTAAGTACTTCTGCATGCAGAAGGTTTTTTACCTTAATGCATAGAATGCATTACGATAAAAACAATCTTCTGCCTTTAAAACAACTTTAAATCTGATGATTTAATTAAAATAATACCTGGTGATCCAGCCATCTGACATGCTGGTAGGTTAATTGGATCCTGTCAATATTGGCCCTAGTATGTGTATGTATGAATGTAAATTAGGAACCTTAGAGTGTAGGGATGAGCTTGATGAACATTGGGTGTTTGCCCGTTTGCTGTCACAGCACACAATATGGGGCATTCCCGGCAAATTCGAGTGCCGCGGAACGCCCCATAATGCACTGCGAGATCGAAGTGCATTAGTGTCTGATGATTGGCCAAAGCATGCACCTGACCTGCATGCTTTGGGCAATCACAGCGAGCTCTGAAGAGAGAACCATAATTGGCCAAAGGCAGGATGCCTTTGGCCAATCATGTCTCAGGGGGACTAAGTCCACACCCCACACTATATAAGGCTGCTTACATAGCGGCTGTGTATAGTGTGTGACTGTGGACGGAGATAGATTAAGGTAGATTAGGCAGGCGGGTTAGTTAGTTGCCATGTATTTGATATATATACAGTCAATCTAGTATATATATATATATATATATATATATATATATATATATATATATATATATACTCTGCATTCAGTGTAGAGTATATATACAGTTCATGCGGTGGTGTACATTATATAATACACTTCAAGTGGTGTATTCATAATATATATATATATATATATATATATATATATATATATATATATATATTGTAACATGGGGGTGTTTAACTCAAGTGAAAAGATGCATTTTTTAATGCAGTGAGTCCTCATCAGACAGGCATATATAGTTAAGGGCCTGGTAGCCCACGTTTATTGAAAAAACAAAAGTCCATCCAGAAGTCCCACGCAGGGGTTTAACTTCATTAAGCATTCATAAATGAAAAACATACCAAGCCACCCGGCTCTCTTGTCAGCAGTTCCTCTGCTTGATCTCAACAGAGTGGATTCCTTCCAGTCCCCTGGACTCACTGGCTTCCTTAGTCTTCCCGACTCTCAAGGCTGTCCCTCCTTTCCCAGTCTCTGGGCAAAGAATACCCCTTACACAGGGATGACCCCTCCACAGGTCTGTCTTCATACAGCAGCAGCAAGCTGCTCACACTCCACCATCCTCCACTCATTAGCCCCTCATTATATGGTCTGTGTGCAGCTGGGCACACACCTTGCTTGCCATCGTCAAGACCTGGACACAGTTTGAGATCCCATCCAGGACTAGCAAAACCTGGAGAAAACTGACAGAGCAGTTTTCTCCATTTAAATTCTATAGTCTGCAGATATGCAAACTCTGGATCTCCTTTACCTCCAATTTCAAAGGGACAGAGCTTCGCTCTGCCACATATCCCCCCCTTTGTTTCGATCCGGAGGGAGGAACACCAGCACCCGTCATGGTTGGGACACCTCTGTGCTGGCTGTCAGCCACGTAGGCCCAACCTTTTTTCCGGGTGCGCTTCCAGGCACGTCCCACCCTGGATCTTAACAGGGTCCTATATTTTCCCATCCTCAGCCTTCTTCTTCTTGGGTCCCTGGGCTTAATCATTTTTTTGGGGGAAACTCTGCTTTCCCTGATCCTACCTTTAAACTCGCTGACATCAGCTTTAACCTTCAATATACACCAGTACAACCTCCTCACTTTGGCATGACCATGCAAGCTGCCACCCACATGGGCCAAATCTTGTCCCATCAGGTGAATTTCTCCACGTCCCCTTGCTGCATCTACTTGGGCTTTACAAAGACACTCCCATGCTTTTTTACGAGTGCACTTCCAAAAGCGATGTTTTCCCACTTCTCTTGGGCCTACACTAGTCCTTTTACCAATCTTGGTACCTTTTTGCACATGAGGTTGATTTCTGAATTTTACGGATCCAGTACCATTAAGGTTATAAAGTGCTCCCTCAATTTCCACTAGACCACCCCTTTTCTCTTTGCTTAATTTAGAAGGAACCACATTTTTAAACACTGGTTTAATGATAAGTGGGGGCTCTTTTATTAGGGTGACAATGGTCCCTCTCTGTACTCCAAGTACGGGCACCCTCTTACTGTCCAAACTTAGCGCCACTTGTTTCCTCATGTACACTGCATGCTTATTTTTGTCAGTTTCATCACTAACATCCTCATATGACTGCAGCCTCATCCTAGTCTCCCTCTGAAGGACATACTGACTGTCTTGCGACTTTAAGGTTTTAAAGTCATGCGACACCTTGCTGAGCTTTGGGCCATTTTCCTGCAACCATTGTTTATAACGATCCTTCTCAGACCTTAGAAATTTCTCAAACCTCAGAAAATCTTCCCCAGAAATACCCTCCTGAACCTGTAGGGGGCCTAATTCTGCTGTATCTTTTACCTCTTCTGTGTCAATCATACCATTCCCTATCTCATTACAATTTTCAGGGTTTGCTACAACCAGATCAACTTGACCAAGATCTTCAGGTCTACCATTATTTTTGTGGTCACCCATGGTAACCAAAGCCTTACAAATTGACAATGAGCTACATTTTTCATCACGGTCAGAAATATCAATGCATTTGTCATATTTCATTTCACTCATGTTCGGCAGGGCAGTGTCTGGAGAGGAACTGCATCCAGTGGAGTGGTTGTCCACGGCAGCTTCACTATCCACCAACTCCACTGGCAGGAGATCCTCTGCCAACAACTGTCCTGACTCCTGACCATCCTCCCATAAAACATTTGGACCTGTGACTACAATCACTTCATTTATGGCTGTGTCATCTGGCACTTCCACCAACACATTTGGCTCGGCATTATCCATTATCACATCATTGGGCCCTTTGTGGATCACAGACATGACCTCTTCTGTGTGTTTGCCCTTATTTGGCGTTTCCATCTCATGAACACCATCATCTGCAGTAGCAAGTGCATCCTTGCATACAAGTTGCTCTGCAGGTCCTTCATCTGGCACTGCAGAAGTCATGTCTGCTTCACTTTTACCAACAGAGGCCTTTTCCAACAAAGCCAACAGGTTTTTTGTCCACCTGTCCCAGTCTGTTATCTCTGTGCTCCCAGAGGTACCACGCAGTACCGCTCCTACTGTACACGGAGACCCAGAGGGACAGAGTGGTTCAGCAACAGACACATTGCACATATCACTTTGGTTCAAATAAGATTTTGGCACTACATTTTTAACCATAGCAGACAGCAATACCACACCTTCACCACCTTGCTCTGGTGGCGCTTCATTAAACGCATTAGAGCTTTGATACCTGTCGTTGCTAGACTGCATTAACCCATTTCCACCATGAGTGTTTTCAAACATTTCAGTTTTAACATTTAACATCCTGTCATCACTATGTTCAGGTACCCTCTTATCCCTCAGAGCAGCACCAAAGTTGTCCCAGGCAACCTCCGGCTCCAAAACGCAGAGCTCCCTGGGGGTTTCTAGGGGCACCTCTATGGCCTTCTTCACAGTTGCTAGGGGAGATAGCACATCTTTAACCGCATTCACAGCAGGGTTATCTCTAGTGAGCTGCACTAGCCCATTAGCAACTGGACCATTCACTTTAGCCAACACAATATTAGCAGTTTTACATTCATATTGTCACATTCAAGTTTACCACTTGCCTCCCCACTGGACAGGGCACTGCAGTGAGGCAAGTCCTTTTCCAAACAGACAGTGGTTCTCCCATTTGGGGTCACTTCCACTCCAGTGTGCACAGTCACATATTCAGTCTCTTCTATGCATTTACCAGCACCAGTCTTTTTCAACATCAACCCAGCGGTTCCAGCCATTATTTCATTAAAGACAGTCTTACCCACCGCAGTAGTAGGGGTCACCATCTTCATTTGAGTACGTTGTCTCACAAACCAGTCCTCTGCTGCACTTTTACTGGCCCACTCTCCCTGGTGGCCACCGGATGAAATTACAGCAGGCATCTCCAACTGTTTAGCACCCCCTGCCGACACAACAGGAAAATCCTCGTTGCCAGGGGTGACTTCAAACATATTTGCACAGGAATCTGGGCCTGGAGATAAAGACCTTTGCTCCTGGTAATTTTGAAATGCATACGCATCTTTAGGTGGATGCTTAGCTACATATGCCCTGTAGCTCCTCCTTTCCTTTGGCAATCTTTCTCCCGTTGCCATGGGAAACCGCACTCTCCCAGCAGGGCTTTGCTGATTCTCCCAAACTCTTTGATGCATTGTGGCTTTCAACTTGCCACCACTCTCTGCAGGCAATACTTTTCTCATATGGTCTGCAGACTTGACATCACCGCCGTTGCTATGGGCAACCACATACCTCTCCAACTTCCGGTCAGGCTGTCGGTCCATGATGCGATGGAACTCTCCTCTAAGAAGGATTTCCTCTTTAAACTTGCGGTAGTCATCCTGGTCCCCGTCCATCAAATGGTAAACCGACCGGAACTCTATCCGTAATAAGGTTTGCAGCAGTTTTGGCCACCAGTCCCTAGGCCATTTTCTCTTTACAGCAACTTTTTCAAATCTTACAAGGAAGTCCCCAACCTCCTCTGTAGGCAGCATGGGTTGCATATAGTCAGAGGCCAAGATCTGAGCCCCTTGCACTGCGCCACACTCTTTGCGATTCTGCTTGAACCATTCATTCACTGTCTCACACATCACTGGCCCCTTTTGACTGGCCCTCCAAGGTGGAGACATCTTCTCAGGCCACGCTGAGCTCACTTCACCTTTAACTTGATTTAACATGAACTTCTTGTGTTTTGACTGCCTCATCCTTGCAGTCACATGCACAGCAGCTTGTTACACAGTTCACAGCATAGAAAAAAAAAAGAAAAAAAAATTCTCACAAGTGCACTACCTGCACACAATGCAACACAGTTAATTGAACTCCTGCGCAATGCAGTTTGCCTGGCTGCCACACACAGCTAGCAGCAGTTCCTGAAATGACTCACCACTGGCGCAGAGACCGGATTTCACCGCCTGTATGCCCGCATTCGAACACCACTTGTAACATGGGGGTGTTTAACTCAAGTGAAAAGATGCATTTTTTAATGCAGTGAGTCCTCATCAGACAGGCATATATAGTTAAGGGCCTGGTAGCCCACGTTTATTGAAAAAACAAAAGTCCATCCAGAAGTCCCACGCAGGGGTTTAACTTCATTAAGCATTCATAAATGAAAAACATACCAAGCCACCTGGCTCTCTTGTCAGCAGTTCCTCTGCTTGATCTCAACAGAGTGGATTCCTTCCAGTCCCCTGGACTCACTGGCTTCCTTAGTCTTCCCGACTCTCAAGGCTGTCCCTCCTTTCCCAGTCTCTGGGCAAAGAATACCCCTTACACAGGGATGACCCCTCCACAGGTCTGTCTTCATACAGCAGCAGCAAGCTGCTCACACTCCACCATCCTCCACTCATTAGCCCCTCATTATATGGTCTGTGTGCAGCTGGGCACACACCTTGCTTGCCATCGTCAAGACCTGGACACAGTTTGAGATCCCATCCAGGACTAGCAAAACCTGGAGAAAACTGGCAGAGCAGTTTTCTCCATTTAAATTCTATAGTCTGCAGATATGCAAACTCTGGATCTCCTTTACCTCCAATTTCAAAGGGACAGAGCTTCGCTCTGCCACAATATATATATATATACAGTCTAGTATATATATACATATATATATTTATATATACACAGTCTAGTGTATATATATAAATATATATACATACACTCTGCATTCAGTGTAGCCTATATATACAGTGCATTCGGTGGTGTACAGTTTCTAATACACTTCAGGCGGTATTCACAGTATATAATACAGTGCTGCCGGTGTACCTTTTCTAATACAGTGCAGGCGGTGTACACAGTATATAATACAGTGTAATGTGCTGTGAAAAGAAAAAATCCCCATCATGCCTGGAAGGCCACCAAGGAGAGGCAGACGCTCACAGGCCAATAAAAAAGGGCAAGCAGCAGTCAACAGCGGTGGTCGTGGACATGGTGCATCCTCTGCAGGTGGCCGTGGGACACGCTTGTCTTTTTTTCTGCTGCTGGCCGTGTTATTGAGCCACAACATGCAAAAGAGTTGGTGGAATGGATAACAAAGCCGTCCTCATCCTGCTCATCCTATGTCACCCAGGCTCATAGTAGTTTGCCTTCCAACGCAGCTGCCAAAGTGGCCTATTCCACTGGCTCCTTGTCCACAGTTACTCCTTCCGTAGCCCCACCACCATGCACGGAGGAGTCCCCAGAATTATTCGACTACAGTGTCGTTTACATGCTGCTGGAGGATGAGCAGTAATTTGAAGGCTCCGATGTTGTTTCCCAGGTGGAGGAAAGGAGTAACGTGAGCCTAGAGAGAGGGGGTGCCACAGAAGGGCAAGAAACTGGCAGTCATGTTCCCCAAGCTGCAGCATACTGCCAAGTTTGCTCCAGTGACGGGGAGGGAGGGGATGATGAGGTCACTGACCGTACTTGGGTGTCTGAGAGAAGAAATGAGGAAAGTGAGAAGAAGGCACAACTCCAACAAGACAGGGTGTCCTCCAGGGGTCAGCTTAAGGGCAGCCACCCACAACGCAGAGCTCCGCAGGTGCAGGGCGCTGCTGACTCCCCGCTGACTTTTAGCAATAGGTGTCACAATTACTTGCAGCCAATCTGCTAGCAGTAAACTACCAGCTAATATTAGTAGGCAAATTTCCCTACTCCAGATGCTGAACCGTAAAAAGAAATTCGGTCCTAGCCATCCACATGCTCAGCGTCTAAATGATAGCTTGGCCAAATTGCTAGCACTGCAACTGCTGCCTTTTCAGCTGGTAGAATCAGCCCCCTTTGTGAATTTGTGGAATGTTCTGTACCACAGTGGCAGGTTCCAAAACGCCATTTCTTTTTACATAAGGCCATGTGGAAGACATTGTTTTGGCCACGTTGGACAAGGCGGTCAGCAGAAAGGTTCATATTACCGATGACTCATGGTCCAGCAGGCATGGGCATGGACGTTACCTTTCCTTCACGGCACACTGGGTAACTCTGCTGGCAGCTGGAATGGATGCAGGAAAGGATTCAGCGTTGGAGCTTGTTCCGCCAACACGCCTCCAAAAAGCTAGTGGTGATTCTGCCATAACATCTGTATGTTCCCCTCCCTCCTCTTCTTCTTCCTCTATGGCCTCTTCTGCAGAATTGTCCTCTGAACCAGCATTGCTCCCTAAACACTCAAGGGGCTTAAGTTGGTCTGCCTAGGGGACAGGAGCCACACTGGGGCAGAGATTCTGTCCGCTCTGCAGGGCCGGCTCAAAGGTGGTTGACGCCATGCCAGCTTAAGCCAGGAATGGTTGTATGCGACAATGGCACCAACCTCTCCAGTCTCCACCCTCCGACAGGGACACTTGACCCATGTTCCATGTTTGGCACACATCCTGAATTTGGTGGTGCAGCGTTTCTTGACCAGGTACCCAGGCTTACAAGATCTCCTGAGGCAGGCCAGAAAAGTCTGTGGTCATTTCCGCAACCTGCCCATCAACCGCCTCATTTGTGACATGCTCACCAGGTGGAACTCAACGTTGGCAATGCTGCAGCGGCTGCACACACAGCAGAGGGCCATCAATGAGTACCTGTGCGAGTATGACACCAGGACAGAGTCAGTGAAGCTTGGCTTCTTTTCGTCACGCCAGCGGCTACTGATCAAGGATGCATGCACTGTTCTGTCACCATATGAGGAGGCCACAAGCATGGTGAGCAGTGACAATGAATGCATCAGTGAAACACGCGCTTCGTGGAATCATGGACAGTTGAGGCATCCTCTCAAGGCCCCCTTTATCCATATAGCATACCTGCGGGTCTGCCAAACACACAGGAAGAAGAGGAGGAGGATGAGGAGGATTGTGTCAGCATGGATGTCGAGGATAACATGCAGCAGTTTTCAAGGGATGGTTTTCAGTCCCCAGAAACCCAAGGAGTTGTACGTGGCTGGGAGATGGTAGTTACGGATAATGTGATCCTTAGTGACCCAGAGGTCACTCATCCTGCCTTCGCAGAGGATGAAACTTCAGGAGGCCTTGAAGGAAAGTGTGTGTAACGCATTTCCAGACCCTGGGAGGTTACCATTTCCGTGTTTCTGAGACTTTGTTCGGTCAGAGGAAGAGCGATGGAAAAGGTGGCCGGCTGACCGATGCCTTTAAACAATTTTTCAGTCCTCAGTGCCAAGGTCTGTTCCAGCAACCATCGCCAGTGTCTGCATTATATGCTGCAGGAAAATCTAGGGGCAAGAGCAGACTTGGAGAGCTTTCCAACAGAGCATCCACTGAGTTACTGGGTCTTGAGCTTGGACCACTGGCAAGAACTTGCTCAATATTCAACATTCAGTGCTGCTGGAGGGCTTGTAACGGATCAAAGAGTGTGCCTGTCCACAGACTCAGTTGATAGGCTCACATTTATAAAAAATGAATCAGCAGCTATCAAGCACCTGATGCTGATGTAACTGATTGAATTTGCTATGGATCTGGGATCCCTTGAAGACTGCCTATGCTGCTTATCCTATTCCTCCTCAATCATGATGATGCTAGCTTCCAACAATATTTTTGGTTTAGGGCACTACCACCACCCAAGGCCCAAATTTTCTGCCCCTGTTTAACAGGGAAATGTAATTACAATTTTTGAAATTATATTTAACAGCAGGGCACCTTCATGCGCCCAACAATAGTAATTGTGAGGGGTTACAGTGTTGTGGCACCACCACCACCCAAGGCCCAATATTTCTGCCCCTGTTTAACAGCAGGGCCCATTTCCACTCCCAACAAGAGTAACTGTGAGGGGTTACCGTGTTCTGCCACCACCAACACCTAAAGCCCAATTTTTCAGCAGAGTATATAGTGCAGTCTGTATAGTATATATACTGCAGTTCAGGGTATATAGTGTAGTCAGTGTAGTATATACCCTGCACTGTATATATAATACAGTGCAGGGTGTATAGTGCAGTGTACAATATATAATATAGTGTATTGAAGTGGTTAAGGGGAGCCCTATGACAGAATTAAGAAAAAAACGGCATGGGTTCCCCCATCCATACCAGATCCGCCCCCCGTGGAGTTTCCCTTAATATTCATACCATTTCGGGCCTGGTATGAACTGGGGGGTTAAAAATGGTGGTGGGGGGGGGGGCGGATCTGGTATGGATGGGGGAGCCCATGCCGTTTTTTTCTTAATTGCATACACACGGTCACACAAAAGTTCTCTGAACTTTCGACCTTCAAGCATCAGAGAGGACGTGCGCCTAGCAGCTCCAGCCAGCGGCTCCAGCCAGCAGCTCCAGCCTTTAGGAGCCTTTTAGGAGCCCTCAGCCCCAGCGAGCAGGACCCAGCCAGTGCCCCCATCCATTGGACCCCACTGCGGATCCCGCAGGCCCCGCAGGTCCCCCGCAACCAATTGCCCCGTCTCCTCGCCGGCCGCAGCCGCCCGTCGGGCTTCAGCAGCCAGGAAAGTCCCCGGCTCCGGCCTAGTCCCGGCCGAAGCCGGCCATCCGCTTCCCCACTCGCCATCCAGGAGGACACAGGCAAGTGCTCAGCACATCCGGACCCCACTGCGGATTCCCGTGGGCCCCCGCAACTAATCGGCCCCTTACCCCCTCCGCACCTACCACAGCTGCCCACCGGGCCTCAGCCGTTAGGAGAGTCCCCGGCTTCGGCCTAGTCCCGGCCATCTGCCTCCCCATCGCCTCTTCAGCCCTTTTTTGGTCCAACTGGGCTGCGACCAGTCCCCCCCCCCCTCGCCTCCAAGCCCTCCAAGCCCTCCAACACTCACCGAAGGAACCGGGAGCCATCAGAGCCAGGACAGGCAGCAGCTTGGGCCTAGTCCGGCGGCCATCTTGGTTCACCCACTACACCCAGCTACTACAAGGACATCCCCAGGACCTCCCGGACCCCCCAGCAGATACTTTGGGCACTCCTTCCACCACAGGTCAGTCCCCTAGGTGGGGTTACATCCACAGCCGCCATCGCCTCGGTTCTAGCTCGATAGACGAGGAAGAAACCGGCTGCGGATGAGACTCATCCCACCTCATCCCACCCCCCAGCTTATCCTTTCCTCCTTTCCGCAGGCCGGCGTGCCCACCCCCTTCAGCACACCCCTACCCAGCAACCGGACTTCATCGCAGAAGCACCAGGCAACACAGCAAGCGCTTCAGGGATTATCTCCAAACAGGTAAGCTCTCGGGGTCCCCCCCCCCCACTAGCAGTTGATCCAGGGCACTGTGGTCCGACCGAATTTTTTTCCCCTCGCTGAGCAATTGGCTAGCACAGTTAGGGGTTTTTTCGCCTTCCTCTGGATCAACGAGAGGGCGGTAGGTTCAACAGGCCCCCATCACCCCTACAGGAACTATTCGCTCCAACTAAGCAACACACCGCAGCTGTCAGCAGCAGCATTCTTCTGGTCCAGGATCCCTCGCGACAAGCAGAGGCAGCTGGAACAGCCAGGAACCTACTACCCAACCAAACTAAGTCCTCACACATAGGGCACCACACGATCAACTTGCTGGCTTTAGTCTACGCGGCGGCAAGTCTGATACCTAGACTGATAACAGGACAAACCCGGATCTGGATCAGGATCAGCATCCTCACACATAGGGCACCACACGATCAACTTGCTGGCTTTAGTCTACGCGGCGACAAGTCTGATACCGAGACTGATAACAGGACAGACCTGGATCCGGATCATCAGCTCAGTCATCCCAGGACCATTAACTTCATCCTCTGGCCATGTGCTACTTTAAATATTCAGCAGAAGTCCTCCACAGACTAAGAAATTCCACCGCAACATTGCCAGCTCCCATTCAAAAAATTCTACGAAAAAAAGTCTATTAAAGACCGACCTACTATCAACCTGCAAAAACAGGAATATACCAACCCAACCACAACAATTAACATGCGCCATGATCAACACCAGATCTGCAGCCAAACACAGACTAGAAGTACACGACTTCATCACCCAAAACAATATAGACTGCCTCTTCATCACGGAAAGCTGGCTAACACCCGACTGCAACACCATCCTCACCGAATTGGTGCCGGAGAACTACAGGATCCTAACTGAACATCGGATAGGAAAAAAAGGAGGAGGCCTAGCAGTGATTTTTAAATCGCACCTGGCGCTCACCAAACCTATCTTACAGAACCCAGTGCCTTTTATGGAAACATTGACGCTACATCTTCAATCAACACCCCATGACACCACCCACATTCTACTTTGCTACAGACCACCAGGACCAAAGACCAATCTGCTTACACCCCTCACGGAGTTTATCTCAATACACACACTGAAATCCAAAAACCTCCTGGTACTTGGAGACTTCAACCTCTGGGCAAACTCTACCCAAGACCCTATCGCGACCGCCTGCATCAGCCAACTGGAAGAACTGGGTCTCCAGCAACTGATAAAGACCCCCACACACGGATCAGGACACACTCTGGACCTCATCTTCAAACAAAATCTGGACATCAACACAGTAGACAATATACCACTACCATGGACGGATCACCACGCCATCAAATTCAAAATCTCCACCAACATCACCCACCAAAAACAGAAACCTGCAACAACAACTCATTGGACCAGATCGCAGAAAAAACTACACTCCGATTCCTTCAAAACCACTTTATCAAACAAAATAGCAGCTCTGAATTTAACCCACTCATCGGAGCAAACTCTCAGCTCCCTAAACAATGTATTACTACAATCAGCTGACTCAGTGGCTCCAAAACGCAGAACACTCATCAAGAGGAAAAACGCAGGATGGTTCAACAGCTCGCTCACGCTACTCAAGCAAGAACGCAGAAGAGCCGAAAGAGCATGGAGAATAAATCCCACCAAGGGAAATCACACTAAATACAAAGGGCTGACACAGAATTATCAGAAGGCAATCTTCAAAGCAAAAAAAAGATTATTTCTCAAATACCATCTCAGTGGCCTTAAATCTGCCCCGGGAACTTTTTAAAATAGTCGCTCAGTCAATGAACCCGGCATGCTTAGAGCCCCCCGCTAATGAAACCCAAGATTTCTGCAATGAATTATCAGATTTTTTCATCAATAAAATCGTCAACATTAGGAAAACAATTGATCAGAAAAAGACATCCGACGGCAGGCAACCAGAGCAAAAAGTCGATATCGACACAAACATCCCTCAACCACCAAAGTTTTCTCTGATCCCAATCACCACGGATACCACTAAAAACATCATCAAAAATCTCAGAGACAGCACATCCTCTATTGACATCATCCCCACAAAACTCCTGAAAGAATGCTCCGACATCCTGGCTCCCACCATAACGCACCTCATAAATCAATCGTTCAAAGAAGGGATTGTTCCAGGTGCCCTCAAACAAGGCATCATCAAACCCCTGCTAAAGAAACCCAACCTCGACCCCCGGGAACCCCAACCACCGCAGACCGATAACAAGCTTGAACAACATCTCCAAGATTATGGAGAAAGCGGTAGTACAACAGATACAACACCACCTGGACACACACACACTCCTGGATCCGTTACAATCAGGATTCCGCCCAGGCCATGGGACAGAAACCGCACTCCTGAAGATATGGGACGACGCCCTTGAAGCAGCAGATGACGGAGAATCATGTCTCCTGGTACTGTTGGACCTCAGCGCAGCGTTTGATACTGTGGACCACAATACTCTAATCATCCGCCTTACAGAAGTAGCAGGAGTCACCGGCTCAGATCTACAATGGTTCGGATCCTTCTTAGGAAATCGCTCTCAGACGGTGAAACTAGGAGCTTTCACCTCTGAAACCCGGGCAATCTCCTGTGGAGTCCCTCAAGGTTCACCCTTGTCGCCAGTGCTCTTCAACATCTACATTCGTCCACTCCTCAACATCATCAGAAGATCAGACCTCTGCTTTCACTCGTACACCGACGACACTCAATTATACTTTCGTATCACCGGACAAAAAGACCATCATCAGCAATTAGGAAAATGCCTCACTATGATAGACGACTGGATGACTACTAGCTCCCTCAAACTTAATGAATCAAAAACAGAACTTCTTATACTACATGCAAATCATAACCCCCGAACCAAGATCCCTTGGACACCACCCACCATTTTTGGACAGACCATCGCCCCCAAGGCCAAGAGTCTCGGAGTCATTTTTGACTCAGAAATGTCAATGGATGCCCAAATAGGAGCAGTAGTCAGTGGATCACACCATCTGCTCCGCCTGCTACGCAGACTCATCCCCTTCATTCCAAAGGAGGACAAAGCAGTGGTAGTTGGAACAGTCATTAATTCTCGACTGGACTACGCTAACTCCCTTTACATAGGATTACCCCAATATCAACTTGCGCGCTTACAACTTATCCAAAACACGGCGGCAAGACTGATAACAGGGAAAAAACCCTGGGAATCCATCTCCCCTTCCCTGAGGAACCTACATTGGCTAAACGTAAGGAATCGGGTCGCATTCAAGACCCTTTGCCTTACCCACAAATGCACACATGGAAGCGCTCCGCAATACCTTAGCGAGAAAATAAAACACTACACACCGAATCGCAGTCTTCGATCAGCTAATCAAAATCTTCTCCTCATTCCTAAATCCCGCTACAAATCAAAGGGGGAACGGAGATTCGCTGTCCAGGGACCACGGCTATGGAACGCTCTACCAACCGACATTCGCATGGAAGAAAACCATCAGGCCTTCAGGAAGAAACTGAAGACCTACCTCTTCTAGAAGCTGGATAACCAAACGCCAATACAGTGCCTTGAGGCGATTCAGTTCGCATTGTAGCGCTATACAAGTTATTCATTCATTCATTCATTCATTCAACGCGGTGATGTACAATAATACAACGAGCCGAGAAAATTAAGTTCAATGCTTCAGAGCATGCGTCAAATTGTTTCTGAGCATGCATAGGAATTTTGCGCGTCGGAATTGGTACAGACGATCGGAATTTCCAATTGGAAATTTTTCTGACCGAAAAATTGAGAACCTGCTCTCAATCTTTTGCTGGCGGGAATTCGGCCAGCAAAAGTCTGATGGAGCATACACACGGTCGCATTTTCCAACCAAAAGCTCTCATCAGTCTTTTGCTGGCCGAATTTCCGATCGTGTGTACGTGGCATAACACGTGATAGCACCATTTTCCATGGCATAGTCATCTTAATGAGGTTCTCTAGCAATGGATTAAATAGTGAACGTGAAACATTCATTGCAACTCAGTCTAAAGCAGGTTCTTTTTATTTAGAACATAATAAAGCTACGAAACTGCTTTTATCAACAACAATGGGCAAGTCTTTTAGCCACTGCAGTGTGTTCAGAACAGCCAGAGCTGAATGAAAAGAGATCTCTATTAGGCAATAGAGATTTTTTTTTATACCTTTTGCCTTTGTATCCCATTCACACTCCTTACACGTTCAAGATAGGAAGTTAATTAAATTAGTTGGTATAGCTTCGTTCATTTTTGTATTTTTTGGATATGGTAGAATCTGTTAAAGAAAAATTTGTGATTTTTAATAATTCCTTCTAGTTACACAAACTATTTGAATTATGAGTTGAATTGAGGAGTGAGCTCTTTCTTTGATTCAAACCCCCTCACATGCGCTTTCCATCATCTGATGCAGTAACTCTAAGCTCAGCATTTGAGAGCTTGTTCCTGTGATGGTGAAGGTGAGCAATGAACAGTAACAGTTAGGAATCTCTTAGCAACATCCTAGGATTTTTTCAGTCAGGCTTCATGAGGTACATACATGGCCTGCATCTATAGCAAGGGCATAATTCAACTTTGGCAAAGCTGCACAGTTTGTTTTTAATTTACAGACGCTCAACTGTAAATGCTCATTTAAAAAAATACTAAGCATGTCATACTTAACCTGCTGTGAAAATAGGTTTGAGCCAATAGGCCATTGGCTCCCGCTGCTGTGTTTGAGCAAAATAGGAGTTCTAATGCACATTGCTGGATCGAGTTAGGGCTCAGGTAAGTACAATGCCACACAGTCGGATTTTCCGACAACAAATGTTCGATGTGAGCCTGCTGTGAAAATAGGTTTGAGCCAATAGGCCATTGGCTCCCGCTGCTGTGTTTGAGCAAAATAGGAGTTCTAATGCACATTGCTTGATCGAGATCGGGCTCAGGTAAGTTCAATGCCACACACAAATGTTCGATGTGAGCCTGTTGTCAGAAATTCCGACCGTGTGTAGGCTCCATCGGATATTTACCGTCAGAATTTCCGACAAGCAAAATTTGAGATCTGGATCTCAAATTTTCCAACAACAAAATCCTTTCTCGTAAATTCCAATCGTGTGTACACAATTCCGACGCACAAAGTTACACTCATGCTCTGAATCAATTACAAGACAGAAGCGCTCGGTCTGGTAAAACTAGCGTTCGTAATGGAGATAGCACATTCATCACGCTGCTAATTTGAAAATCTTTTAAATGCAGCGCATTCTCTTCTTCTTTGGGGCGTTGGGGCGTGACCGGACGTGCGAGATGAGTGTGTGATGAGTTGTGTGAGATCAGCTGTGTGATCTCCCGTCCTCTGCCCCTGCCTCTGTTAGCTCCAATTAACATGCAGTACTAGCAGCGCTATTAGTGCATATCTCTCCCCCGGAGCACGGAACTTTGGCACTGCATTGAGCTTTATGGAGAGCATCGAGAGTGAGCCAGACGGACCCCCTGAATGAAGTGCGGACCACCTGAATGTTAGCCTGGATTGCCCTATCGCAAGGACCAGCGGGCGGGACTACCTGGCATCAACACACCAAGCTGAGCGGTGCCGAGCAGAGCTGGGAATCCCCGAGGGTGACGTCACACGCTGGCTGTGTGTGGCCGTGAGACACAGTGAGAGGAGAGAAGGGAGCCAGTCCCGGAGCCGGCATTAGCTCGCACGGACAGAGCGGGGTTACCCCGCGCAGGACCAAAGGCACTGTGGGGACGCAACAAGTACATGGCCGGTCGGCGGGTTGTTTTTTAACCCAAAAGGAGCCTCCCCAGCATTAAACCCTTGCATGGACTAAGAGACAAGGTTTAACCCGGGACGCGTGAGTAAATGTACATAAAACAGAGAGAGACAGTACATATTAATAAATATAAAATCCAAACATAAACTACCTGGTTCAAAAATGTCATGCTTATACACGGTTTGGAGAAAAAAGCACAGGTGAAGCATAGGTGTCCCCCCTCAGAGACATTCAGAGGTATTCCAGTGATTTACTGTAAAGAGGACTTGTTATAAACATATCATCCATGCTGTTTGCCAGGAGGAAGCAACAACTTTAATTAAGCAAAGGTATAGGCTATTGCTCAAGGATTCTGTGAAGTAACACTGGTGATAGACTGAGATAATCTGAGAGACTGTGCATGCTGAAGGCGATATCAACTGGGGCAGAGAAATCCGTATTTGTGATTTTAAATAGTGATCCCCGTTTTATCCCTACCCCTTCTACCCCCCTTTTTTTTTGGGGGTCCCTCCCTCTTTCCAGCGGAGATCTGTGGTCGAAGTTTTCTTTTTTTTTTTTTTTTTTTGTAGTAAAAAGTGCTTGGTAGCCTTAATGGGGATAAGGCTGCGTTAGTCTACTTATCTGACAAAACCTGCACCTCTGTACCAACGTACCCAAAAAGGAGATAACCTGTAAGGAGGTGGGTGGGTGTGGGAATTTGCTCTATCTTCCCCGTTT
The DNA here is from genome assembly GCA_028564925.1 of Lithobates sylvaticus. Taxonomy (NCBI): domain Eukaryota; kingdom Metazoa; phylum Chordata; class Amphibia; order Anura; family Ranidae; genus Lithobates; species Lithobates sylvaticus. Next base: position 155,730,494 of record CM053037.1, read on the forward strand.
TGTTTTTTTTTCCCTCTCTCCCCTTTTCCTCCTTTTTTCCTCCCAAGGAGGTATTTGTGCAAAACTATTTACAGACTCTCTATAAAAATGCAGCAACAGCTCCGGTCAGCTAAAGATAAAAACCCTAAAGTCAAGTTACCCTATTAACCCCGCGGGCCCAGGCCCAGCCCAATAAAGTACTGAGCAATAAGAACCTAGCCCCCCCTGAACATAGTACGCATAACCCTACAGAAACAATAGACGGAGCAGCTGGGCCTAATACACCACTGGTGAAAGAACCAACATTAACAGACGTACTAATAGCTGTAAGGGCATGCAATGAATCACTTAAGGATTTATGCGAACAAATGAAAGGGGTTAAACAGGACTTAAATATGGTCAGGCTTGATGTACAAAAAACAGCAGAAAGAACCACAGTGTTGGAAGGGAGGGTCTCTCAGATTGAAGATGAGTTACTACCATTAATAAAAGAGATCAAAGATATGAAGAGACATATGCACAGGCAAGAGTCCAAGATGGAGGAATTGGAAAATAGGAGCCGGAGGGATAATGTTCGGGTGGTGGGGCTACCGGAAAAAAGTGAGGGTATCAACCCTATTGAGTTTTTAGAAGGATGGTTGGTCGAGCTCTTTGGGAGAGAGACTTTTTCAACAATGTTTTGTATAGAGAGAGCACACAGAGTTCCCTTCAGGCCCACCCCCGCCGGGGGATACCCTAGGATTTTGATAATGAAATTCCTGAATTTTAAGGATAAGATTACGTTGCTACGTAAAGCAAGAGAAGCTGGAACCATCCTTTATAATGGCACAAAAATTTTGTTTTACTACGATTTTTCATTGGACTTACAGAAACGGCGTGCAGAGTTCATCCAGACAAAACGAACCCTGCAAAAATTCAAAATCTCCTATGCTCTTCTTTACCCTGCAAGGCTACATGTGACTGCATTAGGAACTAGTCAGATCTTTGAAACCCCGGCTGGGGTGGAAAAATGGCTAGAAGAAAATAAGGACTTACTTCAAACGACGTGACTGGGGGGGAGAGGGAGGAATGGGATGATAAAAGGGGGGAGGGAGGGGGAAATATAACTTAAGATGTATAATGATAGTATAACCATGACAAGTGGAAAAGGGAGAAGGGGTGGAGGGAGGGAGGGCGGATTTTGCACAGAGATTGGATAGGAAAAATGATGGAAGGGAATGTATGTGTGGGTCGGAAGGTGGGGCAAATGGAATGGGTAATGGTCACTGTAAGCCCCTTAGGGGGACACCTAGAGAGGTGGAGGGAGGAGGGTGGGAGGGAGGGAGTGGTAAGGAGGAGGGAGGGGGTGGGCACACCAGTATATTTAAAAGATTTTTTGATAATGAAAAAAAAGGAGAATGGCACTAAAAATAATGATTGGAAGTTAGAAATAACACAATGTAAGAATAATTATGATAACGTCTTTTATGGTTATGTATTATCACGTAGAGGGAAGAGGAGAGAAACACGAGCCAAGTTAATGATACACATTGGGGTGGAAAATCAAGGAAAATTAGATATTAATCCAGTCGCCCGGAAGAAGTATACAATAGAGAGAGTTCCTGATGCAGGATAAAATGTTACGAATAGGATCTTGGAATGTAAGAGGTCTGGGTACAGGGGGGAAGAGAGCGGTGGTATTCTCTATGATGGAGAAGTACAGAGCGGAGCTGGTCTGCCTGCAGGAGACACACCTGACTAAGGATACAATTCAGCAAATCCGGGGGAAAAAGAATTATCAGACACAGTACCACTCAGTCTATAGTTCCTATGGCAGGGGGGTGAGTGTATTGGTGAAGACAGGTGTGAACTTCTCCTGCAGGCAGGCCAGTATAGATGACCAGGGTCGCTACGTTTTTCTTTTCTGTACTATCAATAATAGAACGATAGTGGTGGCAAATATATATATTCCTCCGCCCTTCAAAATGGAAGTCATGTTGAAACTAAATGAATTCCTGATAGACAAACAAGATATTCCAATATTAATAGTAGGAGATTTTAATGAGGTTTTGGATAGCAGGATTGACAGGTTCCCTGAAAGAGGTGTGACAGGAACCATAGAGAGTAGTAGGTTGAGCCTCCTGTTGGCAGAGGTAGGTATGGTGGACCTGTGGAGGGTACGGAATCCGGGAGTTCAACAGTATTCCTGTTATTCTGCAACCCATTCAACATTATCCAGGATAGATATGGCGTTGGGAAACGATAGAATGCTACAGCTTACAGACGGGATAAGGTACTGGCCGAGAGGGATATCAGATCACTCGCCATTAGTGATAGCACTAAAATTAGGGGAACAAAAGACACACCAGGAATGGAAAATAAATCCACACTGGTTCGAGTTATTTAAAGATTCAAGCGACATCCTTTCCAAATTTAGAGAATTTATAGATAAAAATGCCGGAACTGCAAACGTTCGGATAGTATGGGATACATTAAAGGCTTTTTTAAGAGGTGTTCTCATTCAGCAAATAGCCAAACATAATAAAGCTGTGAGGACTCAAGAGGAAAATATCAGGGGGGAAGTAATGACAGCGAAGAATAATTATATAATAGACCCTTCCCCGGAGAGGAAAATAGCTTGGATGGCCAAACAGCAAGAGTATAGATTGGTAAATATGCAGAGGGAGGAGACAAAACTGTTGCTACAGCGTCAAGCTTCCTTTATGGAGGGAGAAACTGTGGGAAGGATGCTGGCGCAGCCGGTGAAGACCAACTCGCCATCATCCACGATCACGGCAATTAGGTCTATAGGACAGGAAGAGACTTCAGACCCCCATCAGATCGTACAGATATTTACGGAATATTATCAAAAATTATATACAGCCCAAAAGAAAGGAAGGGAGGAAATAATGGACGATTTTCTGGGTAATCTGGAGATTCCGGTAATTTCACAGGAGGAAAGAGATATATTGGAAAACCCGATAACCCTTACGGAAGTACAACAAGCAGTAGCAGAAATGGCCAACCAAAAGTCTCCGGGCCCTGATGGGCTGCCAATAGAGACATATAAATACTATGGAGAGATCTTGATCCCGGAATTGCTAAAAACATTGGGGGGGCGAGGGATCTGGGACACCTGCCCACCTCAATGTTAGAGGCAACAATAATTGTACTACACAAGGAGAGGAAGGACCCATTGGATGTGGCGGCATATAGGCCGATCTCCCTTCTGTGTGCAGATGCAAAAATCCTAGCAAAAGTACTAGCAACTAGGCTGAATGGGCTTATCCAAGGATTGGTCCACCCAGATCAGGCAGGGTTTATACCCAATAGATCTACTAGCACAAATATTAGAAGGACCTTCCTAAACTTACAAACTCCAGTAAAAAATAGGGGAGCAAGAGCTATACTGTCACTGGATGTGACAAAAGCTTTTGACACCATAGAATGGCAATATATTTGGAAAGTACTGGAGAGATTTGGATTCGGCCCCTCGCTGATAGGTTGGATTAAAATGCTTTATGATGGGCCCACAGCCAGATTAAAAATCAATAATAAACTTTCAGAAAGGATATTATTGGAAAGGGGTACAAGGCAAGGATGCCCATTGTCTCCCCTGCTCTTTGCCTTGGCAATGGAGCCACTGGCTATCTCCATAAGAAAATGCAATGAGATAAAAGGATTTCAGAGGAGTTCAGGTGAAGAAAAAATCGCGTTATACGCGGATGATATCCTTTTGTTCTTGGGAGATACGGGACAATCATTGACAAGGGCAATGAGTTTGGTGGAGATATTTGGCAGTTTCTCGGGCTGGAGATTAATTGGACTAAATCTGAGTTAATGCCAATAGATTTAACAGGGGAAATAAGAGTAACAGGGATTCCCCAGTTGGCAGTGGTAGATGCCTTGAAGTATTTAGGGATAGCCATCACAATAGATCCCAATCAATATATAAATAAAAATCTTGTCCCCTTGCTAAAAAAATTTAGGGAAAAAAATGATATTTGGAAACGATTGCCCCTCTCGGTGGCAGGTAGATGCAGCCTGATAAAAATGCTGTGGCTGCCTCAATTGATGTACGTACTGCATAACTCACCAGTGTGGATTGCAAAAAAATGGTTTAACAAAATTGAAAGCTTGTTTAGAGAATTGATTTGGAAGGGGGGACAAGCCAGAATTCGATTACGTGTATTGCAATTACCAGGAGGGGAAGGGGGAGTGGCACTTCCTAACCCGGAGCATTATTACTGGGCGGCACAACTACAGCAACTGGCGGGGTGTGGGGAGGTGAACGGAGGTCCCCCGAATGGGAAAATCCTGCTGATAGAAACTACGCATGACTCAATAGTAGAGGCATTGGAAGCGGATTCTTTTCTTTATAAATACCCGACAATTAGGATGATAATAAGGATATGGAAAGCGACTAAAAAACTACTGAATTATAAAGGATTAAATGAATTTACGCCCATATGGAATAACAACAACCTACGGGAAACCCTCTTGATAGGCAGAAATAGAGAATGGGAAAAGCGGGGCATAAAGAGATTGCGACAACTCTATGTGGGAAATACTCTTAAGAAATTCGAAGAGTTGAAAAAGGAATTTAAAATACCCCAGAGTACATACTATACATACCTCCAAATAGCGCATGCTTTGAGATCTCAGTTTAGTGGCCAACTCATGCAGTGGGAGGATACCCCCCTTCTGCAACGCCTATCCCGGACGGGCCCTACGAAGGGCTTAATCTCGGCAATATACGGGTAAATAAATACAATGGCTAAAAGGAACGTGAAACTTGACTCAGTAAAAAGTAGATGGGAACAAGATATAGGGGAGATATCGCAAGAGCAGTGGAGAAGAATCTTAGAGATGAGTCCATTAGTGTCAGTCTCACCCTCCCAGAAGATTTCACATTTAATGCTATTAAACAGAGCTTATTACACCCCAAAACGACTGTTTAAATTTGACAAAAGAGCAGATGATAGATGCCCCAGATGCCAGGGATCTGGGGATCTCTTACACATGGTGTGGAGATGCCCGAAATGATTTAGTTACTGGGAGGGGGTGACCCAGGTACTGAAGGATAGATTTTCCACTGGGCTGGAAAACGAGGCAGTAGTATGTATCCTGGGGTATAGGCAGGAGCAAAGGGAAGAAAGGAGTACTACGGTGGCTATTTTGAGGAGCCTGTTTCAGGCGAGGAAGTTGATCGCATTGAGGTGGCAATCAAGATATCCACCGACAGTAGAGAACTGGGTAGAAATGGTAAATTAAACCCTTATCAAAGAGAAAGTAGCCTATGTGAAAAGACGTAATCTTACAGAGTTCGATAGGATGTGGAGACCCTGGATGAGGAATAATTAAGATAATTTATTAGAAAAACTAGAGAGGGCAATACTGGGGGTGCGAGAGGGGGGTGGGGGGATATATTATTAGACGGATGGATGCGGGAGGGACGAAGTGGGGGAGAGGAGGGGGCGTTTTAGCACTAAGGGCTGGGTTGCCTCCCCAATAACCCATCAAAAACTCCTGATAGACTCTTGTATACCCCTAAGAACAAGACAAACGGAAAGAAGGGAAAGGGAAAAAAAGGGCAATAAAAGATGAGGGTGGTAAGGGCGGGATTAGAAGGGTAAGGGAAATGGGGTAATAACGGACAGGAATATTTTTGTATAGGAATGTTAAATACACTGTAAATATAAATGTCTGTAAGAAAAAGTTCTTAATAAAGATTAAAGATTAAAAAAAAACAAGACAGAAGCGCTCGGTCTGGTAAAACTAGCATTCGTAATGGAGATAGCACATTCATCACGCTGCTAATTTGAAAATCTTTTAAATGCAGCGCATTCTCTTCTTCTTTAGAATGCTAGAATAATGTTTTGCTGCTGATATTCACACAGAGTTGTGAAAACATTATTATTTCTCGTGATCTCATGAATATTTTTTTTTTTTATTTCGTCAGATCTTCATAATAATGTATTTAATTTTTGTTTATAGTGGATTTTTTTTTTTTTATCAAGATCTCCAGCTTTTTTTTTTCCTAGTGCTCTCCATAATATTGAACCGGGAAGGGTTGCGCTAAATGTTAAAAAAATATTATGTGCAAATAATGACGAAAAACAAGTGGATATAAAGGAATTATGCTAGCTAAAAATTAGTGATGAGTGAATCAACCAAAGTATTGCTACTGATGGTGGACAAAGCAGCCCTAATGTGAACATCAAACCATATATTCGTAGTAACAATCAAAAGGTTTAGTGTAAATCTATTGGTCACACCAGGCTTGGCAGTGAGCCAGCGAAGACTCAATATATATCAATATACAATATGTATCAAATGTGCTAGGCTTGATGTACAAAATAAAACACACAAATAAAGTCCAAGTGACAAAAATGGTGTAGACTAAATAATCAAACATAAGACAAAAATCAAATTGTCCAAATGACAGAAAGGTCCAGTCCAGAGGCGACTGCGTCTGACTTCAACCGTGAAAATGGTGACTTTCCAAAGTGGTATCCAACAGATAAGGTGACCAGTGCTCAGTGTTCCCACCACCAGGTGAAATGCAGGCTTACCAGATCAAGATGGAACAAACGCATGTGGCTATAGCCCAGCCCAGGCCTTTTCCTCTGGGGTGTCGTGGTTCCACCTCTGTCTCAGGAATGGATGGTGATGTGCCTCAGATGGTGATGGATCAGGGGATCTCCAGCAGTGGGGGAGTGTCTCTATGGTCTCAAGTACGGTTCACCCGAACGAAGGGACGGGAAAAAGAGAAGAAACACACCATGGGCAGGATCCAACGGGTTTATTTAATCCAAAAGCGCCATAGAGCGCAAGTATAAAACAAATAAAAAAAGGGGATTTAAAATTTCGCGGCCGGCCGGCTGCAATACACGCCCGTGCTAGGACGTAGAACGCGGTGACGTCAGCACGTCGCTCCTCCCTACGCGTTTCGTCAGAGAGTGACGTAATCATGGGACCTGGTCGTCCCATGATTACGTCACTCTCTGACGAAACGCGTAGGGAGGAGCGACGTGCTGACGTCACCGCGTTCTACGTCCTAGCACGGGCGTGTATTGCAGCCGGCCGGCCGCAAAATTTTAAATCCCCTTTTTTTATTTGTTTTATACTTGCGCTCTATGGCGCTTTTGGATTAAATAAACCCGTTGGATCCTGCCCATGGTGTGTTTCTTCTCTTTTTCCCGTCCCTTCGTTCGGGTGAACCGTACTTGAGACCATAGAGACACTCCCCCACTGCTGGAGATCCCCTGATCCATCACCATCTGAGGCACATCACCATCCATTCCTGAGACAGAGGTGGAACCACGACACCCCAGAGGAAAAGGCCTGGGCTGGGCTATAGCCACATGCGTTTGTTCCATCTTGATCTGGTAAGCCTGCATTTCACCTGGTGGTGGGAACACTGAGCACTGGTCACCTTATCTGTTGGATACCACTTTGGAAAGTCACCATTTTCACGGTTGAAGTCAGACGCAGTCGCCTCTGGACTGGACCTTTCTGTCATTTGGACAATTTGATTTTTGTCTTATGTTTGATTATTTAGTCTACACCATTTTTGTCACTTGGACTTTATTTGTGTGTTTTATTTTGTACATCAAGCCTAGCACATTTGATACATATTGTATATTGATATATATTGAGTCTTCGCTGGCTCACTGCCAAGCCTGGTGTGACCAATAGATTTACACTAAACCTTTTGATTGTTACTACGAATATATGGTTTGATGTTCACATTAGGGCTGCTTTGTCCACCATCAGTAGCAATACTTTGGTTGATTCACTCATCACTAATTTTTAGCTAGCATAATTCCTTTATATCCACTTGTTTTTCGTCATTATTTGCACATAATATTTTTTTAACATTTAGCGCAACCCTTCCCGGTTCAATTTTTCTATTTGCTTATCACAATTTGGTTGCTGCTTTTCTGTAGGTATTTTTTGTCCAGCGCGATTTTCTTTTTGTATTACTCTCCATAATATTGTTTTTCGTTTTGTGTGTCAGGTTACATCATTGTATTTTTTTAACCTCAAGGAGGTTGTTTGGTGTTGGTGTCCATTGTTAATTTGACATTGTATTTAGGAAATGTACCTGCCTACTCACAAACTCCTTTTTGAAGTAAAACACACAAAATAGCCATTTATTATGGGTCAGAATCAAATAAAGAGGAAGGCAACGCTGGAGAAACTGGTGAAATTGGTGAAGCCTTTGTACCCCAGGGCACACATCAACTATTTTACAGCCAAAATTGGTAGCATGAGGAGTCCATATAATAGTGAGCACAATCCGGTCCCGGACTACAAGAGATCAGGAACAGCAGCAGATGACATATATGTCCCCAGGCTGTGGTCATACAACAGCCTGCGTCTTTTGTCAGACCAGACTGAACCCAGGCCATCACACTCTTGTCTTCCTTCCACTCTTCCTTCCAGGCTTGCTTCCAGGTTGTGTTTTCGGAGTTGTGGCAGGAGGTGGAGGAGGCGGAGGATGGTCCAACTCACACAGGTGGGTTTTGGTTGTGAGTTGGCCCCTCAACCCCTTTTTTAGGGACAGATACATAACAACACAAGACAAACCCTAATGTCAGACTAAACTCTCCTAATCCTGTCCCAATATAGGCCTCGATCTAGAAGCAGTATAGGCCACTGATGCACCAAGTTAAACGTGTACCTTCGTTAGAACGATCGGCGCTTCCGCTTCTCCTATCGTACAGATCGTATGTACGACGCACTCGTGTTACGCTTTATATACACTGCGCATGCGTGAAACTCTGCCCGCACCTGATGTTCTTTCTAGTCTTTTCCCCACCCCTTGTCTTTCGGTGCAGTGGGAGAGCACATGGCGGAGAAAGAGCAAGTGCATGCAGACAACAGCAATGACGAAAGCCCGGAGCCACGAACGTCCCGATCCCGGAGGAGATTTAAGGCCTCAAATATGTCCTTTATAGAGATGGTGGAGATGGTGGACATCTTAAAGAGGGCCGACTATGACGGGAAGCTTGGACCTTACTCAAACCCAAATGTCAAAAAGGCCAAGATCATGACTAAAGTTGTGAAAAGTCTGCAGAAGAATTTTGGGGTACGACGATCCAAGGATCAACTGGGGAAACGCTGGTCAAACCTCAAATTGAGGGAGCAGGATCAGTACAGAAAGATCAAGAGAGTTCTTTAAAAAAGTAAGTAGTTGTCGTGTGTTCCTATTATTATTATTATTATTACGTTCGTGCTGCTCCATGTGCTTTTCTTTACTGTTGTACAGTTTAAAATGGCAAGTTTCAGGTTTGTGGGCACAGTAATCGTCCATAGTAAACATTGTTCCTTCGCCCACTAATACAATGTTTTTGGCAGATGCACTACAGATGTTAACTACATTTGTTCATGCCTATTTCTATTAAAATAAGTTTGTTCTCTAGATGGGTTTGTAACTAGAATGAAATGCAAACTTGATTCAGTGTAAGGAGAGGATACTCAGCAGCTGTTTACACATCTGGACGCAGGAGCACTAGTGTTGGACATCAGAACACCCTTTTTAGGGTGTCCCACACAGGTGCTCCAGTGGATACTAGGGGTGTCTCAATGTGTGAAAATTGTACAAAAAAAGGTAAGTATTCCAGCTTTATAAAGTTAAAAAAATAATGTCTTCAGCTTGGAACTCTGCCAAAAAAGACAATTATACGACACTTCCAAGCAATGTTTCATATTACTATTTCTCGCATCAAATATCTGTGTGCTAAGTATACCTTTTTTTTATTCACATAGGGGAGAAAAGACTCGGGACATCTGAGGACACCAGGGACCCCCCAAATCCTAAAGAAAAGGAAATCCCCACACCACAACCAGAAGATGTGGAGGAAGGAGAGGTTTATGAAGTGGGCGAAATAGTGACCACAACAGGTGAGTGTCTGAGACCACAACTTCAGGTAATAGATGGATGCCTGCATATTTATAATACATGCTGTGTCTTTTTATTTTAGGTGATGTGGATGTTGTAAAAGAAGAATCTCATTTCACAAGTGCAAGTGCACACATCCTCATCGGGGAGATCATGGTGTGCAATCGTGATTTACAGAAGATCAAGGAAGACATCAATGATGTGGAAAAATTACTCAAAAACATCACTGATGTTTTAGGCACAATCTAAAACACCCCAAAATTCTTCTACTTTGTTTGTATTTTGATTATTTTGACACGTTTTAAATATTTTTTAGAAAGCCAAATTTTGAAGATGCACACAGTGTGTCAACATCACGGGATATCAAGGTATGCGTTTTGGGGGTGCAACCCCTTCCTCGCAACTAAAGTAGATAAGAGGAAGGGGTTGAACCCCCGGAAACACGTCCATTGATCACCCATGATGTAGCACATGTTGACATTAGGCGCGGGATCAGGAGAGAAATCCCCATTTTGACATCACCCCATCTGATGGCAATATCAACACAGTTTGGATATACTAATGTATGATATTGCCTTCACTTTGTCAAAGTTGAACTTTGTAAGTTACTGAGTTGTGTATTGTTTTATGGTTTTAAACATGCCTGTTTTAACACAAAAAAAAAGGTATTTGTACTGTCAAAAACAAAAATGTTATTACTAAAATATGTTGGTTTGTTCAAAAAACTTTTTCTAACACACATGTGAATGTACACAGAGTAAAAAGTTTTCTACTCAACAATGTGTGGCTTCTTCTTTCAAGGCTCAGTATCATTTTTTGGACTAAGTTGGTGTTTACACTGAAATGGGGGTTATTTACTAAAGGCAAATCCACTTTACACTACATGTGCACTTTCAGTGCAGTTTCAAGTGCAGTTTCATGTGCATTTTGCAGTGAACTTTGAGTGCAAAGTAGATTTTCCTTTAGTAAATAACTTCCACAGTGCTTTATAATTTGCCACCATAATGCCATTTTCGTGACTCACCAAAATTCATTCATGGTGCTGAAAATGATGTATATTTTTATCAGTAATGCATTACATACATTAACAACAAAAACAAGGTGTCTGTGTAGCAGACCCACAACATAATAATAGTTTGCTGAAGAAGAGATTGTCACATCATGTATCAAATAAATTAAGTTTGCACTATTGAAGAAAATGGCCAAAAAGAAAAGCCCATTGGAGAACCTAAGAGACAGCTAAAAGAAACACAAGCAGTAAATCAAAGAAAATATTATTTCAGTTTAACTTAAAAAAAAATATTTTTAAATGTTTATTAAACATTTTCTGGCACATCAATGGCCCCCCTACCCGCAAAGTACTTCATGTATTTTATACGGACCTCGCGGGCACTTTGGGGGGGGCAAGCCAGAATGGCCAGCTTCAAGCATCGTCAGTGTTTGTTCGTTAAGTCCAGCCTCAGGCCCAACTGAGACAACAAATTTCACAGAATTTCTCCTTAAATAGTTGTGGAGAATGCAGCATGAAAGGATTATATAGTTACGTTTATATTCCGCCATGTGTATGGGTGTAAGAAATAGGCGGAACCGGCTGACCATTATCCCGAAAGCTGTCTCCACCACTCTTCTGGCCAGCCGGCAGTTAAAAACCCAATGGTCCGGAGTGAGGGTCCTCATGGGGAACGGCCGCATCAGGTGATCACTCAGCCCAAACGCTTCATCAGCGACAAAGACGAACGTCCTTCCACGTTCTCTTCAGCAGGTGGCAATCCCAAGCCACCATTCTGGAGCCGTCTGTAAAACTCAGTCTGGGCGATGACTCCACCATCCGACATCCGGGCATTCTTCCCCACGTCCACATAGAGAAACTCGCCGACACCACCGCCAACATCACAATACTATTAAACCCTTTATAGTTGTAATAGTATGTCCCCGAGTTGGGGGGTGGGACTATATGGACGTGTTTCCCATCAATTGTCCCACCGCTGGGCAAATTGGAAAGCCACAGTCTGCCATTCCTGTGGCGTTAAAAGAAACTGTGGAGTCAAACAAGAAAAAAAAATTGTAATTTTGCACATAAACATTGCAAGCAGATTAGACACAAACATTTAATTGCAAGCAGATTAAACACAAACAAAAATATAAGGTCCGCTCATCAGATTCCTCCCCCCCTCTGATGACCCATTATAAAAAATTGAGGAGGCGGGGGGGTATGTTTTGGACAGGTAACTCTCTACACTTCATTGAGAGCTGAATGCATAAATAATGTGTGTTACTACTTTGGCCAGCCCCTCCTTATTTACACTATTGGCAGCCCACTGGACAGGTAAGAAGTGTCATAATACAAAAATATAAATACACACTGTACAAATTGAAGCACTTTTTTACATTCTGCAATTATCTATCAAGATAATAGGAGAACAAAACTTTAAATAGTACCATTTGAAAGTGTTCTGGCAGGCCCTTTCACTACATGCTTTGGGGAATTCATACAGAAATCTGACCACAAAAGAGGTAGGTATAGTGTGTATGGATTTGGCAAAGTCAGCAGATAGAGAATTGGTATCGGTTGACTTAGTGGTTGGGGGGGAGGGAGGATTCCAAATCATTTTGGGACCCAATAAAAAGCCTCTGCCACTCTGCCTGAATTTAAAGAGGGATTGCACCTGAATTTTTTTTTTTAAAAGCCAGCAGCTACAAATACTGCAGTTGCTGACTTTTAATAAATGGACACTTACCTTTCCTGGAGTCCAGCGATGTCGGCAGCAGAAGCCGATCAATCGCTTGGCTCTCTGCTGCTGCCAGCACCATTCTCGGTGAGGGAATCAGGAAGTGAAGTGTTGCGGCTTCACTTCCCGGTTCCCTACTGTGCATGCGCGAGTCGCGCAGCGCAATGAGAATCGTCCGCGTTGTCTCTGGGACCCGTGTGTGTCCCAGCAGACAGCACGGCGGGACAGGAAGAGGCATAGACTCCCGTGGGACAGGTGTCTGCACCCCCTGAAAGGTGCCAAATGTGACACCGGAGGGGGGGAGAGTTCCGATGAGCGGAAGTTCCACTTTAGGAGGAAAACCGCTTTAAGGACATAACATTTAATAACATTTAAACACATTTTAGGGGGTGTTTAGGGTAAAGCAGTACTATGGAGCTGAAAAAATACATTGTTAAGTGACTAGACTAGGTGTGTATGGGCCCAGAATAGCATGCTTGGGAGGTTAGTGAAGGCAAATATGCATTAAGGAGAAAAAAGGAAGTTTAAAAAATTCAAGCAAACATTCACAGCATCTTACAATCATGGTATTTAGGTAATGATGAAAGAAATACAATAGATTAGCAAACATTAAATACATAGAATGTGATGTTAAAGGAGAAAACTTACCCTAATCTAGTCCTTCTGCAGGACCTGAATGATGGCAGAACAGGTCTCCTGGAATAATGATTCCCAGAGCCTGGGGAGAGATGCCTGTCGAGAACTTGATGTCCTGCAGACAAATGCGAACTGACTACACGCACTGAAAACCAGATATGAACCCACAAGCACAAACTGAAGAGCAGTAATGATCGGAAAAGCACAAGGCTGAAAAACGCGAATCGTCTCTCACCAAACTTCTACTAACACGAGATTAGCTGAAGGAGCCCAAAGGGTGGTGCACTTGGTATTGAACTTCCCTTTTCTAGTGCCGTCGTACGTGTTGTACGTCACCGCGTTCCTGACGTTCTGAATTTCCGACAAGATTTGTGGGACCGTGTGTATGCAAGACAAGTTTGAGCCAACATCCGTCGGACAAAAACTATGTATTTTGTTGTCGGAATGTGCGATTGTGTAAACGGCATAAGGGGGGCTGGGTAGGCAAACTGCATGCAGAAGGTTTTTTAACTTAACGCATGCAGACTTGCAGAGAATCTATTAGGGTAAAAAAAACTTCTGCCTTTAGAACCACCACATGCCGACCAGTCATGTAGCTGGTACGTCACCCGTCTTTAAGTGGTTGTGCCGGGATGATGCATGCAGCTGCAGGATGTTCCCCTCCTCCAGCCGCCTTCTGCGGCTTGCTCAGGCTCTCCCGTCCCAACGGGATCGGCTCTTTGCTATAGTAACCCGGAAGCGATAACATGACATTACTTTCCGTTTACCCAGATGTCAACAGCACCATTTTTAAAAAAAAATTGAAAGCATTCAAAAACCCAGATCTGTCCATAAAGAGTACCTGTCACATGCCTATTGCTGTCACTAGAAACTGATTGGTTACTATGCACAGCTGCACCAGATTGTGTGTACACCAGTTTTAGTAAATCTCCCCTCTGTCCCAATTGTTGTCTCCGCCAGCACCCCCGCCCTCATAAATGCCATTCAGCTACTCAGTAAGGGTTTACATCTCCTTCAGAGGGGAACTTCACTCCCCCTATCCAACCCCCCATTACCTTTTTCACTGGGTTATGCACAAAAAACATACTTACATGCCTAGCAATCCAGCAGTACTCTGCAGGGACCCACTGCTGCAGACCCTGTCCCATGCCACCATCTTCTTCTCTGAGATCATCTTGCAGCTGACCCCTATGATGGCACCATGAAGAGACAACCAGCCCTTGATGATGTGCAGCAGAGAATGCCCTATAGGGTTCCCCAAGACCTCCTGGGATGTAAGACATTGGTATCCCTGGAAGCTGTGGGCAAGAAATATGTTATTGTCAACCAGGTGATAATCCAAGAAGTACAAGAAGAGTTTCCCAAAAAAAAAGTATCAGAGGGCAGTATAGCAATGGCTGTCAAGCATTCACAAGGCCCTCCTGCCGCCTCTTGAAGCCTGTTTTTTATTTTAATTTTTTTGCAATTTTACATTGTGAGACTGCAACTTAACTGTGAGCCACGCGTTTGGCTCATGCTTGTAGTGCAGCCCAATTGACCTCTAAGAGGAAGTCTGACAGGCAGTACCACCTGTTATGCCGCGTACACACGATCGGAATTCTCATCGGAAAAAGTTGCCTAATTCCAACCGTCAAGAATGCGGTGACGTACAACACTACGACGAGCAGAGAAAAAAACAAGTTCAATGCTTCCGAGCATGTGTCGAATTGTTTCCGAGCATGCGTAGGAATTTTGGTGTGTCGGAATTGCATACACACAATCGGAATTTCCAAGTTTTTCCGTCGGAAAAATTGAGAACATGCTCTCAAATTTTTGCTGGCAGGAATTCGCCCAGCAAAATTCCGATGGAGCATACACACGGTCGTATTTTCCGATGAAAAGCTCTCATCGGTCTTTTGCTGGCCGAAATTCCGATCGTGTGTACGCGGCATTAGACTCTGCAGCCCAAGTTAAAATTGCTTCATAGCTGCAGCTGTAAAGTTGTAAGAATTCCAGTGGGCCACTGAGAATAGGGGGGGGGAGCTGAAAAATCTGCAGGTCTGCCACATGTTTTTATCGCCCCTCTGGCCACCAGTGTGAAAGAGCCCAACAATACCATTTAAACATTATATTTTAAGGCTTGGGAAGGAATGAAGCTAAAGATAAAAATGCTCTATTAATATTTATAAAAGCTACATGATAGAAAGAAAAGGGTCATTGACAGTTTAGGTGGCCAAACGTGATCTGAATATCACATAGCGGATTAGTGACAAGAAAAATATAAGCTATTCAGAGGTGTGAAATGTGCTTCTAGAGGTAAGGGAGTTCACGTTAACCTTGAATGAATACCTTCTGAGCTGAGCATACCTCATACAAAACAGCTGTTCAGTAAATATGTAAATGTTTTATATAGCGTTTCATTGTACTGCTCTTATAACATGTTCAGACCTGTTCTCTAGAACCTGACTAATCATTCCTGAGAGAGAATCATAGGCCTTCTCTTGTATGATAAGAAATTGTTTGCATTGTAACTGCTTGGCAATGGAGATCACGTGTATTGTAAGGTGACCAGATTTTCAAAATGTAGTCCAGAGACATCCTATGACTATGCAAAGAACGTTACACCAAATGTTGGGTGTAGCCAAATTGCGCGGCTAACAGTGGGAGGGGCTTAAAGGGATATAATGTAATAATATTGCTGTGGGTCAAGAGTGCATAACATGCAGAGTTTAACCTCCCTGGCGGTATGATTCTTTCTGGTTTTAGGTGCTGAAAGCGGTACAATTATTTTGCATGGAAATTTTGAGTTTTATATTGTAGACCTGCAATTCTTAGGAATAACTCACTTAAATCTGTCCAAAGACAGAGTCTAGTAGACATCCCGGGTATGATAAACACAAAATCATAAATTAAAATATAATAAATAACTATAATAATTATTAAATAATTGAATCAAAAACACTGAAATTTGCTCAGTTGCAGAATTGTCGCTGTCATTAGATTTAGTGTTTGATGACGAATTTCCCCACAAATCGCTATCGCTCAGTTCTGCAAGTGATTCCAATTTATTATCGCTGTTTTCTAGCAGGTCTAAAATCACTTTTGACACTTTTTGGTTGCTATGGACAATCTCCAAATTCCAGGCAGAAAAAAAACAGTATTTATAATATAAAACTACATGCAGGGCACTAGACAGACTACTAGGGACAATGGGATGTGTAATTTTTTTATACAGTACTGTAATCTGTAAGATTACAGTACTGTATGTGTTTTGTGTGTTTTTACTTTTTTGAATTTGGCGCCGATCTCCGCTCCCGTGCGTCATAACATCGCAGGGAACGGAGATCAGCGGCACTCGGCACTGTGTGAATCGAACGAGCAGACGGCTCTCACACACAGTGGAGAGACATTGCAGGATCCAGGGGACAAGGTAAGTAAGTCTCCCTGTATCCTGCAATGCGAGCCCGAGTTTGGCTCGGGGTTACCGCTTATGGTACTAAAGTTCCACCCCGAGCCAGACTCAGGATTACCGCCAGGGGGGTTAACCGATTGCTGACCGTACAACATGTTGAAAGAACAACAGCAAGTAATGTAATGTACTGTAAACTATACATATATATATGTGTATATACCAGCAGGCGGCAATGTTATAGCATATATTCTATGATATAATGTAATCACAGGATGTACTTTGCTTATTGTGTTATATGCACTTGTTTATGTTTAGTTCCTGTTCCATGATAAAGACATAATGTAAATATATGTTCTGCTAATCCTCCATAAAAGCAAAGCTATTGCTGCAAACAAGAAGCTTCACATGCATTATTTCAATACTCTGACAACAGGTTATGGGTCCAGGCATTGGAGAGGATAACCCCACTGCCAATGAATTGACCAAGCCTTTGTTGAAGGAACGTCATAGTTATATCCAGAAGAAGCTAAATGTAATTTGACAAAGCACATGATGTTGAAAAGGGGTGTTAAAAGAACAACAGCAAGTAATGTATAGTACCGTGAACTATACATATGCATTATACCTGTCTATACCAGCAGGTGGCACTGCAGTGTTATAGCATGTATTCTGTGATATAATGTAATCACAGGATGTACCTTCCTTATTGTGGTATATGCACTTGTTTATGTTTAGTTCCTGTTCCATGATAAAGACATGTTTTGTTATTTCTCCATGTTATTGTTATTTCTCTATGAAAGTAAAGGTTTCACTGCATACAAGAAGCTTCCAGCGTATGATTTCAATGCTCATCTAACAGGTTATGGGCCCACCAAACCTAGCAGCAAACCCGGGGCACCCAGGCATTGGAGAGAATACCCCAGCATAACCAGCATCACCCAGACACTGGAAAGAGAACTCTGCAACTCAGTGAGTACTGAAAGATGGCAAGTGGTTCAGATGTGAAGTTTGCAATTGTAAAGCTGAACAATGCCAATTATCAGCTGTGGAAGTTTAAACTACAAATACTTTTCAGTAAGTGCTTGTGGCAAGTGCTTAATACAGACAGTAAGTAAATGCTTGTGGCAAGTGCTCAATACAGACAGACCCACAAATGGAGAGATGGAAGATTGGGACAGGGAGGATAGACAGGCAAAAGCAACTATAAGCTTACTAGTGGACGATGACCAGCTTATCCACATAAGAACAGAGAAAATGGCCTTCATTACATAAACTGTATGAGCATTCAAGTCTAAACAACAAGCTTTTTCTACTAAGAAAGCTGTATAAGATTAGACTAGAAGAAGGCCAGCAAACGTGTAACCACTTGAAAGCTATGCTAGAAATCATTGAGCAGCTATGCACCATCGGAGAGGGCATCAAAGATAACTATATTGTTGCACTTCTCCTCTGCAGCCTTCCAGAGACATATACTGCTTTTATTAATGCTATAGAAACCAGACCCGAGCAGGAACTAACGCTTGACTATGTCAAAGGGAAATTGATCGACGAATATGACTGAATAAAAGAAGACACGTACCATCATGACAAAGCTCTCAAGATGTACAAAGCACAACAAAGAAAGCAGAACCTGTTTTCACTGTAAAAGGACCGGTCACCTAAAAAAGGACTGTTCTATCTGGAAAGCCGAGCAACTAAAGCTATCCACAAAAGAAAGATTCAAAGCAATCACAAAGGAAACTGCAGACACATCATGGAGTGGCACCTTTAAAGTAACACAGAGTGGCAAGCCACGCGGCTGGTGCATAGACTTAGGTGTGACAAGCCACATGACTAGTGATGAGACCTTCTTCACACACATTGATTACAGTCAAAAGAAGTTTTCCTAGCAAACGGGAAAAGCATCACTTCAGAAGGTAAAGGCCAGGGCTTCCTGAACTACATTACACCACAAGGCAAGCAGTGTCCTTGTAAAGAAAGTGCTGTATGTTCTAGAACTAGAAGGCAGCCTTCTATCAGTGAAAAGTCTTGCAAACAACGATCTCACAGTTAAGTTCCAGTGTGACGAATGCACAATTCACAATAATAAGTGATTGCTTGCAAAAGGAAAACTGGATGATCGCCTATACAGGCTCATCACCACAGACCAACAAGCCAATATAGTCTCTAATGACATACACAGCTATTATATTCACTTATGGCACAGGTGGCTGGGGCACAGAAGTCCAGGAGCTATACAGGACATTATAAAGAGAGGAAGAGTCCTCATGAAATGCAAGTGCTGTATTGAAGCAAAAGCCGCACGTGCTCCCCTTCCACAGGCATCTCAAAGAAAAAACACCCACCCCTTGCAGCTCATACACAGTGATGTATGCGGTCCAATGAAAACTCCCATGTCAGACGGGAACAGATATCTACTGACTTTCATTGATGATTATTCCAGGTACACAACTACAGTAAAATCTTGGTTTGAGAGCATTTTGCAAGACAGGCAAAATGTTTTAATAAATTCTGACTTGATATACAAGCAGGGCCGGATTAACATAGGGGCTTTTGGAGCTGCAGCTCCAGGCCCCCATCATATTATAGGCCCAAACACTTTAAATACATACAATCAGTCAATCACCGCGGCCCGGCCGTCGGCCGCCGGCCGCTATATATCTTGACATTGCCAGGCAGCTGCATTACACATAGGCCCATGTATTAGTCAGCTCAAATGTAATTGCGGCGCAGGCGATATATTAAGCAGACAGCTGTCAGTGCCGGTAGTACCAGTGCGCCGCCGAGGCTAAGTGTGCTCGGCTGCTCGCATCCTGTAGGCGGAGCTTGACGTCCCGGCCGGCGTGATGTCATTACAGACAGTGCGGGTGGTACCAGTGCGCCGCCGAGGCTGAGCGTGCTCGACTGCTCGCATCCTGTAGGCGGAGCTTGACGTCCTGGCCGGCGTGACGTCATCCGGAGGCCTTCCCCGGTGTCCCGAGAGTCTTGACTGGGAAAGGACTGGAGTGCTGTGTGCGGGCGGTACTGCGAGCCAGGAGAAGGAGTATCTGCATTCAGCATTCTGCACAGCACAACAACTAAGTTCAAGTAAGCCATGGGCGCTGGGCTGGCCAGCTGGGGAAGTCAATGGCAGACTCAGGCAGATAGGTTCTATTTGTGAAATTGTACTGGCTGAGTGGCTGAAGTGAAGTGGTTAACTTACATTTGGGGGGGGGGGGCTATATAAGTGCAATTCATCACATCAGTGACTGTGCAGGCAGCCCATCAGTGCCCATTTAGTGCATCTCATCAGTGCCACCTATCAGTGCCAGTGCCACCTATCAGTGAAGCTCATCAGTGCCAGTGCCACCTATCAGTGCTGCCAAACAGTGCAGCTCATTAGCGCCGCCTATCAGTGCCACCTTGTCAGTGCCCATAAGTCCTGCCTGTCAGTGCCGCCTATCAGAGCCCATCAGTGCACATTAGTGCAGCTCATCAGTGCCACCTATCATTGACCATCAGTGCTGCCTGTCAGTGCCACCTATCAGAGCCCTATCAGTGCCCATTAGTGCATTTCATTAGTGCAGTTCATCAGTGCCACCTATCATTGACCATCAGTGCTGCCTATCAGTGCAGATCATCAGTGTCACCTATCAGTGTCAGTGCCACCCATAAATGCCCATCAGTGCCGCATAATAGTGCTGCCTCACCAGTGCCACCTTATCAGTGCCCATAAGTGCTACCCATCAGTGCTGCTCATCAGTGCCCATTAGTGCAGCTCATCAGTGCCAGTGCCAGCTATCATTGCCCATCAGTGCTGCCTATCAGTGCAGCTCATCCTAGCCCATCAGTTCTGCATATCAGTGCAGATCATCAGTGCCACATATCAGTGCAGCCTCATCAGCGTCACCTTATCAATGCCCATCAGTGCTGTCTCATCAGTGCCACCTATCAGTGTAGCATCATCAGTGCACATCAGTGAAGAAGAAAAATGACTTATGGGAAAATATTATAACAAACTAAGAAAAACATATATTTTTTTAAATGTGTCTTTTTATTCATGTTTAGCAAACAATAAAAACCCCAGTGGTGTTTAAATACCACAGAAAAAAAGGTCTCTTTGTGTAAAAAAATGACAAAAATCAAAACGCATTCATTTCAGTGGGTGCAGTCTTAACCAATGTGACTCAAGGCGCGGGGACAGTAATTCCAGTAATTTTATGGGATTTTGGTACGATTTGAGTGCCGTAGACTGCAATGTTAAATCATAAAAGTTGCAAGAAAGTCACACGACTTTGGGTTGCAGCAGTGTGAATCGAACTCTGCCATCTTGGGGTCCCTCCACAGTGGGTGGACTGCCAGGGCCCAGTCGCAAGAACAACCTTTATGGCCCTGGTAGTTCCGCCATTGCTGCAGGTGGTCCCTTGTTGGTGTCTTTTTATTCTTGATACATTGTATCTATGGTCTGTGGCCATTTTTCGGGTGAACATCTTTGGCCATTTTATGGGTAGGTTTTTGGACTTTTTTGCATGAGTTTCTAGCCTTTTATTTTTTTTTTTATAATTCTTTTTAGGCAATTGAAAGTTACCAAATAAAAACACATGCCTTTCAGACCCTCCCATTGAAGTCTACTGGGGCAAAAACAGTCGACTCTGATCTAGAAGAAGCTCATCTACTTTTTTGAGCTGCTGTCTTCAAGCGGCACTACACTCAGATGTGAATGGGCACCATTCAGTATAATGGCAATACTAGTGTTGAGCGTTAAAACACTTTTGGTGGAGCTTCAAATAGCTCAGGTATTAACGGGCCCTAAAGTGGTTGTAAACCTCAGATATGAAATATGAACAAAGCATATCCCTCTATAGTGTGTACATATGTAAATTAAGAGCCCTAAGTGTAATTTCTGCCCGCTGCTTTATTCCTCTGCTGTCAATATGAATCACTTCTGTCACCATTTTTTTTCTTGGTGTCAGGAAAACTTGTCAGAAGTGATTCATGTTGACAGCAGAGGAATAAAGCACTTAGTGCTCTTAATTGACATTAAAAGTGCCAAAAATTTCATATGAGTACAGTGTTGTAAGAATGGTAATTAAAATATTAATTTGTTTTAACAAAAAAATGTTAGCATCTTCATTTTATTTATTTCCATAAAAAGGCCCACCGAAATCCTCAGCCTCAGGCCCATGATTCCCTTAATCTGGCCCTGTATACAAGCGATGTCTTCATATACAAGTAGCGTCATATCACAACTGAGTATAAAAGAGAAGAGAGGCACCTCTGTAGCAAGTTACATTTAATGAAGGTACAACATTTATAAACGCACATGGTTGATGATTAAAACAGGCACATCTCAGTATGCAGGCATCCGGGGTAAAGCTGTCCACATAGACCGTCCTCCTTACCGCCATTGACGTTTTCCCTTCCAGAGTGGACCCTGCCCCTGTCCTTCCCCACTCAAGTTGTCCCCCAGCTGGAAACACACTATACCTGGGCTGTGGGCGCTGCTAAGTTTAGGATGCCCTTGGATGAGAGTCTGGGGAAGCTCCACTCCTGCTGGATAGTCTTAGCTATTCCTCACTTTTGCGTCCTTTTCCACACTGCCTGCATGACAGTAGAACAGTGCGTCTAGGTAATAGTTCTCATCACAGTGCTGGAGGTGGGCACAAAAGTTCACTTGCACTGCATCTGTACGGGGGGGGGGGGTGGGGGGGTCTACTACTGAGGGGTCTTACAGGGAGGGGATGGTGTGTCTGTACCAAGGGGTCTGTAGTGGGGGGAAGAGGGGTTTCTACTACTGTACTGCAAGGCCGGAAATAGGGGGGTTCTGTAGTGAGGAGTCTGTATTCAGGGGGAGGTTTCTGTACAGGGGAAGGGATTTAGTACTAAGGGGTCTGTATTGGTGGAAGGAGTGGATTTATGAGAGGGGTCTGTGCTGGGGGGGTCTTTTTTCCAGGAAGGAGTCTCTACTGAGGGGTCTCTGTTGGGGGGATTGTTCTGTGCTGGGGGTCCGTCCATACTGTGGGGTCTTTACTGGGGGTGTCGTTCTATGCCAGGTGGGCATTGCTGGGGGGGGTCAGTCTGTGCAAAGGTGTTCTGTGCTGGGGGGGTTAGTTTGTACTGGGAGGAGAGTCTGTACTGAGGGGTCTGTGTTGGAGGGGTCTGTACTGAGGGTGTTAAGGGAGGTCTGAACTGTGTGGGTTGATTTGTACTCCGAAGAGGGGGAATTTTTGGCTTTATTCTGAAAAATGGCTATGTATTTTTCACTCCTGACTCCTGCAAAATAGACACTTAGGGCCCATTCACACTAACCCACACACGTTACCATAGCGGTTTAAATTGGTTCTAAAGGCTCCAGTTTTTTTTACCTTCACAGGAACAACCAGGTATTTTACAGCAGAGGGACAAATTACTATGCGGTATATCGTGCTTTAAAGGAACAGGATCTTTTTTTTTTTTAGGGCTACAACCGCTTTAACTCTGCCCTCCTTCCCCTCCTTCTGTTAGTGCAATTTGACCACACCCACAATTCGGTGTGGTGTGCAGTGCGCCACTTTATTTCTTCTGACGTTTTTTTTAGGGAGGTTAAAAAAAATGTATTGGCCCCAGGTGCCAAATGTGCTAGGTATGCCACTGAATTGGTGTCTCTGGAAATTCATTTTAAATATTGGCAACTATGCAGTTTGTGTAGAGTCCGTAGTGCCTGACTTGGAATGGAAAGTGTTAATGGTGGAGCAGATGATTTCTTGATTTATTATTTTGTTAGTCAGCACTGCAGCCCTTTAGAACCCAGTATAATGACAGTATTGGGAGCAGGAATGGCTTGTCTAACAAGCTCCCTAACTAACACCCACATTTCCTAATGCAACACTGAGAGGTGACATCAAACATGTGATAGTCCACCTGACAACATGTATAAAATTATATTAAATGGTTGAGTGCAGATCTGTATTTATCATCCAACATGCCTAAAGACATCATGAGTAGACTTCCAATAACTTTACAGATAAATAGGATACCTATGTGATTATTAAGTTGCTTAATTAATATAATTAACCTTATACATGTTTTCAAAACGGTGCTGGCTGAGACATTCATTATAAAATAGTGCAATTGTAAATAATTTATAGCGAGCCATACTCACAATGGACATAGACAAAGTTTCTTTGAGGTTAAAGGGGTTGTAAACCCTCAATGTTTTTCACCTTATGCATTAAGGTGAAAAACTTTCTGTAGTGCAGCAGCCCACCAGAGCCCCCCTTTTACTTACCTGAACCCGGTCTTTCCAGCGACGAGAACGAGCACACCAGCTGGTGTCTCTGGTCCTCATTGGATAGATCGATAGCAGCAGGAACAGGGGCGGACTGACAACTCATGGGGCCCCCGGGCAATAGAAGATCATGGGGCCCCCTTGGTCCCCACACTCAAGGGGACCAAGCGCACACACAGGGGGGGGGGGACACACACGCACACGCAGGGGGACACTGGAGGGAGAGCGCACACGCAGGGGGACAATGGAGGGAGAGCGCACACGCAGGGGGACACTGGAGGGAGAGCGCACACGCAGGGGGGGGGCACGCACACAGGGGGACACTGGAGGGAGAGCGCACACACAGGGAGGCACACACACAGGGGGACACTGGAGGGAGAGCGCGCACACAGGGGGGCACACTCACACAGGGGGACACTGGAGGGAGAGCGCGCACACAGGGGGGCACACGCACACAGGGGGACACGGGAGGGAGAGCGCACACACAGGGAGGCACACACAGGGGGACACTGGAGGGAGAGCGCACACACAGGGAGGCACACACAGGGGGACACTGGAGGGAGAGCGCACACACAGGGGGGCGCACACACAGGGGGGCGCACACACACAGGGGGACACTGGAGGGAGAGCGCACACACAGGGGGACACACACACACACACACACACGGGGACACTGGAGGGAGAGCGCACACACAGGGAGGCACACACACAGGGGGACACTGGAGGGAGAGCGCGCACACAGGGGGGCACACGCACACAGGGGGACACTGGAGGGAGAGCGCACACACAGGGGGACACTGGAGGGAGAGCGCACACACAGGGAGGCACACACAGGGGGACACTGGAGGGAGAGCGCACACACAGGGGGGCACACGCACACAGGGGGACACTGGAGGGAGAGCGCGCACACAGGGGGGCACACGCACCCAGGGGGACACTGGGAGGGAGAGCGCACACACAGGGGGACACTGGAGGGAGAGCGCACACACAGGGGGACACTGGAGGGAGAGCGCACACACAGGGAGGCACACACAGGGGGACACTGGAGGGAGAGCGCACACACAGGGGGGCGCACACACAGGGGGGCGCACACACACAGGGGGACACTGGAGGGAGAGCGCACACACAGGGGGACACACACACACACACACACACACACACACGGGGACACTGGAGGGAGAGCGCACACACAGGGGGACACACACACACACAGGGGGACACTGGAGGGAGAGCTCACACGCAGGGGGGGGGCACGCACACACAGGGGGACACTGGAGGGAGAGCGCACACACAGGGGGGGACACGCACACACAGGGGGACACTGGAGGGAGAGCGCACACACAGGGGGGGACACGCACACACAGGGGGACACTGGAGGGAGAGCGCACACACAGGGGGGGGACACGCACACAGGGGGACACTGGAGGGAGAGTGCACACACAGGGGGGGAAACGCACACAGGGGGACACTGGAGGGAGAGCGCACACACAGGGGGGCACACACAGGGGGACACTGGAGGGAGAGCGCACACACAGGGGGGAAACGCACACAGGGGGACACTGGAGGGTGAGTGCACACACAGGGGGGGAAACGCACACAGGGGGACACTGGAGGGTGAGCGCACACACAGGGGGGGAAAACGCACACAGGGTGACACTGGAGGGTGAGCGCACACACAGGGGGACACTGGAGAGTGAGCGCACACACAGGGGGGGAAACGCACACAGGGGGACACTGGAGGGAGAGCGCACACACAGGGGGGGACATGCACACACAGGGGGACACTGGAGGGAGAGTGCACACACAGGGGGGGAAACGCACACAGGGGGACACTGGAGGGAGAGCGCACACACAGGGGGGCACACACAGGGGGACACTGGAGGGAGAGCGCACACACAGGGGGGAAACGCACACAGGGGGACACTGGAGGGTGAGCGCACACACAGGGGGGGAAACGCACACAGGGGGACACTGGAGGGTGAGCGCACACACAGGGGGGGAAACGCACACAGGGTGACACTGGAGGGTGAGCGCACACACAGGGGGACACTGGAGAGTGAGCGCACACACAGGGGGGGAAACGCACACAGGGGGACACTGGAGGGAGAGCGCACACACAGGGGGGGACATGCACACACAGGGGGACACTGGAGGGAGAGTGCACACACACAGGGGGGGAAACGCACACAGGGGGACACTGGAGGGAGAGCGCACACACAGGGGGGCACACACAGGGGGACACTGGAGGGAGAGCGCACACACAGGGGGGAAACGCACACAGGGGGACACTGGAGGGTGAGCGCACACACAGGGGGGGAAACGCACACAGGGGGACACTGGAGGGTGAGCGCACACACAGGGGGGGAAACGCACACAGGGGGACACTGGAGGGTGAGCGCACACACAGGGGGGGAAACGCACACAGGGTGACACTGGAGGGTGAGCGCACACACAGGGGGACACTGGAGAGTGAGCGCACACACAGGGGGGGAAAACGCACACAGGGGGACACTGGAGGGAGAGCGCACACACAGGGGGGGGACATGCACACACAGGGGGACACTGGAGGGAGAGCGCACACACAGGGGGGGACATGCACACACAGGGGGACACTGGAGGGAGAGCGCACACACAGGGGAGGAAACCCACACAGGGGGACACTGGAGGGAGAGCGCACACACAGGGGGGGAAACGCACACAGGGGGACACTGGAGGGAGAGCGCACACACAGGGGGGGGACATGCACACAAGGGGACACTGTGGGCTGGGGGGTGACACTGTGGGCTGGGGGGTGACACTGTGGGCTGGGGGGTGACACTGTGGGCTGGGGGTGACACTGCGGGCTGGGGTGACACTGCGGGCTGGGGTGACACTGCGGGCTGGGGTGACACTCTGGGGTAGGGGTGACACTGCGGGCTGGGGTGACACTGTGGGCCGGGGGGGACACTGTGGGGTAGGGGTGACACTGCGGGCTGGGGTGACACTGCGGGCTGGGGTGACACTGCGGGCTGGGGTGACACTGCGGGCTGGGGTGACACTCTGGGGTAGGGGTGACACTGCGGGCTGGGGTGACACTGCGGGCTGGGGTGACACTCTGGGGTAGGGGTGACACTGCGGGCTGGGGTGACACTGCGGGCTGGGGTGACACTCTGGGGTAGGGGTGACACTGCGGGCTGGGGTGACACTGCGGGCTGGGGTGACACTCTGGGGTAGGGGTGACACTGCGGGCTGGGGTGACACTGCGGGCTGGGGTGACACTCTGGGGTAGGGGTGACACTGTGGGGTAGGGGTGACACTGCGGGCTGGGGTGACACTGTGGGGGGGGGGACCCGGGGCCCGTGACTCACCGATGCCGATTCCGATGCTCCCCGCCGGTGTTGTGCCGAAAACGGTTCCCCCCTCGATACACCGGCCCCTCCACTCTTCTTCCATTAGGGGCCCGGACTCGGCAGGCTGTATTACATGCCGCGAATACCGCTAACAGCGCGCGGCTCCCCCCGGCCCCTCCTTCCCTCCCGTCCGTCCCAGGTGACGTCACGACGCATACAGTAGAAGCACCTGGGACTGACGGGAGGGAAGAAGGGGCCGGCGGGGAGCCGCGCGCCGCTAGCAGTATTGTTAGCGGCATCGCGGCATGTAATACAGCCGTTTCAAGTGGCCCCTCATGTGGCCGAGTCCGGGCCCCTAATGGCCCCGGCCCTCGGGCGGCGCCCGAGTCACCGACCTGTCAGTCCGCCCCTGAGCAGGAACCATTGCAGGAGCCGGGGGCCCAGAGGGAGTGCGGCTCTCCAACAAGGCACTCGAGAAGAGGAGGAGCCAGGAGCGCCGCTGGGGGGCCCCAGAAGAGGAGGATCGTGGCTGCTCTGTGCAAAACCAACTGCAGAGAGGAGGTAAGTATGACATGTTTGTTTGTTTTGTTTTAAAATCAACTTTTACATATCCTTTAGGCCCCTTTCACACGATCGGACCGTTCAGATCCGCCTGTCAGTTTTGACGGCGGATCTGAACGGGCGCTCCATGTTAGTCTATGGAGCGTCAGATGTCAGCGGAGACATGTCCGCTGACATCCGACCCGGTCCGATCCGCCAAAAGCAGACGTATGGCTCTACGTTCAGATCCGTCGCTGGCGGATCGGATCCGGTGAGATCTGATGAAAACGGACACACTGTCCGTTTTCATCCGATCTCTCCATAGAGACCAGCGGCGCTCGCAAGCCCCTCCCCGCTCAGTGAGGAGAGAGGGACTTGTCATCCGCCGGTTCAGCGGAGATCAACGGAGAGATCTCCCGCTGAGCCGGCGGACAGAGGCGGACTCCGTGGAAGCGGAGTCCGCCTCGTGTGAAAGGGGCCTTAAAGTAAATCTAGACTCAATCACTAAACTGTCATAACTTGTTAAAGCCCAATTTCAACTTGGGTGAAAAAGATAAAAATGGATCCCCCAGGAGCTCCAGTTGCTATGCTCATACTATCTCCAGCACTGTCCTTCCAGATTAACTCGTTCACTAATCCAGTGCCGATCCTCTTTCAGATTAGATGGTGTCCAGCATCATTCAACCAACTTCCTGTAATGGTGTCAAGGCTCTACCTCTGCTCCGGCCTACAGGAAAATGCTGCAGGGAGCGGCTTAATATACTCACGTAGTGCTGCTGTTGCAAGTATTTTGAATCTGTCCACCCCCTTAGGAAATAGAGGGTGAAGGGGACCTGTGATGCATTTGGACCAAAGACACCTGTGCAAGTGCTCTAATCAGGGAAAACGGGGAAAAGATCTGACGCTCCATAGACTAACATGGAGCGCCCGTTTAGATCCGCCGTCAAAACTGACAGGCGGATCTGAACGGTCCGATCGTGTGAAAGGGGCCTAAAGGATATGTGAGCCTGAAGTTGGGCTGTAATATAAGTTTAGGAGTTCTTAATAATATAATCCCTGGTGATCATGCCATATACAGTAGGTTCTGTCCAGACACTTCCTATTACATAGCTCCCAACTGTCCCTGATTTTGAGGGACTGTCCCTGATTTGGAGCAATGTCCCTCTGTCCCTCATTCATCCTCATTTGTCCCTCATTTTGGTCTGATCTGTATAATTAGATAAAAAGTGCATTTTATATACATCAAAAGGTGTTTTCCAGAGCTAAACCTTTCATCTGATTTCTAAATTGCCGCATTTGTAAATTCCAAAAGCCAATACAAAGGAATAGGAGTGGTAAAAAAAAGCACTTGTGGGTTTAACAAATCTTGTTTTTTTGCACAATTCTCCTTTAAGGGGGTGTGGCAAGGGGTGTGTCCTATGCCTGCATACTTTTGCTGATAGGTGTCCCTCATTTCCATCTCAAAAAGTTGGGAGGTATGCTATTATGGGGTGATAGCTGTCTTTTAACTGTGCTCCTTCTTTGTCACTCTGTCACATGTATCCTGGCATAGACTACAAGCGGCTATGCTTGAGCAACATTATGTAGGCATGGTCAACCCGTAAGGGGGCTACTGATTAGCAATGTGTTGATGCCAAGGGGTACAAGTCCCCACCCTGCTTCTTCTTAATATAATAACAACCCCTCTGCTTGTAGCCCTCTACCTCCATCATATTGTGCCCAACTCCTTGACATAGGCCTTCCACATAATCCCTTGCAGTTAGCCTTTATTTTACAAAGAAAGTCCACACAAATAGTACAGTCTATGAACTTTATTATTGTTTCTTTAAAAGATGGCAGTCACATCACATAGACATACTGGGGTTAATTTACTAAAACTGGGGTGTGCAAATCTGGTGCAACTCTGCATAGAAACCATCAGCTTCCAGGTTTTTTTTTTTTTTTGTCAATGCTTAATTGAACAAGATGAAGTTAGAAGCTGATTGGCTACCATGTGTTGTGCATTGAAATTGAAATCATTCTTGTTTGCAGCAATAGCTTTGATTTTAAGGAGGATTAGCAATGCATGTCTTACAGCATGAGAAACATAAAACAGGAACTAACCACAAACAAGTGCACTGAACTTAGATAGACGGTACATCCTGTCAAATCATAGAATACGCATTATAACACTAATACTACAGCACCACCTGCTGCATAGTTAAGTATAATGCATACAGTATTGTCAGTTTATTAGCAACCATGCTGTTCTTTCCAACACCATGCACAGCTGTTCCAGATTTTGCACTCTCCAGTATTAGTAAATCAACCCCACTATCAGGGTCACTTAATTGAACAAGATGAAGTTAGAAGCTGATTGGCTACCATGTGTGGTACAGAGTATTGAAATCATGCGCTGGAAGCTTCTTGTTTGCAGCAATAGCCGTGCTTTTATGGAGGATTCAATTCATGTCTTACAGTATGAGAAATAGGGCTGTCCCCGTTTCTTCAAGCCAAACCCGAACACTTTAGTGCCCCAAGGAGAGTAGTA
Source organism: Lithobates sylvaticus (assembly GCA_028564925.1). Classification (NCBI taxonomy): domain Eukaryota; kingdom Metazoa; phylum Chordata; class Amphibia; order Anura; family Ranidae; genus Lithobates; species Lithobates sylvaticus. Next base: position 155,760,763 of record CM053037.1, read on the forward strand.
ATGCGGTGCGCATAGCGTGCTACAGCTAACAGTGGGTGTGGCCAAATTGCTCTTGCTAACATCATTGCCTAGCCCCCAGTGATGTCGAACCTGCCCCCAGACAGCCGTCCACAGCTCCCAGATGGCAACAAATTTGTGTGTGACTATCTTGGTTACTTGGGGAGCCACAGCTCCCTGAAACCTGGACACATGATTCAAAACCCGGACTGTCTGGATGAATCCCAGACAGGTGGCAACCCTAATGAGAAACATTTGTGGGCACACGCCGCCGGAGGTGGGGGAGCCAATCAGCGGGTGGGGGGACTCGATGTCCGCCGGCCACCCGTGATCATTCCCCGCAGTGACAGAACGGGGATCTGCCTTGGGATCTGCCTGTGTATCAAGGCAAATCCTCATTCTGACAGGAAACGGATCTGTGTGTTTCCCCAGTCACACAGTTCCCCATACAGTTAGTAAACACACCCAGGGAACACATTTAACCCCTTGATCGCTCCTTGAACCCCTTGATCGCCCCAAAAAATTGTCAAAAATGTCAGTTAGGTATCCGATCTGTCCGCCGCAATGTCGCAGTCCCGCTAAAAATGGCAGATCACTGCCATTACTAGTAAATAAAAAAATGCCATGAATCTATCCCCCATTTTGTAGACGCTATAACTTTTGCGCAAACCAATCAGTATACGCTTATTGCGATTTATTAACCAAATATATGTAGAAGAATAAATATTGGCCTAAACTGATGAAGAAATTCGTTTTTTTTTTTTTCCATTTTTTTTTTTTTTTTTTTTGGCTATTTATTATAGCAAAAAGTAAAAATATATTTTTTTTTTTCAAAATTGTCGTTCTTTTTTTGTTTATAGCGAAAAAAATAAAAACTGCAGAGGTGATCGAATACCGCCAAAAGAAAGCTCTATTTGTGGGAAAAAAAGGACGTCAATTTTGTTTGGGTACAGCGTCGCACGATCGCGCAATTGTCAGTTAAAGCGCCACAGTGCCGAATCGCAAAAATGGCCCGGACATTCCGGTCCTTAAGTGGTTAACAAAATGCCCAAACTATGTCATTCAAATGATACGAATAAATACATTGTTTTTGTTATAATTTATTTCAGATTAGTTGATACATCCGAACTGCCGAATCACGCAAATGTCGTCCGAATATTCTTATTGAAACTGATTGCACATGTCTACTTGACATTACTTTGTCAATCACATATAGGGGATGAACCGCAGGAGTCAATATGTGAAATCAGCACACAGCACATCACTCTAAGGCTATGACTAAGCACCATGCTCGGTGTGAAATGCATCAGCGGCTGTACAGTTAGTCTGTACCCATTTGTGATGCTTTGATATCCATTTTTATACAATAAATGGGAATTTTTTGGAGTACGGCTATCCAGCTATTTATGTTTTCCTATCACTCCTATTGCGAACAGAGCCTGCACCCTGCTTGAATGTGGAGACAGCTGATTCTAGGAGACAGCTGATTCTAGGAGAGGTAATTACCTGGGAGCGGTGAACTCCCACATCACTCTAAGGCCTTAGGGTCGGTTCACACTACAACGACTTGGTGGGCGACTTGTCAGCCCTCAAGTCGCCCCAAGTCGCTTGACATTATGAATTCCATTATAGTCAATGAGAGGCATCTTAATATACACTACTGAAGTCGCTCCGACTATAGAAAAGGTTCCTGTACTACTTCAATCCGACTTCTAGGAGACCTGTACCCATAGAATTCAATTAAAAAAGTCGCCTCCAAGTCGGATCTCCATCTATTTTGAAGCGACTTTACAGCAAAAGAAATTAGTTTACCCAGGCAAACCCCTCCCTCACAGAGAGCTGATTATTCTCTGATTGGCCACAGCCAAAGTCGCCTGTCCTGGAGGCGACTTGAAGTCGTGTTGTAAGTTGCTCAAAGTCGCGTTGAAGCCGCGCTGAAGTCGCCTTGCAAAGTCGCGCTGAAGTCGCGTTGCCCCTGTTTGAATCGCCACTTATGCACATGGACGTTAAAATAATGTTAGAAAAACGGCAGTAGCTTTGCAGTGAGTTTTTCAAAGTTTTTCAACATTTTTGAAATAGCGTTTATTTGCATTTTTTGCGTTTTTCCGTGTTATTTTTTTTTTTTTCAATGGATCAAAAACGTTTAAAAAAACACTGGTGAGCCTTAGGCCTCATGCACACTGGACGTTTCTACAGCAGCTGTTTTTAGCTTCAGACGTTTTTTTCTACAGTCAATAAACTCCCCATCATGTTATCCTATGTGTCCATGCACACATAGGCTGTTATCAGCAGTTTTTGGCTCGGGCGTTTTTTTGTTTTCACCACTTCAGGGCCGCCTCCTGCACATTTATGTCGGCAGAATGGCACGGCTGGGCACATCAACGTACAGGTACGTTGCTCTTTAAGAGCCCAGCCGTTGGTGGCGCGCTCGCGGCCTGGTCCTGAGCTCCGTGACCGTGGCACATACCTCTCCCCGTTCTTCAGCTCTGTGACCCGATCGCGGGACACCAGCGGCGATCGGGTCTCAGAGCTGAAGAACGGGGAGAGGTATGTGTAAACAAACCTCTCCCCGTGCTTCCTAGTAAGACTGACACTGATCGCCTGTTCCCTGTCATCGGGAAAGAAGATCAGTGATGTCGAATGTCAAGCCACGGCCCCCACAGTAAAAAAACACACACACACACACGTCACACCTAACCCCTCCCCGCCCCCTAGTAGTTAACCCCTTCACGGCCAGTGTAATTTACACAGGAATCAGTGCATTTAAATAGCACTGATTGCTGTATAAATGACAATGGTCCCAAAAATGTCCGATGTGTCTGCCATATTGTCACAGTCACAATAAAAAATCACTGATCGCCGCCATTACTAGTAAAAAAAAAAAATATTAATAAAAATGCTATAAAACCATCCCCTATTTTGTAAACGCTATAACTTTTGCGCAAACCAATCAATAATCGCTAATTGCGATTTTTTTTACCAAAAATATGTAGAAGCATACGTATCGGCCTAAACTGAGGGAAAAAAATGTTTTATATATTTTTTGGGGATATTTATTATAGCAAAAAGTAAAAAATATTGAATTTTTTTCAAAATTGTCGCTCTATTTTTGTTTATATCGCAAAAAATAAAAACCGCAGAGATGATCAAATGCCACCAAAATAAAGCTCTATTTGTGGGAAAAAAAAAGGACGCCAATTTTGTTTGGGAGCCACGTCGCACGACCGCGCAATTGTCAGTTAAAGCGACGCAGTGCCGAAGCGCAAAAAGGGGCCTGGTCCTTTGGCTGCAAATTGGTCTGGGGGTTAAGTGGTTAAAAAAAAAACTAGTGGGTTCTGAGAGGAGTTTTTCCACTGTAAAAACGCTCTAACGCCAATAAACGCTGATAAACGCCCAAAAACGCAGCTCACTTTTTTTTTTACGTTTTTGATCCATTGAAAAAAAAACGCTAAAAAACGCTAACGCGGAAAAACACTAATAAAGTGCTAACAACGCTATTGCAAAAACTTTGAAAATCTCACTGCAAAGTTACTGGCGTTTTTATAACGTTATTTTAATGTCCAGTGTGCATGAGGCCTTAAAGCGGTAGTGAAGTTTCTTAAAAAAAAAAATTGTCCCCCTGCAGGTTAATGTCATTATGTACCAGCATGCACATGGGAGTCACGATCGCGGCATAGCGCTCTGAATGGATGGCACACTCAATTGTCCAAATGTTCATGATGCACATTCTCTCCCTTATGTTCTATCTGCCCCCCACATGCTAACTTCAATGTCCCATCTTTTGTATAGAAATGCAAAATGTATCTCAATATGCAAATAACTCAGGTATTTCGAATATTAATGCATAGTAATCCATCCTCTCTGACCCTTGTGTGGTTTTCCAACAGTGGGTATCTCTTACATGCGCATATAATAAAACAGTTATACACAAAGATGCTGTGCTATTACAACTAAGGATAATTATTGTAGTATGGAGAGTGGTTATATGAAATTGACTGAGCTTAGACTGGAGGCAGCTGGGCCTTCATTTTATTCAATAAAATCTCTGTTATGAACAATGAGCTTTCTATTAATATATAATTATTAACACTGCAATAAAAGGCATCCCATCAGCTGTTTAATCATGAATTATTACAGGAACGATTAGATGAATAGTCATGTTGAAATATGTTGTACAGGAACAACAAGGCCAAGGTTTATAGCACGATATAACGTAAGTTATTATAGCATTAATAATAAAATGATAATAAAGTGTATTTGTTTTATGTAATCATATGGCGTATTCGTAATTTATGAAGATCGAGTATTCGTAATTTATTCATTTTCATGTTACCCTGAGTAATAATTGGTATTGTGGACTGTGGGAAAATTCTTTCTTTTTTTTTTTATAAATTCTTTATTTGTCTTTTTTTCCAAAGAAACCATAAATCTGTTACATCGTACATATTCCATAATAGTAAATACACCAAGATAAATGCATATATTCCAAACATATATTCACCCCCTTTCTCCATCAAACCATATCCATTACCATATATTATATGTAAACTGTATCTTTAAACTTTAGTTCTCCTATTATTTGCATCCCCAAAGAAAAAAAAAATTGTGGGAAAATTCTTTCATTGAAAATAGCACTGAAAGAGTGAAACAGCACAATTGCGCAGTAATTATTATTAGTACTCATATGTTCGGCAAGACAAACCAAATCAGCACCTGGCCATGGTCATGGGTATGAAAGCTAATATCCAGTTATTCGTTGTAAGGAAGAACAAGTTAAAGCGGGATTCCACCCTAAAGTGGAACTCCCGCTTTTCGGAACCCTCCCCCCCTCCGGTGTCACATTTGGCACCTTTCAGGGGGGAGGGGGGTGCAGATACCTGTCTAAGACAGGTATCTGCACCCACTTCCGGCATAAACTCCCACGGGAGTTTACGCAAGTTCCTGTCCCAGCGCGCTGTCTGCCGGGACACACGCGTGTCCCGGCAGACAGCGCTGAAGATTCTCATTGCGCCGCGCGACTCGCGCATGCGCAGTAGGGAATCGGGAAGTGAAGCCACTTCCTGATTCCCTTACCGAGAATGGCGCCGGCTACAGCAGAGAGCCGAGCGATTGATCGGCCTCTGCTGCCGACACCGCTGGACCCTAGAACAGGTAAGTGTCAGTTTTTTAAAAGTCAGCAGCTGCAGTATTTGTAGCTGCTGGCTTTTAAATTTTTTTTTTTCAGTACAGTCCCGCTTTAAATACACAGAATGCATAAGGCACTGGAGGAGATTTACTAAAGCCTGGTACACACTATGGGGGGTTATTTACTAAAGCTGGAGAGTGCAAAATCTGTTGCAACTCTGCATATAAACATCAGCTTCCAGATTTTATTGCCAAAGCTTAATTGAACAAGCTAAAGTTAAAAGTAAAGGTAAAGAAGCTACCATGGCTTGGCTACCATGCACCAAGCTGCACCAGATTCTGTGTGCCTCATTTTTAGTAAATCTCCCCCTATGAGTCGGAGCCGCTGTACTAACTATGCAAAGTTAGTATAGGGATCTCCCCTGCTGAGCTGTTGTGTTCTGACAGTGGGACCTCAGAACATTCTGTTCAGCGCTCTCCGCCATTGGCAAAGAGCACTGATTGGGAGTTGGTCGGATGCTGGTTTTCCAGAATGCTCGTCTGACAGAAGCTGGCCAAATGGCCGGCTGTCAGACAGGGTGACATACACACCGGCCAAATGTTGACCAATTTTTTTAACCCGGCTGATGTCTCCCCACATTCGACCCGTGTGTACAGGGCTTAAAACTGGTGCACACAGAATCTGCCGCAGCTGTGCATAATACCCAATCAGCGTCTAGGTTTTATGCTGGGTTCACACTGGTACGACACGACAGTCATGCGACTGTGGATCCGATTTTGTCCTGCGACTTGAAGTACGACTTCCATCCGACTTTAATGAATGGGATCCAACTTTGATCCCTTCGGTCTGGTATGGATTTTAAGGGGATCCCCCATGCCAAAAAAACAGAGTGGAATCCCACAAAATCTATACCTTATCCAAGCACGCAGCCTGCCAGGTCAGGAAAGGGGGTGAGGATGAGCGGGCAGCATGGGGGGTGGCTGCTTTGGGGCAGGGCGGACCCTACACCACCCCACCCCAAAGCACCTTGTCCCCATGTTGATGGGGAGAAGGGCCTTTTTCCCCACAACTCTGGCCAGTGGTTGTCAGGCTCTGCAGGCGGGGGGCTCATCAGATCCCGGCCCCCCCCCCACCCTATGTGAATGAGTATGGGGTACATTGTACCCCTACCCATTCACCTAAAAAAAGTGTCAAAAATAAAAACAGTACACAGGTTTTTGACAACGTCTTCATCCTCCGTTTTTTTCTCCCTCCGCTGATGACATCTTCCTCTGGTTCACACTGAGCTGCGGGAATGAAGCCCTGCGAGTTCAGCTGAACTTGCACGATTTCATTCCCGCATGTGAGTCCCGATTTCGGCGGCGATTTCACAGACATCTGTGCAGGTTTCTGCACAGATGTCAATGGAAATCGCACCCCGAAACCACAAAAAGTAGTACAGAAACTACTTTTTAAAATCGGTACGGTGCCGCAAATTCAACATCGCACCGATTAGGATGGTGCCATTGCCAGCAATTGCCGCCAATTTGACATGTCAAATCGCATGTTACAACACACCAATGTGAACCAGGGCTTACTGTCAAATCTTAATTGAACAAGCTGAATTTAGAAGCTTATTGCTTACTATGCACAGCTGCACCAGATACTGTGTGCACCAGTTTTAGTAAATCAGCTCCACTGTGCTTTATGCCCTCATCCTTATAAGGCAGTATACACATAGAGAACTGATACGTAGCCATGAACTTCTTGAAGGACATATAGAGAAAAGCAAAAACATTGATATAAAAGCAAACATTTTTTATTGTTTAGCAACATTAAAATCAAGAATAAGACTACAAAAGTCATTAAAATATGTCTGCCTTTAGGTTCGCATAGATGTAATGATTCCAAAGAAAAATCCACATGTAAATTTGACGTGTTTCCTCTGAAGGATTAACTTGTGATGGATGATTAAGAGACCTGCTATTGCTGACCAGGAATATCTGTAAAGCCCTCATAGTTTTCCCTTTCTGCTTGTGATGAACATTTACCTTCACGCTGCCAATTTCTGCCATTTTTTTAGGACATTGTATATGAGACATGCGTTTGTTATACTTACCAAGTTTTTATAATGCACAGTTTTGAAAATGGCAGCCTTCTACCTGTTTGGTGTCCGGGTAGATGAAGATACCTTGCTTGATGTTTATTCAAGCCAATATTGTACTCTATAACTCCAAATAGCAAATGGGTTCCATCATATAAATTCTCTTTACATGTACTTCTGAGGAAGGTCATTTGAAACGGGTCAAGTTTACATGTGGATTTTTCTTTGGAATCATTACATCTATGGCTTCATGTACACTGCTGCTGATAAAAGGATGTTTAGAAGCAGTTGGGCTTTTTTTTACTTTTACAAATGTTTTTATTGAAAGAATACATAACAGACGATGACAAGTATATAACAGAGGCATCGAAACATATAATGAAAAGGAAGGGGGTCCCAACAGTGGGACATTGCATACATAACATAGTATTCGTGAAATAAGGAGGACAATATGTAGCGACTATCTACAGTATAGTGCAATTAAAAGTCCATCAACGAACCAAAGATAGTCGTTTATGTGCTTCCTTAGCTCATGGCTACCTTGTCTGCCATATTTTACTGTATGATGAGTGTCAACAGTAGCCCGGCTCCATATAATCAGGAGTCTCGAGGGCAAGTATGCAAGGAAAGGTAGAGGTTGGGTAGTCTGCGAGTCATAGAAAAGCGGACCTGCAGGGAGAAGAAAGTAAGAAAAAAGACGGAGGGATAGAAAAAAGAGGAAGAAAAGTTCCATTAGTGAGGGGGGTGCATCCAGAAACCAGTTATATTGAGAGAAGCTGGGTGTTGAATCTAGAGGGTTGATGATATGCTATGCAGGGGAGCCAAACATTGAGGAATTTATCATGAGTATCAGAGGTGAAGGATGTTAGCTTTTCATTTATCATGATGTCATTCATGCGGTTTTTAACTGCCTCAAAGCTGAGTGCAGGAGTTTTCCAGGCCTTTGCGATGGTCAATTTAGTAGCATTAAAGAGGTGCTGAGCCAGTTGTCGTTCTGAGCGGAAAAGTTCAGGAGTGGGCTTACATAAGAGGGCTTCATAAGGATCCCTTTTGAGATTAGAATGGAGCATATTACGTAAAAGGGTGTAGACCCTGACCCACAGTCTGCAAACCTTAGGACATGTCCACCAAATGTGGGCCATCGTGCCTTCCATTGCACAACCTCGGAAACAATTAGGCGAGTAAGAAGGGATAAAGCGGGCTATCCTGGTCGGTGTGTAGTACCACCTGTAGAAAACTTTATAGGCATTCTCCAGGATAAGTACAGTCTTGGAGCTTTTTGTAAGGGATAACGTCACGCTCTGCCAATCCTCTGGATCTAAACTTCTAGCCAAGTCTTTCTCCCATTGAAGGTGATATGTTCTCACTGGGGGTTTCCTAGAGGGGATAATGGAAGAGTAGATTAAGGATATTAATCCTGAGGAGTGGGGTCAGGCCCTGCAAATAGTTTTGAAAGGGGTCAGGGTGTATGGAGTCAATTGAGCCTTTATAAGATGTTGCAAGAAATGTTGAATTTGAAGGTAACTATAATGTTCCCTAAGTGGAATATCATGGGATGGTCTTAGGGTATCAAACGAGAGAATTCTCATAGGGCTGAACAGAGAATGAACATCAGTAAATCCATTCTCCGCCCACCAGGAGAATTGCCTAGGATTTTCGCAGCTGGGGGGGAATAATGGGCAATGGGTAAGGGGGAGATAGTAGCCCTGCAGAGTACTTGAGGGAGTCCCATATACGAAGGGTATGGGCCAAACATGGGCCAAACCTTTGCGGGCGATTCTGAGGAGGCAGCCATGGTACTGAAGGGATAAGAATAGGGTGGGAATCAACTAGGTCCATCGTGGCCCATAGAAGCATTTGATGAGTGTCGTGGGGGTGGGCTAGAGGGGCGATGTTTGCTGCTGAATAATAGGCCTGAAGGTTGGGAACCGAGAAGCCACCATTGATCCGCCTGGCATATAATATTTGTTTATTAATCCGGGGTCGAGTGGAACCCCATATAAATTTTAGCAGTTTTCTTAGGTGGATTCTCAGGATATGAGACGGAACAGGGACCGGTAGTACTCGGAAAAGATAAAGCAATTTTGGAAGGTAAGTCATGCGGACAGCAGAGATTCTGCCGAACCAGGAGAGCGGGAGGTGAGACCAGGAAGATAGTGAGTCGGTAAGCTTCCGAAAGAGGGGGGGGAAGTTGGCCTGGTATAGACCGTCGTATTTGGGAGTGAGGCGTATACCGAGGGAAGCCATTAAAACAAAAAATTTGCTTTTAAGGAGGCGAGTTCTGATGGGGAAAGATTTACAGACATTGCCTTCGACTTTGTGGGGTTAACTCTTAAGCCTGAGAGAGAAGCAAAGGAGTCTAAGAGAGAAAACAGGTTTGGTAAGGAGATTCTGGACGATGTCAACGTCAATAAAATGTTGTCTGCAAATAAAGAAATCTTATGGTCAGAACCCGCAATCAGAATGCCTTTTATATCTGGATGTGAACGAATTGCTTCCGCCAACGGTTCCATGGCTAAAACAAATAAAAGGGGCGAGAGTGGGCAGCCCTGCCGAGGGCCCCTCCGGATAGGAAAAATAGGGGATTCAAACCCATAATATTTAACTTTGGCTTGAGGGGCATCATACAGAGCTGCCAACCATTGCAGAAACGAGGGGCCGAAACCGTAGTGGCGGAGTACTGACATAAGGTATGGCCAGGACAAGGTGTCAAAGGCTTTGTTCACATCCAGGGACAAAAGCATGGTTTCTAAAGAGCGATTCTGGGCTAGGTGTTGTGACTGAATAATTCTTCTAATGGCGTCCCCTGCTTGTCTAAGTGGAATAAAGCCAACCTGATCTTTCTTGATTAAGCGGGGGAGAAAGGAATTCAACCAATTGGCCAGGATTTCGGTGAGGATCTTCATATCGATATTGATCAGCGATATGGGACGAAAATTGGCCCAAGAGGAATGGTCTCGGTCAGGTTTTGGTATCATCACTATATTTGCTGTCAAGAGATCAGGTGACAGTGCCTGACCCTTTTTAACTGCATTTAACATGTTCGTCAGAGGAGTGGCCACCACGTCCACTAGTTTCCTGTAATAAAGAGCCGTGAAGCCGTCAGGGCCAGGCCTTTTACCTATCTTCAGGTCCTTGATACATTGCAGTACTTCAGATTTCTGAATATCTCGGTCCATCAGTTCTATATGTGTCTGAGATAAGGTCAGAAGGGAAATGTGCTGCAAAAAATCAACCCTGTCTCTTTCAGTTGTGAGATCCTGGGCAAAATAGAGTTTAGCGAGTCTAAAACGGAACTCATTCAATATGCGGGTCGGGTTACTAGTGAGTATGTTCTGTGGAGTGCGTAGGGTAATAGGGGAGGGTTTGGAATTGAAAGTTCGCAGTCGCCTGGCCAGTATCGCATTAGATTTGTTTGCTTTGGTGTACCAGTGCTGTCGGGACCAGCGTAACACCCGTTCCGCTTGGTCGGTGAGGCAAAGGTCTAGTTCTGTGCGAGCCTGGTCGAGGAGTCTACGATTTTTCAATGTAGGGTATTGTTTAAAAGTTGCAGAGGTGGACTCCAAACGAGATTCCATAATGGCCTGCAGTTTTTGTCTTTCTTTTTTACGTTTTGAAGCTATTTGTATAATGTGCCCCCTAAGGACGGCCTTATAGGCCTCCCAGAGAGTCACTGGGGAGGAGACTGAGGTAGAGTTAAGACGGAAATACTCCACTGAGGCTTTTAAGAGGTCCTTCCTGACGTCTAGCAGTGATAAAAGTAAGTCGTTCATTATCCATGAGGACTGTCGGGGGCTCTGTATTAATGACCGGCAGACCACCAAAAGGGGGTCATGATCCGTCCAGGGGGCCGCGAGGATAGAGACTGAATCTATCAATGGAAGATGTTTTCTTTTTTTTTTTTTTTTTTTTTTTTTTTTAAATTCTTTATTTATTTTTGTCGAAAGGTACTAGACATTACATATTCACACCATATTTCCACATCAACAATCACATATTTATTTACTAATGTTTACTTATCACCTATATTGGTTTGGCGAACTTCCATCTTTTTACCGACCTATTTCGTCTTTAAGTCCTTAATGTTTACCTCCCCGGTAATAAGTACCATTTTGCACATTAGTTATCTTATTCTCTATTCTTCCCTTTTTCTTTATTCCCCTGAAAAACCCTAACCCCAAAAACCCCTCCCTATAAAATAAAAAATTTCCATTTTTTCCATTTCCGTCCCCCTGTCCCTCAGCGAGATGTGATTATTCTAACTTTTTCCCCCTTTTTTTTTTTTTTTTCCTTCCTATTTACCTTCTTTCTGCTTTCTCCCTTCTCATCTTCTCTCATTCTTCCCTCCCCCACTTCTTTACTCCTCCCTTCTCTCTTCCATCTTTTTTTTCCCTTCCTCTGACTGTACAAATCGGTCCCATATTGCCCATGTTTGCTCATATTGTTCTTTCCTATTTTGTGCCGAATAAACCAAATCTTCCATAGCTCCAATCTCTCTAACCTTATTTAACCATCTTGCTATGGATGGCGGTCTGGTATCCCTCCAATGCAGAGTAATACAGGCCTTAGCCGCGTTAACCAAATGACGAAGCACAGACCTTTTATATACCTTTGTTGGAATCTTTGAGAGATGGAGCAAAAAAAAGGCAGGATCTTCGGGCACCAAAATATCGGTAAGTTTTTGGGAGAGTTCGTGAACTTCCTCCCAATATGCCCTCACTTTCGGGCAGGCCCAAAAAATATGTAGCATGGTTCCTTCCTCTCTACTGCACCGCCAGCACCTATCTGAGATTTCCCTCGAGAATTTATTCATCTTTGTTGGGGTATAATACCATCGGGTCAATATTTTATAATTTAATTCCTGTGTCCTCGTATTAATTGACGAGTTCAGTGCCCAATATATGATATTTTGGCGCTGAGTTGTAGTAAAGGTTTTATTCAAATCTCTTTCCCATTTACTAATGGATGGTATCATAAACCCCTCCCTCGGTGTATTCAAAAGCGAATACATCTTCGAAATCACCCGGTGGAGTGGTTCTTTTTCATCACAGTATAATTCGAATTTGGTCAATTGGCGTTGATAGTTTTTTGGTTGCCCCAACGTTCTCAAAAAATGGTTTACTTGTAACGCCTGCCACAAACTCAACTCATATTTTCCTCCTTTCTTCATCAATTCTATTATTGTTGGCCAACCCCCTCGGCAGATAAAGTGCGATACTTGAGAGAGTCCCTTCTCCTCCAATTTTTTAAATGCTCCCTTTTCCATTCCCGGTTGGAAGCTTGGATTACCCAATATGGGGTACAAAGGCGAATTATCTGAGGAGTACCTGGGGTCCCGACATATCTTAGCGCCGATTCGAAGTGTGGGGCCTATAATAGGATGTTGCTTAAGAGGGGATGGGAGCACTGCATAACACCAAGGTGCTCTGTATAAGGGTATTACACTCTGCCGTTGCTCCAGACCTACCCACTGTTTGAATTCTTCATGTCTACTCCAATCCACTACTCTCCCTAAGTGGGCCGCTTGATAATACCCCAATACATCGGGAACCGCCACTCCCCCGTATCTCTTAGGCATCGTCATAAGCCCTCTACTAAGCCTCGGTTTTTTCTTTGACCATATAAATTTTGTAAATAAAGCTTGTATTTGTCGGAAAAAATCTCTTGGGATGGCAATAGGCAGCGCCTGAAATAAATATAGGAATTTTGGCAAGATGCACATTTTAATAGTATTACAGCGACCGAACCATGAATATAGTCCGTGCTGCCACTTGTCTAATAATGCCCTTACAGTTTTCAGTAGTGGTAAGAAATTAACTGTAAAAGTATTTCCTATATTAGATGGTATATGGGTGCCCAGATAACTCAATGTCTTAGATACCCATTTAAAATTAAAATTTGGCTGTATGGAGTTTCGTATTGACGGTGTCAATCTCACCCCCATCGCTTCCGATTTAGCATAATTAATTTTTAGGTTTGATAGCTCTCCATAGATCTCAAATTCCTTCATCAGGTTAGGAAGTGACACTTGTGGCTTCGAGATGGAAAACAACAGGTCGTCTGCATACGCAGAGACCTTATAGTTCTTTTCCTCCACCGTTACCCCTTGGATGTCTGGGTTTTGTCGAATCTTATTGAGTAGCGGCTCTAATGTTAGGGCGAACAATAAAGGTGACATCGGGCACCCCTGGCGCGTGCCATTTGTAATCCCAAAAGATTTTGATATTAATCCGTTCACCTTAACCGCTGCTTGAGGTTTGGTATATACTCCGACTATCCATTTTATCATATGGTCTCCCATACCCATGTGTTTAAGCACCTCTAGCATAAATTTCCAATTTATTCTGTCGAATGCTTTTTCTGCATCCGTGCTTAAAAATACACATGGGGTATTTGTTTTATTTGCGTATTGGACCAAGTTAAGTACCTTAATAGTGTTATCCCTCGCCTCACGGGTCGGGATAAACCCTACTTGGTCCATGTTTACTAGCTGGGGGAGCAAGATTTGTAATCGGAGGGCCAGTACCTTAGTAAAAAGTTTTAGATCGACATTTAATAATGAGATGGGTCGATAACTACCGCACTCTGCCGGGTCTTTCCCCTCCTTTGGTATCACTGATATATGTGCCAATAATGTCTCCGGCCGGAATGCGGCGGTGTGTCCCACTGCATTAAAAACCTTTGTCATCTGGGTACCCAGAATTGCAAAGAATTCCTTATAATACTGTGTTGAAAATCCATCAGGTCCTGGGGCTTTCCCCGCTTTCACTGTTCTCAGCGCCATGTTTACCTCCTCACTTGAAATAGGTTTCTCTAAATTCTGCCGCATTTCCGATGTTAGTCGCGGCAACCTTGCGGAACTGAGGTATTCCTCCAACTTTGTCGAGGGTGCTAATGCCGGGTTCAAATTATATAGGGAAGAGTAATATTCACCAAACCTCTGGGCTATATCTCTTGGCAGTGAAATTATTTGTCCCTTCCCTCCTTTTATTTTAGGTATATATGTTGTTCTACTTCTTTCCTTCAATTTCCCGGCAAGTAGTTTACTGCATTTGTCTCCTAATTCATATGTTGATTTTTTGCCTACTTGTATCGCTGCCTTTGCCTTATACCGGAGGATATCCGTAACCTGTCGTCTCAAATGCGCCAGTTCCCTCCCTACCGGCGGTGCCTGTGTCTTCTTATGCTGTTGTTCTAACGCCTGTATTTCTTCTAGCAACCCTTTTATCTGTTTTTCTCTCTCTTTCTTCAGTCTGGATCCATGTTTAATTAAGATCCCCCGTATCACTGCTTTATGCGCCTCCCATATCGTGCCAGGGTCACCCCCCGGAGTGTCATTTATCTGGAAATATGTTTTAATTTCCTTAGCTACATCTTCTCTGATTTCCTGATTTTGCAGCAGACTTACATTTAATCGCCACCGCCACTCCGGGGAGGGAGCCGAGCACGACACGGCGAGGCGCATCATTACTGTGGCGTGGTCTGACCACGTTATACTTCCTATGGATATCTCCCGTACTGAAGAAAGCAAATGGTGTGGGATCAGAAATAAATCTATGCGCGAATATACTTGGTGGGGGTTAGAAAAGAAAGTATAATCTCTTTCTCCTCCATGAAGGAGTCTCCATGCGTCTACTAGCCTCAGTTCCTGTAGCTTCTGTACAATATTCCTCCTAGTGCCCCTTGGAATTGATGAACTCCCAGAGGAGGTGTCCACCCCAGGGTCCAATGGGATATTCAAATCCCCCCCTAGGATTAACTTTCCCTCCGCAAACCCCTCCAGCGCTAATAAAACTTTCCGCAAAAAGACATCTTGACGTACGTTCGGCACATACACTGTGGCCAAAGTTACTTTTATATTTGCTAAGTGGCCCTTTAGGAAGAGATACCGACCATTTATATCTTCAATTTTACCCATAAGACTCCATGGCACCCGATTTGATATCAAGACCGATACACCTTTAGATCTTGCTTTCTGATTGGGGGCATGGTATGCACACGGAAAAAATCTATTCTGTAAAAAGGGGAGCCCCCCTACTTTGAAGTGGGTCTCCTGCACGAATGCCACATCCGTCTTAGACCTTCTCAATTCATTAAGCAGCATCCTTCTTTTTTCCGGGACATTTAGTCCCTTCGCATTTAGAGTAATCACTTTTATCTCTTCCATTCTCGCCGAGAGACAGTGGCACAAAAAAGAAAAAAAAAAAAAGAAAAAAAAAAAAAAAAAAATCCTAAACCCCTTCCCTCCCTTGTTCCCTCCCCAGTGGGAATGGGGGAGTGGGAAGAGTGGGAAGAGAGGGGGTAAGTGGAAAATATAACGAGGCAAGAAGGCAGAGGAAATAAAATAGGAGGACAGACGGGTGGGGGGAGGAGCAGAGCTCCCCATTAGATTCAGGTAAATCCCCCATTTAGGTTTGAACCCACAAGAACCAGGAATAGTGGTTCATAAGTGGGGATTTTCAATTTTTTCCTAAGGGATTTTTTTTTTTTTTTTATAAATTCTTTTTATTTATTTTGTAGAGAAAGAAAATTTACATAACAGAGCCTCTGGGCATACCCCGGCTCGAGGAAAAAACAGAAAAAAAAATAAAATAAAACATTAGGCAAGGCATATCCTACCTAAACTTCTAGCCTAACTTGTGAACAAATAACAGAACAACCCCTTAGCTTGCTGCTATCTTTAACAGGAGAAATGTAATGCTCAGCAATTTACATGAATATGTGATAACCGACAGGCATCCTTCAAGAATAAGTCTATGAGTGGGTAACTCTAGGTACGTGGTCAGTCGGAATGTACCCCTGGGGGGGGGACAGTCAGAGGAACCATCCTTTCACATGCAAATCAAATCAGACCGGTAGTCTTACAGGGTCCTCTTGTTCTGCAATTGTCATTTCAGACTCTAGCCATATATTCCAAACTTTCTGAAACTTTAGGGGGCATCCTCTGCTGGAATATGTTTCTTTATACAAGGGTACTGCAAAGTTAACCAATGATTTCCATGCATTCAGAGTAAGGGCAGACACGGGAGCCCTCCACCTGAGAACAATGAGTTTCCTGGCATAAAAGAGAAGCAATCCCAGTAATGTGCGAACTGCCCTTGAAGGGGCAAGAGCATCCACTAAGCCAAGCAGGCAAATCTCCATATTTTGGGGTATAGGAATTGTTGTCAGTGTAGAGATGAAGGTTGTAACCAATGACCAGTAATGCTGGATTTCGGGGCACGACCAGATCATGTGGATGAACCCCGCAGAGTCAGCACGACAGCGCCAACACTGCGACGTGCAGTCTGGGTAAATTTTATGAAGCCTGTATGGAGTGTAATAGAATCTGTGTAGTATTTTAAACTGGATCAACCGATCTCTAGAGGAGACCAAGTGTTTAAAGGGGGAGTCCCAGACATCCTCCCAGTCCTCCCCATCTAGCTCCGGCAGCTCCGCCACCCAGAAGTCACGAAGCCTCTCCAAACCGTGATGAACAGTAGGCTGCAAGGCCTTGTAGATTGTGGATAATGGTTTGGTCAATGTTTCCTGACGTAGTAGCAATTCTGTATTTGACTGGTAAAGGGTTATGGGAGCGCTTCCGAACTGTGCCCTATAAGCGTGGCGGAGCTGCAGGAACCGGAAGAAGTACACATTGGGTAAGTTAAATCTGCACTTGAGCTGGTCGAATGTCAGTAGTGCACCATTCTCACAGATATGATGTAGATATCTAATACCCCGCGACGCCCATATGACCGGATCCGGTATGGAGTAGAATTCAGGTAGAGAAGGGTTAATCCATAGTGGAGTATTTGGGGAGCGCACCTGAGGGTCGGCCACCTGGGGGCCAGCTGCCCTGGACCATGCCCTCAGCACCGTTTTCATTGAGGTAGTGAGAGGATGTGGAGCCCTAAGGCCCCGAAATAAAACGTTCCGCAATGCCTCAAACGATCCCACAACTGCAGCCTCCAAGGCAACCGCTGCATTAGAGGCATCCGACGCAAGCCAGTTGTGGGCATGGGTGAGCATCGCCGCAAGAAAATAAAGGAAGAAATCAGGACAGGCTAGGCCCCCCTGTGTCCAAGGTCTTTGGAGTATAGACAATCGGAAACGGGGAGGGGCGGAACCCCACAAAAAACTGGATATGTGAGAATTTAGTCGCTTAAAAAAAACTTTGGGTATCCACATTGGAGAATGGCGCACTACATATAGAAGAGGGGGGAGTAATTTCATTTTAATTAAATTGATCCGTCCAATCAGCGTGAGGGGGAGGTTAGCCCAAACCTTCAGCCTATTTTGAGTAGTTTGTAGAATAGGAAGAAGGTTAAGTCCACAAAAGTCCTGTACTCTGGGGGAAATAATAATGCCAAGATATTTTATATTCTCCGCCCATTGCAATGGAAGTGATGAATCTGCCAACTGTTTAGCACCTGGGTCCACCGGCATTATCTGGGACTTGTCCCAATTGACCCTTAGTCCCGACATGTCAGCGAAGCGTGAGAGGAGCTCCAACGCTGCCCGGAGGGAGGGCCCCGGATCCCGGAGGAAAAGGATAATATCGTCGGCATAAAGTGCTATTTTTTCCTCCAGGGATCCGACCCGCACCCCCCCGACAGCATCCGAGGACCGCAGCGCAACCGCCAGGGGCTCAACCATCAGGGAGAAGAGAGCGGGGGATAGAGGACACCCCTGTCGGGTACCACGCTCCACCGGGAATGAAGAGGATAACACCCCGCCAAGTTTAATCTGTGCTGTCGGTTTCTGATACAAGAGCTGAATCCACTTCCTAAAAACGGGGCCAAAACCATAAATCTTGAGTACCTCCTCCATGTAGGGCCAGGCAACAGAATCAAATGCCTTTTCAAGGTCCAAGGCAACTAAGACCCTGGTGTTCTGTTCTGTAGGAGGGATTTGTAAGTGGGTGAACACTCTACGGATATTGATATCAGTTGACTTCCCTGGCATGAAGCCAGTTTGATCCATGTTTACTAAGAACGGGAGAATCCTCATCAGTCTGGTGGCTAGCACTTTTGTTAGGATCTTCAAATCATAGTTAAGAAGGGATATGGGACGATATGCTGAACAATATGAGGCATCCTTCCCTGGCTTTGGTATGAGTACTATATGGGCTTGTGACATTGAGTCAGGCAGGCTTCCTGTTTCTAAACTAAGGGCATACAGCTTTTGGAGACGCGGGGCCAAGTCAGCTATATACATTTTGTACCAGTCTCCTGGGAGCCCGTCAGGGCCCGGTGTCTTGTTAGGGGGAAGTGAGCGAATTGCTGTTTCAATTTCGGTCACCGAGACTTCGGCCTCTAGAGCGGCCACGTCCTCTTCCGTCAGAGCCGTCAGAGCCAGCCCGCGGAGAAACGAGAGATGTTCAGGGGATATCTGCGAGGTGGTGGACCTGTACAAAGAGGAATAGAATATATTGAATTCATTAAGGATGTCAGACGGGTTTGAAGTGACTCCCCCTGTCTCAGTATGTATTGTGGGTATAACTGTTTGAAATTTGGGGTCGGCCACCAGACTGGCTAAAAGCCTCCCGTTCTTGTCCCCAGACTCAAATATTCTGGCCCTGAGCAACCTCTCCGAAGAGGCAGTCGAACCTGAGAGGTGTAGAGAGAGTGCCCTTTGAGCTTGTGCCAGGGAGGAGTACGCCCCAGGAGAAGGATCTGATGCAAATACCTCCTCTGCTGTGCTCACAGAAGACTCCAGGTCTTTAGTCTCAGAGGCGTAGTCCACCCTGGCAGCTTTAATTGCAGAAATGTAATCCCCCCTTATAGTTGCCTTAAAGGCATCCCAGGTCACCTGTGCATTGGTTACATTGTCATTATAATCCCAATATTGGGCAATTTTCCCTTGCATATTTTCTTCTACCCTCTCGTCCTGTAGCCAGCGTGTTGCCAGCCGCCAACTACCCTTGCGGTCCCCCCCTCCAAGCTGCAGAATGACCTCTAGGGGGGAATGGTCTGAGATCCCCGCCGGCAGATAAGTTGCCGAAGCCACATAAGGAAGCATAGCCGAAGAGCAAAAAGCCAGGTCTATTCTAGAGCCCGAGCGGTGGACCGCGGACAAGTGGGAGTAGCGCTGTGCCTGTGGATTTTTCCATCTCCAGACCTCCGTGAGCTGTAGGGCCGTGGCCCATTGCCCTAGTTCAGGGTCCGGGAGTCTGGTTGGATTGGAGGTGTCCAAAGTCCGATCCAGAATGCCATTAAAATCCCCTGCTATAATGAGTCTAGTGACCATATAGGGATGTCATACACCGCATAAAGAACAGATGTTGAAAAAGGGGGCGGAACATATATGTTCACGAAAGCAAACATCTGGGCTTCTATCAACAACAGCAATATGACAAACCGTCCCCCAGGGTCTAAGAGAACATGTTCCACCTGGCAGTTAAGAGATCTGTTTAGGAGAATGGACACCCCCCTGGCATAGTTAGAATACGTGGCGTGGAAAGATTGCCTCACCCATCTCTTGCGGAGGGCCAATTGTCTACTACCCGTCAGATGGGTCTCTTGGAGAAACAGGATATGTGGCTTATGTGCTTGTAGATACTTAAACATAAGTGCTCTTTTGAAACGACTGTTTAAACCACGCACATTCCATGACACCAATCTAAGCTCCATCTAACACATAGGTGTAGGACAGGACAGCCCACCGAGGAAGGAGGGAAGAGCCGACCACTCTGCCCCCCCCTCCCCCGGACCAGCCACCCCCACAGAAGGATAATAGAACTATTACCTGTATGTACCCAGTGTTGTAATCACATGTGTAAATGGATATTATCAATGAATAGCAACATAGCAGCAAGCAAACAACCCCTGCTAACCCGCCAAAACCGTCAGGACAGGTCAGCTTCATCCCTAAAAAAAAAAAAAACTAGAAAAGTCTGCAATCCAAGCTAATCGCTAGGGCGAGAGAAACTAGGAAGTCCTATTTCTCCCAGACTCGTGGTGCGATGACAGTACTTGTAGTGGACACAGACTCTAGAAGAGGGGGCAACGTCCAAAGGTGTGAAGGTCTTCCATTCTGTGTTGCTCCGGTTACTCCAGTTAGTAGAGGATGGCAAAAGGAGTATACAGGAGGAGAGTACCTAATCATGCGCAAGGATGTTTAGACCTGTTAGGGTACGACATTGCATAGGTCAGACACCATGAGATGTTTCAGGCAATAACAGCTTACCGCAGAGCAGAGAACCAGGAATCGGCCTCCTCTGGGGAATCAAAGAATTTTGCAGTGCCAGCATGCACCACTCTCAGACGACTCGGGTATAGCATGCTGTAGGGCAGGCCTTTTTCTCTGAGGCGCCTGCGGATGTCTTGGAAGGTCTTTCTCTTCTTCTGTAGGTCCGCCGAGAAGTCAGGATAAAAATGGACGTCAGCGTTTTCATATTTGAGGTGAGGATGTTTCCTGGCTTCACTGAGGATGCGGTCACGATCCCGATAATTGAGGAACCTGACCAGGAATGGACGAGGTGGTGCCCCAGGGGGGCGGCGACCAGTGGGAACTCGGTGTGCTCGTTCAACTACGTAGGTCGGCGAGACAGGTGTTAGTTCAAGGATGTCTTTGAAGAAAGCTTCGGCGAATTCTGCAGGTCTTTCACCCTCGGAGCCCTCTGGTAGGCCAAGCACCCGCACATTGTTCCTCCTGAGGCGGTTCTCGGCGTCATCGGATTTAGCTACCAGTGACTTGACCGTGTTCTCAAGTACTTCAAGGCGGTGGTCATGACTGGTGGTCAGGTCTTCCGTGGCTGATATGCGTGACTCAGATTCTGTGAGGCGGCCTCTGATCTTATCTAAATCAGCCCTTATACAATTACATTCTTCCGTGAGCTTGTCGATACGGGTCAGCAGTGAGGATCTACTGTTTTCAATAGCTAGCAGAATCACTGCTGTGTCTCCAGAGGTCGTGGATTCCGTGGCGCTCGGGCCCCCCCGATTCGCCTCCATGTTTAGCTCGGCTAGCAGCGCTTGAAGTCTGTCGGCTAAGATGGCGTCTGGGCGCTCTGCCTGCACCGGCGGGTGCTTTTTACTGGAGTTTGGGGCAGCGGTTTTACCCTTTGCCGGCATGGATGGAGAAACAAGGGGAAGCACTTTCCGTTCCCAGTATCAAGGGCTGTCGAGCAGGATCCCGCTGGTGCTAATGAGGATGGTGTTTATCCAGGGGCAGCCAAGCGCCAAGGTGGGCAGTGATCGCCAGCAGCTTCCCCCCTCACAGCAGACACATGGACTATATTAATATAGGAAGCATTTGGGGTTGGAAGTGTCAGGGAGCGTAGGGCTGTAGACAGTGGATCACAGGCAGCAGCAAAGCAGCAGTAAAAGGGTGCACGGCAGGCCTCTGGACACCCTAGCTGATAGGCAGTCTTTAATGGCTCCCCAGGCTCTGGCAGGAACTAGTATGGCTGGTGGGAGGGATGTAAAGAGGGCCTGCACCTCTGAGCCAAGGCCGGACCGACCGCTGTGCCTCTCCACGGGGTAGCAGCCCCAGGAAACAGCGGGGATCCACAGGCCTCACTAGGCCGCACCAGGCCGCGGCCGCCACGGACGTCCCCGGAGCTCGGCCGGGCCACCGGAGTGTACTAGGAGGGTGGCTGAGCAGGGTGTGGGGCCTGATGAGTGTCCCTTACCTCCGGATCCGTCCGGATTGAGAGTGTCCCTGGAAGGCCTCGGATCGGCAAGATGGCGGCCGCGGGTGCCTGGAGATGATGTCTTTCAGGCAGATAAAAGCCGGATCCCCGGGAAATAATGGCCAAAAACACTGCAGGGCACCTGGATGAGCAGTGCTGTGTGGTGGTTGACCCCTAACAGGTCCCTGTAAGCGCGGATGGTTGCGGATTATAGTTCAGGATGCCGGAGCTCACACAAAACACGTCCGCCGCTGCTCACATCCGGACACGCCCCCCGGAAGATGTTTTCTAAGCATAAACACATGATCTATTCTAGAATGGGAGTGGTGTGGGTGAGAATAGTAAGTGAAATCTCTGCCTGATGAATGGAATTCCCTCCAAAGATCTACTAGATCGTGAGAGCGTAAGGAGTGGGAGAAAACCTTTGCTGAAGGAGTGGGAGCCTGACGTTCCGAGGGATATCTATCTAATATTGGGTCCAGGGTGACATTGGAGTCCCCCGCTAATAGCAGAGTACCCCGTTGGTGGACAGCCAAGAGAGAACCGACATGAGACAGAAAGGGTCCTGGATTAGAATTAGGTGCATAGTATGTCATTATGGTTACTTCCACATCATGAATATTACCAACTAGCAGAAGGTACCTGCCATCAGGGTCAGCTATTTGTTTGGTGCAGTTAAACGGGACGACTTACGAAAAGCTATCAATACACCTCTTTGTTTGGTCGGCCCATTAGCTAAAAAATACCTGGGGGTATTGGGCATCAAAGTATTTGGGGCTGGAGGTGGAGGAGAAATGAGTTTCCTGTAAACAGGCTATGTGTATATGTTGTCGCTTAAGGTATTTAAATATTTTCACCCTTTTGTGCGGGGAGTTCATACCTTGCACGTTTAAGGACAGCCAGTGTAGCGTCATGGCGGGGAAATAAAAAATTGTGCCAATGTGGTTCTGGATGCAATCCTCAGAAACTCTGGAGAAAAGGGTAAGAAGAGGAGGAGAGGAGAAGGGAGAGAAAAGTAGCAGAGCAAGGGAAGTGAAAGTAGCACGGCAAAGCCGAGGACAGATCGGCTTTGTAAATACACACCTAACATCATTAGTGCAAGTAGTTGTGGGTCCGGAGGCCCACCAGTGGGTCGGTAGTTGACTGGGACCATAGTCTCAGGCAAGTGCCGACACTGTGGGGGCGCAGTGGTAAAGAAAAAAAAAAAAAAAGAGGGAGCATATCTAGCAAGGCCTATAACCAACCGTAGGCACGACTGGAACAACTCTGGTGAACCTTAGGGGATAAGGGTATGCCCGACGGCCCCAAGAGGACCGCGGGTCATACCCCCCCTTACCATAAGTAAAAATTAACTCTGGTCGAACCTCATGCCCACCTCTAATTCACTGCTCACGGGCCACCTTCCACCCCGGCCGCCATCAATCTGTCTGGGCGGCCCAGGGTGGTAGACCCGTAAATGAGCCATTCGGCCTTACTGTGTCATATAGAAACAGAAAATATTAAACCAGTTATGACTGAGGCTGTAAAATAAAACAGGGAAATAACGTTTGATACCAATGGTGCGGCTCCGGAGAGCCTCTCCAGGTGTCAGGTTCATGCTGAAGTAGTAACCCCAAACATTGGGAAGTTCGTTTCTTCATCCATTGGAGGCGTGCTGGAAACGTTGTTCCTGGAGTGAACGAAGGGCCTGGGATCTTTGCTGGGAGGCCTGCGAGGGCTTGCGGAGAGGCTGGGACATCTGAAAAAAAGCTGTGACTGTGCCCTGTAAGTCTGTGATTGTTTCAGGTAACCCACGGATCCTGAGGTTGTCCCTGCGGGCCCTGTTCTCAGAGTCCTCTAATTTGTCTCGCAGGCTTTCCAATTCAGCATTTAATTTATCTACCTCCTCTTCATGCCCCTCCAGGACTGTAGTAGCTAAGTCCATACGTTGCTCAAGCTGATTTGTGCGGTGGCCTAGTTCCTTAAGGCCCCGCATGAGATCTGAGGAAAGCTTGCGTGAGGCTGTAGAGATCTCATCTCTAACAATTGTGCGAAACTTTGCCAGCATAGCATCATCACCATTTTCAGGGCTTACCAGGTCCGAGGGGTATTGCTGCAGGCTGTCTTCTGGGGAAGCTGGAGCAGATGCAGAGAGCCTCGTGGTGTCATCAGGCTCCGGAGGTTGGGGGGCCATCTTGCTTCTCCTGGGTGCAGGGGCTGCGGCCATCTATTGGGTTTATCAAATCTGCTCCTGGGTACATCCCAGACCCTAAGAGTAGTCTTAGTAGGACACGGCAGAGCAGGATACGCCCTGGGTCCCCGGTAAATCAAATTCCCCAGTTCCTGAAGAGAGCCCAAAATAGCAGCCTCAAGGCACACTGCTGCATTAGCCCGAGAAAACGTAAACCACCACCGAACGGTGACCAAGACAGCTGCCCAAAAATTGACCGAAGATCCGGTAGCGCCCGTCCACCACACTCCCCCGGAAGAGTGAGTGTCGACCTAGCCAGCCTGGGAAGGGCTGCCCCCAAGTAAAGGAATTGGGCATCCTGGTTGGGCAATGCTGAAAAACAAAGGAATTTGGGAAGAAAAATCTTTTTAAAAAGGTTAATACGGCCCATGAGATTTTAAGGGCAAAGAATTCCACAAGGCACACCTCTCCCTAAGCTCAATGAAAAGTGGGAACACATTGAGCAAGGAAAAGCTTGCCGGGTCTCTCCGAACCTGGATGCCCAAATACCAAAATTGTTCTACCCACACCAGCTGAATGACCGAGGCATCAGTCAGCGTCTGGGGATCCAGGGGAAATAACATGGACTTGGTGATAATTAATACGAATCCCTGAATATTTCCCAAATTCATTGAACAGGTCCAAAGCTGCCTCAAGGGAAGCATCTGCATCCTGCAAGTATAGGGAGAGCATTGTCCGCGTAAAGAGATATTTTTTCTTCGAGGGATCCCACCTACAGCCCCTTAACCAACCTGGAATCTCGAATAAGAATGGCCAATGGCTCCTAGGCTAGGGCAAAGAAGAGAGATTAAGGTCTGGTGTGACCCCTCTTACACCTCCATCCCTAATAATGCACAAAAAATAGGAAAAATAGCCCTGGGACTTTAGATGAGGTGAGAGAGGTTTAGCCAATGTCCACAGCAAACACTGAGACAAAATCAATTTATTTGTTTCAAAATGTTATGTAACAGAGCGGCAACAACAATGATTGTGAGTTACCCGGCATAGTGGCCAATGTACACAACACAAATGAAAGTACATATACAAAGATTTATTACAAATAATGTACATCCATGAGCAACAATAAAGATTAAAAGTTGATAGGTCAGTGAATACACATACACAATAAGAAAATAAAATGTACATACATGTGGACAGGGAAGTATGTAAACATAATACAGACATCAATAATACCCAGCATATACTGGCATAAAACAAGCATCAATAAAGCCCTATGCATTTTCGCGAGACCCTGCTCGCTCTTCAGGGGCAGATGCATGATTGTTGTATCTGCAATGTAAATAGTAAGATCAATCAATGTATGTTGTTGATAAATGGGGGCAGGCGGAATAATTGGCAAGAGAGGTCTGAAACAGACCTCATACTTACCGAAGGTCTGAGATAAATCGCCAAACGCTGGATATCAAAAATGGCAGCCGTGTAGTGCATCCAGCTCGGGAGCTGAGGGGGCGGAACAAAAAAAGGCCAAAACAGGGGAACATCCGGAGGGTCGGCACGGTCTGGATAGGGGTATTTCTCACTGCAGGTCTCCACTTAGCCCCTAAGAATCATGTCTGGAAAATATCTGCAAGGATGCACATATATCAGAGGGTATCATAATTGCAGAACGAGCTTAATGTATAAGGTTCTAAAATGTAATTTATATATACAAAAGGATGTAAATAAATGAATTAAGCTTATTGGAATATGTTGGTAAGAAGAACTGAAATATGGAATATGGTAAATGCATGAATGCAGACCAACATAGTTATAAAGCTGGTATGGGCAGAAAGACTACGGGGCAATATAGAAATTATATAGATATTACATGTGTATAAAGACAGTGTAACAAACCCAATGGGTGTCAAGAGAGTAGAAAGGTTGTACCTCAATGGAGTGAAAAAAACCAAGGGTTGTCAGTTTGTTCTTAGAGATGTAACTGCTCTATCCAATCGTCAAGTTGTAAAGCAAAATCCCAGCCGTGCTGAACGTTTAGATATACCCACAAGGGCTTGTAGGTGACGCCCCCAGCGTCATGTACGGGCGGTGACGCATGGGTGTCCATAAGACATCCACCATCAAAGGGGGTGCATGGATGCAACAACCACCCAACCATCCAGGGTGACCCACACAGCCCACACCTCAATAACGTCAGGGAGACGTCAGTGTATGGGCGTGGAAAACATGGCGCCGATGTGCAGGTGGCCACCCCCCATCAACAGACAGGGGAGGACAGCAAGAGATCAGAAACAGAACTCCCCTATGCACATCACAGCCCCCAAGCTGGATGGAAACCACCGCCATAAAGGACAAACAGAAAAAGGGGAACAGCTCAGCCCAGCAAAGCCCCCTGGGAGCAGTATGCAAATATAACTGGCCAAAGGGTGATAATACACTGGATGTAATATGGACAAAGGCTAATGGTAACAACAGACCAGTGTGTGGGCTGAATGGGTGTCTTCCACCCGGGTTGAATCAAAGAAGAGAGATTAAAGTCTGGTGTGACCCCTCTAACACCTCCATCCCTAATAATGCACAAAAAAACAGGAAAAATATCCCTGGGACTTTAGATGAGGTGAGAGAGGTTTAGCCAATGTCCACAGCAAACACTGAGACAAAATCAATTTATTTGTTTCAAAATGTTATGTAACAGAGCGGCAACAACAATGATTGTGAGTTACCCGGCATAGTGGCCAATGTACACAACACAAATGAAAGTAAATATACAAAGATTTATTACAAATGTTGTACATCCATGAGCAACAATAAAGCTTAAAAGTTGCTAGGTCAGTGAATACACATACACAATAAGAAAATAAAATGTACATACATGTGGACAGGGAAGTATGTAAACATAATACAGACATCAATAATACCCAGCATATACTGGCATAAAACAAGCATCAATAAAGCCCTATGCATTGTTACATAACATTTTGAAACAAATAAATTGATTTTGTCTCAGTGTTTGCTGTGGACATTGGCTAAACCTCTCTCACCTCATCTAAAGTCCCAGGGCTATTTTTCCTGTTTTTTAGGCTAGGGCAAAGAGAGACAGGTACAGAGAACACCCCTGTCGGGTGCCACACTGTAATGGGAAGTGCTGTGGTTAGTACGAATCCTAGCCCTAGGCGAACTATATAGCATTCTTAAACCATTGAAGAAATCTGGGGCCAAACCCAAATCTGTTTATCACTTCCCAAAGAAACCCCCCACTCCACTGAGTCAAACGCCTTTTTGGCATCAAGAGAGGCGATGACTCTCTGCCTTCCATTCTCGTGTGAAATTGAAAGATTCAGAAAGAGGTGCCAGAGGTTAATGTCAGTACCCTTCCCGGGCATGAACCCAGTATGGTCAACATGAATGATGTTATCAAGAACCTTAGAAAGACGATTCGCCAAGATCTTTGCTAGGATCTTCACATCAACACTTAGCAAAGATATTGGTTGATATGAAGAACATTCCTCAGGGTTCTTACCCGGCTTAGGCACCAGCACCACCATCGCCTCTGTGTCAGGAACCATGACTCAGAAGGAGACAAAAGTGCAGTAAAAATCACACTATTTAATAAAATGATAAAATAGTATAAACAGAGCAAACGTAGTCAAAACATAGCCAGAGTTTGGTAACCAGGATGGGTAGTCATAAAAAGCCAGAGAAACAGGAGTCCAGAGATCAGCGAAGTCGGGTGCAGCAAACAGGATCAGAACCAGAAGGGAAGTCAGCCAAGCAAAAGTCTTTCACAGTAAAACACAGCAGAGAGGGTACGGATATGTTGACCAAGGCGAAGGCACAGAACATCTGATCCATGCAGTTTAAATAGCTAGCAGGGCTAGCTGACGAGCAGGAAATGAAGACCAGGTGAGTCACTGTGGAATGAAGACTGCTGGCAATTTACCGACAGCTGAGCACAGAGCTCTGAGAAGGAAGGGCTGAGCTCTGACATGGAATCAGACAAGGCCCCCAAGGTAAAAACAAGGAGGTAAATCTAGGAGCAAGTAAATCTAGCTGTTGAGATTACAATTCAGAGGGCAGGCCATCCCCTCCCAGGGTCTTGCCAGGCTTAAGTTGGGTTATAGCTAGCTGAACTTTCTCCAGAGTGGTATCGAGATCAAGGTCTGTACTAGTCCCCAAGTCAAGAGTTGGGAAGGCAATTCTGTCAAGATAAGTGCATAAGTGTGGGTTAGTATAGGCCACACGAGAAGAATATAAGAATCAGTAGTAGTGAAAGAAACAGTCATTAATGTTAGTGGGCGACCTCAAAAGTCCACCCCCAGGGTCTCCAATCCCACTATTGTGTGTTGCATGTCCCCCCGAAGCAAAGATACCTGTTTAAGAGCATATTGCCAGGCCCCATAAGTAGTTGGGCTAGGGTTATCAACATGAGCACCCTCCCTCTCCAACTCATCTAGGGATTGCGCTGATACCTTACGAGCAATTGCAATACGGGAGATGTAGACACCCCGAGTCCAAGCCTTAAAAGCATCCCACAAGACCTTGGGGGTATTAGTTTCTGCATTTGATAACCAGTACTGGCAAATCCCTTCCTGTACTCCCTCCTGTATAGCAGGATCTTCTATCCAGTATCTGGACAACCTCCACAACCACTCCCCCGGTGGGCCCACCTCCAAGGTGACCCTCACTGGGGAGTGATCAGAGACACCCCTAGGCAGAATAGTGACCTCCGATAGTCTCCGCAACAAGGTCTGAGAAGCAAAAACCAAGTCAATGCGTGAGAACGTCCGGAAGGAAGCAGAGTGACACGTAAACTCCCGAAGTACAGGGTGAAAGTGTCACCAGACATCCACAAGTGTAAACGTGGTTATCCACTGGGCAAAGACCACCAGGAGGCAGGAGAGAGCCTGTCCAGATCCGGAGATGGAGTCATATGACAAACATATCTTTAATGACTTTTGTCTTATTCTTGATTTTAATGTTGCTAAACAGTAAAAATGTCTGCTTTTATATCAGTGTTTTTGCTTTTCTCTATATGAACCTCAAAAAGTCCATGGCTACGTATCAGTTCTCTATGTCTAAGGTAAAACAACTTTCATTAAATGGGCACCTCCACTACCTCCCTGGTGACATGATGAAGGTCATGGTGGGTACTGACAGCATATAATTATTTGAGAATGGCCAGATGTCTGTCTACGTATCGCAAGACACATGCTTGATTGTAACTAGCAGGAACAGGTTATGGCACAATAGAGTTCTTGGCAAGTTATCAGCTTTGGCTTTACCATACTTTCAATATTGCAATAGGCTCAGAGAAGCTACCCCATTTGTATTATTTGTACTGGCATATTCCACCCTTGTAAAGCCACCTGGCATTCTCCCTTGTGAAATGGCAGGCAAGTGCACAGATTTGATCAATTATGCTACTCTCTTCATCTGTGTCTTTGTTTCACCTGTCTAAAATTAAATAAAAAAGTTTGGGCTGGGGTTTGGCTTTGGACCTCAGAGTACCCTATATTTTAGAAAGATCCACAGGATTCAGTACTTGGTGTGGTGTGAGTGGCTATTCCAATGTACTTCCATAGGTATAGACCAGGGTTTCTCAACCAGGGTTCCATGGAACCATAGGGTTCCTCAAGAGGTTTCTAGGGGTTCCTTGAGCAATAAGATAAGTTCCCACTAACCAATTATCTTTTTAGCTATCTATAAGGGGGTAATTATTTCCAATGACCATAGTTGTAAGGAGCATTCTTCTCTATGACCATCACACTAATTTATCATGAGTTGTAGATATAGTAATTTTTAGCAGGGGTTCCCTGGGACTGGAAAGTTACTTCAAGGGTTTCTCTGTGTTAAAAAGGGTGATAAAGGCTGGCATAGACAGTTCTTATTTCTTAGGATTCTTATGTATGAGTTATGGAGAGTTTTCATGGACCTCATTGTCCGACAACTAGTCCCAAGAGGACCTATCATCTTGGAAACTGGTCCAATCAAATTTTTCATGCACTTGCTACAACCAGCAATAAAGTGGACCCCAGTGCTGTTAGTATAACACACTGAGGTATGCTAAAGGTGAACCAGTTACTTCCAGAGATATCAAGCAGTGACGGACATCTACGTAGTTACACATGTAAGCTGCTAACTATTGAAAATACTTTCATAGAAAAAATCTTTCCACAAACATGCATGTTTGAAAAAAAAGGAAGGTCCCTCAGCAGAGTTCGCTGCCACCAGCTTAAGGCTGGGTTCACACTATTGCGAATTGGATGCTGGTTTCCCTGCATCCAATTTGCATAGCTGGAGCATGTGAACGGCTCTCAAAGGAGCCGGTTCACACATCTCTGGAGCAGCTCCGGTGTGAATTGCACAGGAGTCCTGTGCTTCTTTTGGTGAGTTTCAGTTCCAAATTCAGCCAAAAATTCAGGCTGAAATCGAACCTGAAACGGTGAATGGAGATGCACTGGACTCCTGCTGTGTGCGGCTCCAGGCTCCAGTCTGAGCCCAGCCTAAGTCAAGAGAAAACAAGGTGATTGCTTTGGCATGGAAAATCCAATCAATTTTTTCATGTAAGAAAGCCAGGCCAAGACCAGGAAATGCTAGGAGTTTTGGGGGGTGTAAAAACATACAATTCTTACCTGCTGTGACCATAACTAGCCAAATCAGACAACAATCTTCTATCTCTAGGCATCTTAAAGGATTATTCCACCCAAAAGTCTAATTATATTTGAAATTAGAGCCTGTTGGACTGAGCTATGTCCTGGATACTCAAACAAGATCTCCCAGTCATAACCCTAGTCTCTGCACCAGTCTACATGGGAATAATGCACACTTCATTCTAGCTCCTCCTGATTCATATTTCATAATATAAAATAAATCAAAGAATCCAACAGGAGGAATGGAAGTCTATCATCATAAATGCAGCAGACCCAGGAACTGAAGCACAAATACCTCATCCAAAGTATAAAAACAGGTGAGCATCCATTTATATCCATTTGCCCACAGGAGTGCATTGCTATCCCTTTTTTTGCATCCATCAACTGATGGATGAAAAATGGATAGGCAGCACACGCCCATGTGAAAGGGGCCATGGGGGAATATTTGCTAAAACTGGAGCATTCAGAATATGGTGCAGCTGTGCACAGTAGCCAATAGGCTTCTAACTTCGGCTTGTTCAATTAAGCTTTGGCAATAAAACCTGGAAGCTGATTGGTTTCTAGGCACCGAGTTTTCGATAGTTTTTGTATGCTCCAGTTTTAGTAAATCCCCTCCATAAAGTCTTTGCTAATAACTGTGTGCTTTAGGCGCCATTCACGCCTGGGTGAATTAAAGTGTGACTTCACCAGAAGTACTTAAATGCTCGACACTAGGATTTCCATTATTTTCAGTGGTGAAAAAGTGCATGAGTCAGAATTGCATGTTTTGGCCCAATAGTCTTCAGTGGGAACACATGAAAAGAAACTAGCTCTCTGATGGCTAAGGGCCAGTTCACACTGGTCTGACATGTGCTTTGACCTCCAGAGCACAAGTCGCATGTCAAAATCAATGGTTCCCTATGACAGCCATCTTAACTGGTCCTACTTGTGTGGGTTCGACTTTAAAAAATGCTTCCTGCCCTAGTTTGGTCCGACTTGGGCATGATTTCAGCCCATTGATTTTAATGCAAGTCGTATCCAAGTTGTAACATCGTCTTAACTGAAATTAATTTTTTTTTTTTCAAACCGCATGGGGTTCGCCCCAAGACCATATCAAACCCTTCAGTCTGGTATGTATTTTGAGGGAAAACCCCATGCCTAAAAAAGAAAAAAAAAAAGAAATGGGTCCCCCCCCCCCCCCAAAATCCATACCAGACCCTTATCTGAGCATGCAGCCGGGCAGGTCAGGAAAGGGGGGCAATGAGCGAGTGCCCCCCTGGACCATACCAGGCCACATGTCCTCCACATGGGGGTGTGGGTGCTTTGGGGCAGGGGGGCTCGGCGCTCCCCACCCCAAAGCACTTTGTCCCTATGTTGATGGGGACAAGGACCGATTAACAACAACCATGGGCAGTGGTTGTGGGTGTCTGTGGGCAGGGGGATTATCAAAATCTGGAAATCCCCTTTAACAAAGGGGCCCCGAGATCCCGTCCCCCCATGTGAATGAGTATGGGGTACATTGTACCCCTACCCATTCCCCCCCCCCAAAATAGTGTAGTGTAAATAAAAAGAGACGCTTTTTGACAAGTCCTTTATTAAAAATTAACAATGTCCCCCGTTGGATCTCTTCCTCCGGTCTTCTCCCTTTCGCTGCTGTCTTCTCCCTCCGGTGATGTGTTCTTCCTCCGGTCTTCTCCCTCCACTGCTGTCTTTTCCCTCCAGTGATGTGTTTATCCTCCGGTCTTCTCCTTCTGCTGCTGTCTTCTCCCTCCGGTGAGGTTTTTTTCCTCCGGTCTTCCCCTCCGCTGCTGTCTTCTCCCTCCAGTGATGTGTTCTTCCTCTGGCTGGCTCTGATGTTTGCCAATTCTTATATAGCCATGTGGCGTGGCCTTTCGGTGACATTACCATGAGACCCTGCCTCTTGTAACGTCACATGCTCAAGATTCATACCAGACTGAAAGGGCCTGGTACGGTCAGATCAAAGTCGGATCCCGTTCATTAGTCGCATGGAAGTCGGACATGAAGTCGCAGGGCAAAGTCAGATCAGAAGTCGGCCGACTTCCGTGTCAGAACAGTGTGGACAAAAACAAAAAAGTTCAGTCCTGAAATGTGCACACAAATGCAAAAAAGCCTGTACATATTTTTTATCAGTTGTTTGATAATTTATTACAACATTTATAAGAAAAATAGTAAGGTTGAAATATGTTGTGTATGAATAGCAGAGCTCAGGTTTACATATAATAAAAGGTATAATGGCCTTATGGCTGATTCCCTCTGCAATTTCTGAATTCCGGATGTGTTTCTGCATACGCTTTTTTGGATGCGTTTCAGTGTGTTTTTGATGCGTTTTTCCCCTTTTTTCTTCATCTCAATTCAGTACATTTACGTTCCAGTGCATTTGTGATGCCACATTTCAGATGTGCTTCATGAGAAAAAATGCAGCTTGTGCTACTTTTGTTTAAATGCACTGGAACAAACTGCACTGGTGTGAAATAGGTCCATTGGAATGCATGGAAAAACGCTGTAAATGTGTTTGTGATGTAGATTAAAACCACACTGTACTGCATTTGGTGTAAACCAGCCATTAAAGGAGAAGTATAGAGAAAGCTTGTTTGGCTAAACTTCTCCTATAGATCACATGAGTGCAATTTGTTTTGCACTCCCGTGACCCGTTTTTAGCAGAAAGCGGACTGAAGTCGGCTCTCTGCGGACATCATGGATTTCAGTCCAGGCACTGCATCGTCCAGACAATGGAAGTCGGGATCCGCCAGGTGCCTGGACTGACAAGCCGCTAAGAGTCTGAGACGGACACTCCTCGCCCCTCCACAGCTCAGCGCTCCAGTGAGCGAGGAGGAAGCAGAGCAGAAAGCTGTGACTGACAGTCTACAGCTCTCTGCTCGGAGAGCTGTGAAAACCGAACCATTGGCGGTGTTCGATCGCTCGGTTCTCAGTGCAGTGGCGCTGGGGGACAGATGCTGCATCCACCTAGGTAAGTATAAAACTGAAAAATTCCTTTACTTCTCTTTTAAAGATGAAATGCTAATACATTTATGAAAAACATGTATACATAATATATAGATTTACTTACTTACTAATAACTGACCCTTTAAGAGATTAGGCAGAGTGTGCAATTAACATTGAAGGCAGTGAGAACCTATTTACAGTTATAACAACAAAAAATATTTCCTGGAGGGCAGCTTTAATGAAAAATACTAAGAAAATAATAAAGCAAGTTTACGCTCATGTTATATAATTAGTAAGTAGCATTCTGTTTTTGTTTCATTGCCTGCGTGAGAGTGGGAGCGTCAGACTTTGGAATGTGACAAAAGTTTGCATGAACCCGTTGACTTTGCTAGAAGCTGGAAAGGCGCCAGGAGAAAGCAGCATGTATTTGTAACATTTGCTTGTATTCATACACTGCTGGAACATTCACAGGGCCTGACTTTATTCCCCAGCTGCCTATATGCCCCTTTAAAGCTTCATATTCAGTGCCCCCTTTTACTTATATAATAGAAGAAAAACATATGAGAAAAAGTAGAGCATAAAGTAAATTTATGAAGTGACATTCTCTTGAGAAATAACTATAGGGTTATACCGCACTAGAGCGTACAATAAACATATACAGCAGCAAGAAAAACTATCAGATATCTCCACAGTGCACAAAATTGTATATAAATAAGTTGAGCTCATATATAACGTGATCACAACAAATGAATAAATGAAATGAAGTGCAAGTGAAATACAAATAAGTCTATATGTAAAAAGCTCTGCATAAAGAGAAATGAAAAAAATTGAGTCCACACAAAAAAAGTTTACACAGTGTGAAAGGGGGTGATTCCAATGGGGTGATGTACTCCAAGTCACTTCCACCGTCACCAAGGAGATGGGGGTATCTTGAATAAAAATAACCCACTCGGTATGTGGGGACTCTTATCGGAACTGGTGGACCCCTAAAGAGCAAGGTCATATACGCCAGCATACTTAGCCCTCTGCAGGGTTTATAGGTCGTCCTTGTCCCTGGAGCTCTCCGGCAGTGGCTGGAAGTTTATCTGGTTTTCCCTTTTTCATATCGCAATAAAAACATTGTACCAGAAAGAGGTTGTATACACTGAAAAGACAAAACAAAAAAAACCCCTGTAAGACAAAGGCATAATGAGCTAGTATGCATTGCATACTAGCTCATTATGTAATACTTACCTTAGAATTAAGCTGTTGCAGTGGCGCCTGCACACCGCTGAGACGGCTGACATCTTTCCCGAAGTTACTTTCGGGTTTGCGGGCTCCGGCGCTGTGATTGGCCGGAGCCGCGATGACGTCGCACGCCACGAGGATCGGAAGGAACGGCACCAGTGCCTAATAATGCAGCCTGATCAGTGCCCATTAGTGCAACCTTACTCATGCCCATCAGTGCAGCCTTACCTGTGCCCATCAGGTCAGCCTCATCAATGCAGCCTCACCAGTGCCCATCAATTCAGCCTGATCAGTGCCCATCAGTGCAGCCTTACCTGTGCCCATCAATGCAGCCTGATCAGTGCCCATCAGCTCAGCCTCACCAATGCCCATCAATGCAGCCTGATCAGTGCCCATCTGTGCAGCCTTACCTGTGCCCATCAATGCAGCCTGATCAGTGCCCATCAGCTCAGCCTCACCAGTGCCCATTAAT
This sequence comes from Lithobates sylvaticus, assembly GCA_028564925.1. Taxonomy (NCBI): domain Eukaryota; kingdom Metazoa; phylum Chordata; class Amphibia; order Anura; family Ranidae; genus Lithobates; species Lithobates sylvaticus. The sequence goes on from CM053037.1 coordinate 155,796,041, forward strand.
GCAGCCTCACCTGTGCCCATCAATGCAGCCCGATCAGTGCCCATCAGTGCAGCCTTACCTGTGCCCATCAATGCAGCCTGATCAGTGCCCATCAGCTCAGCCCCACTGATGCCATCAATGCAGCCTGATCGGTGCCCATCAGTGCAGCCTTACCTGTGCCCATCAATGCAGCCTGATCAGTGCCTATCATCTCAGCCTCACCAGTGCCCATCAGCTCAGCCTCATCAATGCCCATCAATGCAGCCTCACAAGTGCCAATCAATGCAGTCTGATCAGTGCCCATCAATGCAGCCTGATCAGTGCCCATCAGCTCAGACTTATCTGTGCCCATCAATGCAACTTGATCAGTGCCCATCAGCGCAATAGTGTCACACTAAGTCCCGCCTCCTGGATCAGCTTGGCTCCTATGATGGACGTCACACATCCCGGCATTGGACCAGTGTGACGTCCATCATAGGAGCCAGACCAGAAGGCGGGACTACGTATGACACTGCGGCCGCGCCGGGTAATCCAGAGTTCCCAGCCAGCCCCAGGCCTTGGGACTCGGGGCTAATAGTTAACAATAACCAATATCAGACCCGGGGCTTTTTGGTGGAATTTAAATAAACAGTCTAAATAATGAGCAGGTCCAGCCAATCCCTGGGGGTGTGCCCAGTTGGTGGCTGGGAGAGCTGTTAAAGAGGTTCTAAGTCTAGGTTCACATCTATGTGGCTGGGGTTGATGCATTTTTCAAGCATGTTTTTGCATGCATTTTTCATGCATTTTGCCAGCTCTTTATGTTTTTTTTGTTCCCTTTAAAAACACTGTATATAGCTGGTTACTAAGAAGCAGGCTGGGCATGAGTCATGAGCTGTGGGTCCGGCAGTGGCGGCAGCGTCGCACATGACGATGGATCTACATAAGGGGACATTTTTTAATAAAGGAATTGTCAAAAACTGTTGTACTGTCTTTATTCACTTTTGCACTTTTTTGGTGAATGGGTAGGGGGACTATGTACCCCATACTCATTCACATGGGGGGACGGGATCTGGGGGCCCCCTTGTTAAAGGGGGCTTCCAGATTCCAATAAGCCCCCTGCTAAGTATTTTGTATGGAATTTGTTAATGATAACAAGAAACAATGGACCCCCAACAGCCAGCATCAGTAGACCGACAATTGACTCCCTGCAACATAGGACCCACCCCCCAGGAAAAATAAATTCCCCCACCAGCAACAATAGACCCCCCTGCAAAAATAGATCCCCTCCAGCAACAATAGATTCCCCAGCAGCCAGCATCAATAGACCCTCCAGCAGCCAGTAACAAAGACCCCTCCCAGCAACATAAGACTGACCCCAGCAACAATAGATTCCCAATGAGCAACAGAATATCTCCCAAGCAATAATAGACCCCTTTCCTCCGCAAAAATAGACCATCCAGCACACCCCAGCCAATCCGTTCTGGAGGTGCCACCTTCCTGCTGAAAAAAAGCCCTGTTTCTACTAACTTTGCACATCTAGACTTTGCAATATGTGCCCACTCTTATTTCAGAACTGCTCATGTTCAGTTAAAGTGGTAGTAAACCCAGATAATTGTACCACAAAATACAAATACAAATAAGGAATTACATGTGCTGTATAGAAAAAGAAAATGGAATGTTTCTTAGTTGATAAAATAAATGTTTTTGCAAAGCTCCTGCTAATTTGCAGCCGCTGCCATTGTAACTGCTGTCTTCCGCATCCAAATAGCAGTTTTTTTTTGTTGCCCTTACTCGCTCTCCATGGCCATAATCCCGCACGTGCGCAGTAGATCACAAGCCAAGCCTCGTTTTTGTTCCTGTTTTACTATGACAACCGAGTTCAGCGAATAGGAGCTTCTGAATGGGGATGTATATCGAAGGGTCGCTGATGCCGAGCTAAGGAAATGACGTAGCCCCGGCATGTAAACACAATTTTTCTGGCACAAAGAGCTTACAGGAAAAATGGGACTAAGTGCGCATGCGCTGGTGACGTCATTGCTCAGAAAACAAGGGATTACAAGAAAAGGAAGAAGGTAGGAAGCCATCCACACAGAGCACACAATTTACTGGCTTTCAAGGATTACTATGCCAGAAATTTAATAGAATGGGTATAAAACCGCTTTAAATTTGATGGTGACCGTTTGTGGGCTGCAGTCTTCAAGTCATTCCACAGATTTTCAATGGAGTTTAAGTCTGGGCTCTGACTAGGCCACGCAAGGACATTCACTTTTTTCTCCTTGGACCACTTTATGGTCATTTTTGCTGTGTGCTTTGGGTCATTGTCATGTTGGAAGGTAAATCTTCTTCCCATTGACAACTTTCTGGCAGAGGGCAGCAGATTATCCTGAAGAATTTGATGCATTTGCCCCATCCATTTTTCCTTCTATCCTGAGTCCCTGCTGCAGAGAAACACCCCCATAACAGGATATTACCACCTCCATGCTTTACTGTAGGAAGGGTGATATTTGAATGGATTTCCGCCAGACATATCGTTTGGTGTTAAAGCCAAATAATAAAATTTTAGTCTCATCTGACCATAACACCTTTTTCCATGTTGCCTCAGAATCTTCAAGGTACATTTAAGGTGGTCAGATGAGACTAAAATGAAATTGAGTCCAGTGAAAAGCTAACTATGCTTAAACCCACTCCCACCCCCATTCTAAGCCCTATGCTAACTATTCTGTAAAGAACAGATGTCTACACTTACCTAATCAAAGGGCGCTCCGGTGACATGATTTACTCCCAGCGCAGGCCTCAGGGGCACAGATGGACGGTCAGCAATGGAGGCTCATGGTACACCTATGTGTGACATCACCACCCAGGCTCTGCAGCCATTATAATCGTTTTCTCCTTTCCCATGGGACAAAGATAGGGAAATTTGTGACTTTAAAGGGGTTGTAAAGCTTCGTGTTTTTTCACCTTAATGCATCCTATGCATTAGGGTAAAAAAACACCTTGCACTCTCCGGCCCCCCCGAGCCCCGGTTTTACTTACCTGAGCCCCGAATCCCCGTGGGCGTGATCCCGCGTTGCTTTCACCCAGCTCCTGTGGGCTCTTCATTGGATGATTGATAGCAGCACAGCCATTGTCTCCCGCTGCTGTCAATCAAATCAATGACGCGGTGCGCCAGGGGACGGGGCCGAGTGATACAGTCGGCGGCTATGGGAGCGTGCCCGCTAGCTAACCCCCTTGGGAGAGCGCTTCCCAGAGGGGGGGTTAGCTCTTGCGGGGAGGAGCCAAGACAGCCACCGAGGGACCCCAGAAGACAAGGATCGGGGGCCACTCTGTGCAAAACGAACTGCACAGTGGAGGTAAGTATGACAAAAAAAAAACCTATACAACCCCTTTAAATGAAGTGATTGACTCGTGTAGATGAATATGGCCAAGTTTAATTATTGGAGTAAAAGGTATATAAATACATAACAGTAGTATAATTCATATAAAAAAAGGTCAATGGATAAATGTTACCATATTTGTACATATACATAACAGTAGTACCATCATATTCATAATAATGCATATTCATGTACACATGGTCAGCACATGGTGTATAGCATGGTCAATTCACATATCAAATGGCAGTATAATTGGTAATTCAATAAATAAAAAATAAAAAATAAATCTCCTTTCCCATTAAGCTGGCTACTGGGGGGGGTTACGTGACTGGACTGGAGCACCCTTAGATTAGGTAAGTATATACATCTTTCCTTTATGGGGTAGCTAGTATAGGGCTTAGAATGGGTGTGGGAGCAGGTTTAAGCTTAGTTGGTTTTGGCCAGACTGCCACTTAAACTAAACTAAAGTGGGATAATCTGTGGTGCGTTGACCCTCAACAAAATATCCTCTGCTCTCTGTCTTTTATACATTGGTTCATCTTACATTTTTACCCCTACTACTGTTCTCCACTACTGTGAATTTTGTTTGCCCGCCTTTGCTGCACTGTACCCCATCCCTCAAATTCCTTCCTAATCATACCCGCACATAGTTCTCCTTCCTGTGCTCCCTCCCTCTTTGTGTACATGTATATATTTACTTTCTACATGCAGAGTGCACAAATTCCCAGCCTGTTTACCTCAGGCACACCCACGATATTTATTACCACTAATCCATGTCATCTGAAACTTTAACTTTGTGCCCAGCTGTACAGTAACATTGCGGTCATGTTGCCCTTTCAGGCAGCATAAGTGTTAAATGTCGGGAGAGAGAAACCAAAATAGAGCAATATGCTAACATTAGAAAGAATACTATGTTATTAACACTTGGCCTTAGCCCTGTTGTTAAAGGAAACCTGTTATAACTGAAATAAATTGCTGACATCCATCTGAAGATGCGAGTTGTCTGGCTGCCATGGTTAACGTTGAACTGTATGATTGATTAAGGTTACTGACTCCAAATGTTCTGACACCAATAGGTCAACACAACAGCTAGTCAGCAGGAATTAGGAGTTCAGCAGTGCCACCCCCCCCCCCCCCTCTATTGCTTATAACAGGTTACTTTAAAAACCAATGACTATAGTTGTGCTGGGTTTGCCTTTAGAACATCAATGTTCTCTTAGAAGCCCCTATAGTCAACAATAGTAAGCTAGCCCAAAGGCAAATAGTATTTACTTGAAAGCATTCAAAAATTGACTCAAGACAACGGTCATTTGCAGTGATGAGTAGGTAGATGTGGGTGCTGAGTCAGCACTGGGTCTATCTACACAGGGAACATCCATGGAACATGCTGGATGCCCTCTGGCACCCAGTGGCCTAGGACTGTGATAGCTAGTGTAGGGGCCCTACCATAAGCTGGAATGTCACTAGTCCAAATGTGATGTTTGCAGCTAGGCTTAAAGCGGAGGTCCGCCAAAATTTTTTTTTTTTTAAAGTGAGCAGCTACAAATACTGCAGCTGCTGACTTTTAAAATATGGACACTTACCTGTCCAGGGTGCCTGCGATGTCGGCATCCAAAGCCGATCTGTCGCTCAGCTCTCGGGTGCTGCCACCGCCATCTTCGGTGAGGGAATCAGGAAGTGAAGCCTTGTGGCTTCACTTCCCATGTCCCTACTGCACATTTGCAAGTCGCGCTGCGCAATCCGGATGGTCCCTGCTGTCTCTGGGACCAGTGTGTTTCCCAGCAGACAGCGGGGGGACGGGAAGAGGCGTAGACTCCCGCGGGAATCTATGCCCAGAAGTGGGTGCAAACACTTGTATTATACAGGTATCGGCACCCCCCTCCCCCTGAAAGGTGCCAAATGTGACACAGGAGGGAGGAGGGTTCCGAAAAGCGGAGGTTCCATTTTTGTGTGAACCTCCACTTTAAGCTAACCTGAGCTTGTTTGTTATTGTTATCTGCGTTTGTTCCGTTTCTCCTAAGCCCAGGACATTGTCCCCCTTGCTTGCTTCTGGGTAGTGTTTTCCAGTAGTTAGCATGAGAAGATACAATGTAAAGCAGTGGTCATCAACCCTGTCCTCAGGGCCCACTAACAGGTCAGGTTTGCAAGATAACTGAAATACATCACAGGTGATATAATTTGCTGCTCAGTGATTGCAGTATTCTAGTCTGCATCTCCCCAAGGTAATACATAAAACCTGGTCTGTTAGTGGGCCCTGAGGACAGGGTTGATGACCACTGATGTAAAGGGTTATGAATGCCTACTCTGCCTTGACCAATTATTGACCAAGAAGATAAATACTCAGGGTGGCCTTCTAGAAGGGTCCTCACCTTCCAGACTTTGACTGGAGAAGATGTGTGTACAGAAATATCTACTTTTTACCTCACAGGCTTGTTGCCTGGAGAGGAAGTCCATGTGAGAAGAGTTCTATGCCTTTAAGGTCCTTTGTCTGAGAAAGGAAGCTGAAGCTGGAGAAATAGAGAGGTGGCTACCCAGAAGGAACATCTTCACGGGTGTCCGTGAGAGCTTTGGAGAACCTCCTGCCAGATGGACATTGCATAGAGACCTAATTTCTTAGTCAAAGGTATCCTGCATAGTCAGTTGTCATTCTCGGCCTAAATGTCTACAACAATCCTGTGAGAGGAGTTGAATATATTTAAAGTTAGCTGTCCATCTGGCCTACCTAACATACATTAGCCTGTGGTAGAGGCAAAACATACTTTTTTGGGTATCCTGAACCCCTAACCCCTTGTCCCCTACACTGGTGGTTCCCAGCCCCAGTCATCAAGCCGTTGACATTGAGGCGGTATTTGAGAATTGAGATGTGTGATTTATCCTGTCAATCTGCAAGCTACATTAGATAACCAAGGGTGATCAGCCCCAGCACACTTGACCAGCTACACAGGCCAAAAACTATTTGCATTAGCAGTACAATAAACGTTAACACATACACATATACCAGCCAAAAATCTCTCTGGGCTTTGCGCGTCCGTTCACTGATGAAATATTTCATAGAACTTTCTGGACCGCTCACGCAGGGCTTCAGAATTCACGAACCAGCGCAAATCTTGTCCACAGTAGAGAAGGTTTTCGGTTCTGGGTGTAGTTGGGGACTCATTAGCTTATAGGGACTCAAGACAAAAATACATTAGGGTTTGGATTCTGTGCAGAAATAAATTCCACATGCCTTCTGGGGTGCCAATGAAATAAAACTGGGGTGCCAATAAATTCTAAAATATATATTATTAGCCGATGGTGGTTACGGATTCCCTCTATTTATTCCATATATGTATTAATTTGTCTATTCCTATACAGTAGTTAGCTAGTCTATTAAACTCAGATAGTTATGGTTGATAGCACAATAATATAAGATTAGCTGTGAAAACAAACACACTGCTTAATAAAACAATGTCTTATTTATTTCCCAAGAAAATAGGAAAATGTTAACATGAAAACACTAAAGGAAGATATTACAACGCATACATTCTTGGCTTAGGGCATTGAAATGTATGTGGTCAAAAGCCTGTCAAAAAACTCCAATGTATTGTTCTTAACCTGCCCTTTCTTCAGGGCTAAGGTAAAAATCGAAAAGGAAACATTTTTAGAATAAAATTGTTTTATGTGATCATGTACCGGTAATTCATTTCCTAAATAGTTAAAATATGAATGATTTGTGTATTTAAAATGTATCTTTATAAAACTTGGTGTCCATATCCTGCAAATATGCATAACAATAAATAAAAATGTAATAGAAATGAATTAATTTACATACATTGAAATTAAAATTGAAATTAAAACAAAAGCCATCAATACATAAAAGGAAAAACATGTGCTTATTAAATTTAGGGTGCTATTACTTCCAAACAAACAAGTAGTGAGCAATGTATGAGTGAAAATGACAGGAATGTGCAGGACAGACATCGATCATGGATTATGAATGGAGATTGTAAAGTATGTTGGAAGTTCACATTGGCTGAATTTCAACTTTCAATGCTAATTCAAGCTTGTTGTCTTTCACACAATCAAAGTGAACCTCTGTTTTGCTAATGCAGGGCAAAGCAATAGGTGCACATTAAAGCAGGCCCCTGCAGCTGCTTAAAGTAACTCGCCTTTTGCTTCCTTGCTACACACTTAATCAATGAGAGTGGGGATAAAAAGACGTGGAATTAAATAGAGTTGAGTTGAAGCTTACACAGGACTCTCTCCTTGCCTCCATACAGTATGATGGTACCGATGCTTGTGCCATTGGTTTCCAATGACTCAACAAAAACAACAATAAATCACCTATCACCTAGCCTACTATTAAACAATACATGTATAGAAAAGTTTATTATTAGTTTCCAACATCTATTAAAAACTAAACACCCATTATTGCCTAGTGGCCACCTGCACAACATAACAAAGCCTGTATTAAAATTGCTAAGGAAAACTTTTTATCCCCAAACCCATACCACCAGCCTGAAATGGATATGGTTTGATCAAATAATCCTGGGATATTCCATGAGCCCTCGATTAGTGTGACCCGCATCACAACACAACAAACCAACAAACATTCTATGCATTAAGATAAAAATCCTTCTTTGTGCAGCAGCCCCTCTCAGCCCCCCTAATACTTACCTGAGCCCTATCTCGGTCCAGCGATGTGCACGAGTGCCTCGGCCGTCCGGGACTCTCCCTCCTGATTGGCTGAGTCACAGCAGAGGTGCCATTGGCTCCCACTGCTGTCAATCAAAGTCAGTTAGCCTATGAGGAGAGAGAGGGGGTGGGGGCGGGCCAGAACCACGACTCCGTGTCCAAATGAATGACTTTCATCATCCAACCATGTGCGAGCAAAAATTATTTTTTTTTACCTTGCACATGATTGGACATTCTTTGCAAGAAATTCATCACGTCACAAAGCTCTAGCGAAATTTTCCATTTAAAGTGCAACTTCCCTTGCAAAACGAAAAGTCTATTTGTTTTAAGTAAATCAACCCCTTTGAATCAGCACCCATTATTGCCCTCAGAAGTTTTCCAGCTTATTGGTAGATCTCCATGCAGTCACAACAGTACTTCTCATTGAGAAGGACAGAGGAGGGATTGAATGCTATCAGAAAGTATACGTTAGGTTGAGTTTCCAGGTTGCAAGCTAATATTGTAGAACAACATATTTTTAAGCATTCATTTATTTTCACTATTTCAGTAGAAAGGTGTGCTTGACTGTTCAGATAATGAATTCTACATTCACATAATGACATTTACTTTGTAAATATATTGCCACAGCAAAGAAACCGAATGGCAAGTGTCCATACATGCAGACAAGTATAAATAGCACACCCACACATTCTATATATAGATTTGTGCACCTATCTTTTTTTTACAACATTTTGTATTTGAGTCAGGTTTTTAAGTAGTAGATGGGCACATAACATCAAACACTGTGTCCGGAATGAACACTTGCCACCAATAACAGAGCCCTTAGCAAAACTAAATTAGTTACATACTTCTACCTTACCCTCACCCTGTCTATCATAGAACGTGGAAACCATGAGAGGGGCTGAGCGACACCATGAATTGCTTGGTGTCATTGATAATAGCCTCCATAAAAACATACTCAAAGAGGCACTGGGAACAATTAGACTTGCATATGTGGTCAGATGAAGGAAAACTTAAAAAAACTCAATAGCTCTGGTGAGGCAGCTACTACACAGCAAGCCTACCCACCAATGGGCACCCAACAGTAGCTGAAATCATAGAAATACCTAAGATATGCCAGACCAAAACTAGATGAAAAAGTCCAAGATCATTTTAAATACTTCCCCCAGGTAGATGTCATATGACATCATGGACTTTGAGTGGAGATATCTGAATGATGCCTACAGCTGTGGGCATAATCTGGATATTTTTTTTCAGCCTGCGATTCCCTATAGTGTAAAAGCCATCTTAGCCACTGTTTAGCCACTTAATTGCGTTTACAGGTGGCGGGAGAGAACGTTCCCCCCTCCCGCCGCACTCTGGTGCTTCTCCAGTCTCTCCCGTGTGATCAGGAAGCCAGAGAATGAATCCGTCGGCAGGGGCGGTTTACCATAGAGCTGGTCGTGTAGGAGATGGTCTCTATGACCCTCAGAGGTTCGGAAGCCACACCATGATGTCACTTCCGGTTCTGGCAGACGTAAACACAGCCATTTTTTTTGCTGGAAAGCCTGAGATCAATTTTTTTTATCTCAGACTTTCCAGCATTAACCACTTTCAGACCGGACCATTTTGCTGGCTTAAGACCAGAGCACTTTTTGCGATTCGGCACTGCGTCACGTAAACTGACAATTGTGTGGTTGGGCGACATGGCTCCCAAACAAAATTGACGTCCTTTTTTTCCCACAAATAGAGCTTTCTTTTGGTGGTATTTGATCACCTCTGCGGTTTTTATTTTTTGCGCTATAAACAAAAATAGTGACAATTTTGAAAAAAACACATTATTTTTTACTTTTTGCTATAATAAATATCCCCCAAAAATATATAAAAAAATGTTTTTTGCTCAGTTTAGGCCGATACGTATTCTTCTACATATTTTTGGTAAAAAAAAATCGCAATAAGCGATTATTGACTGGTTTGTGCAAAAGTTATAGTGTTTAAAAATGGGGGATAGTTTTATGGCATTTTTATTAATATTTTTTTTTTACTAGTAATGGCGGCGATCAGCGATTTTTATTGTGACTGCGACATTATGGCGAACACATCGGACATTTTTGACACATTTTTGGGACCAATGTCATTTATACAGCAATCAGTGCTATACAAATGCACTGATTCCCGTGTAAATGACACTGGCAGTGAACGGGTTAACCAGGAAGTGTGTCCTAGGGGTGTGTTGCTAACTGTGGGGGGCGCGGCACATCACTGATCTCTGCTTTGAACACAGGGAGCAAAGATCAGCGTCACTGTTGCTAGGCAGAACGGGGACAGGGGAGGGCTGGCAGCCTTAGGCCTGGGGGGGGAGAAGTCCAGTCAAGTGGCCCATTGAACCACCGAATCAGCTCACCATTCATGCCCAGCTGGTTTTTCAATGCAGCCTCACCAGTGCCCCTCAATGCAGCCTGATCAGTGCCCATCAATGCCGCCTCATCAGTGCCCATCAATGCAGCCTCACCAGTGTCCATAAATGCAGTTTCACCAGTGCCCATCCAATGCACCCTGATCACTGGGGCAGGGTAAATGGGGTGTATGGGGGGGATGGTATGTGGGGGTCAGCTGTGGGTGTCAGGGTCTCTTACCTGGCAGCTCAGCTTGCATGCCATGGCCAGCGCAAACCAGCACCTAGCCCCACAGCCCGAGCCAGTCACAGGCACCCTGTCTACAAGAATCTGGTCTCTGGGGGTTGTAGTTTCCTCTGCCCTGCTTGGGAGCTTGAGTGCGGACTACAACTCCCAGAATGCAACAGTGGCCTACCGCCGCAGCCGTAAAAATAGCAGCGGGCAGCGGGCGCCGGCCGTTTTCAATGTAAGTTAGGGCGGCCTGGGGGGCAATTGCCACTCTGTCCCCCAGCCCAGCCCTCCCCTGAACGGGAAGATGCTTGTTTACTTCAGCAGCTCCCGGTTCTTCCTCCCCGTGAGACTATCGCGGGCATTCCCACGGCGATCGAGTCCCGATCGCACTCACGGAGGTCACGACCGGCGCGCAAACGCGATGGCACGGTGGAAAATTCAAAGGGACGTACCTGTATGCCCTTATGCCTGTCCGTGCCATTCTGCCGACGTACATCGTCGTGCGCCGGTCGGGAAGCGGTTAAGGAGAGATGTGGGGACTTATAGACCCCTCTCTCCGTAAAGAGGACATGTCATGTCCTATTTCTAAGGATGTTTACATATTCCTTGTAATAGGAATAAACGTGTAAAAAAAATTAAAGGGAACATGTAAAAATAAAATAAACAACAATAATAAAAATGTTTTATTTAAAGCGCCCCTGTCCCTGCATGCTCACACACAGAAGCGAACGCATGCGTAGGTCGTGCCCGCATATGTAAACGGCGTTTAAACCACACATGTGAGGTATCGATGCAATCGTTAGAGCGAGAGCAATATTTTTAGTACTACACCTACCCTGTAACTGTAAAAGGGTAACCTGTAAAATTGTATAAAGCATTGCCCATGGAGATTTCAGGTACAATTTTAAAGCGTGACATGTTTGGTATCTATTTAATTTCTATAAAATTGTGTTTTTTGCATTAAAATTAATTAAAGTGTATTTTTTCCAATAATTTTGATTTTGATATATGAGCATTTGCGTTTAGAAGCGTTTTTTACAGATAACCTCAGTAGACATTCCCAAATGCCCACAATGCAGGAAAAACAAGTATTCTCTCTCTCCTCCCCCCCCCCCAGCAAGGGTTTAGACGTGTTTACACACTGTTACAATCATTTGGCATTTCAAATGCCACTAAACTACAGTCCTAAATATGATTTTCTGCTTTCAAACAAATTCTTCAAGCTTCAACTGCTTCTAAACTACTATAAACACCTGAGTGTACATTTACCCATAAGATAACATTGATTTTCACACAATGTTTTCACACAAGATTCACACAGCTTTCACCCAAGATTTACACATTCTTCTAATTATTATTCCCATATAATCTTCTCACCTTTTAAAATAAATTCTTAATTTAAGAAGAGAGACAACGCCAAAAGAACATATCAAGGATACAAAATAAATATTAATATGGATATACCACAGTCTTAGCTTCAACAAGTATAAGACAACAATGAATGCAAATATGAATGAGTAAATTATAGACATGTGCACAACAAAAAAATTTGTTTTGTTTTTTTCGTTTCCGAAAAAAATGTGTTTATTTTCGTTTCGTTTTTTTCGTTTCCGTTGATTCGTAACGATTCGTACATTCGTAAGTCGTCGTTGTTCGTATTCGTAACGATTCGTACATTCGTAAGTCGTCGGTGTTCGTATTCGTAACGATTCGTACATTTGTAAGAGTTATTTTTCGTTGATTCGTTTTTTCGTTAGTTTAATTTTCGTTCATTCGTTTATTCCAAATTCGGACGCATTCGTAGTTATTCGTACATTCGTAACATTCGTAGATTCGTAATCGGAGCATAATTCATAATTTTATGTAATGTGTATGCTATTATTACATTTTAATCATTTACAAATCGAAAAAAAAAAGTTACGAATCGAAAAAAAAAGTTACGAATCGAAAAAAAAAAGTTACGAATGTACGAATTTTTTCGTTCAATCCATTAGAAACACGTTATGCAGCAGCATTGTAAGGGACACGGAAAATTACCAATTCAACAAAAAAAAAAGTTACGAATCGAAAAAAAAAGTTATGAATCGAAAAAAAAAGTTACGAATGTACGAATTTTTTCGTTCAATCTATTCGAAGCACGTTAAGCAGCACCATTGTAAGGGACACGGAAAATTACCAATTAAACAAAAAAAAAGTTACGAATGTACGAATTTTTTCGTTCATTTTCGTTGTTCCTTTTTTAGTTTTTCGGATTTTCGTTGTTTGGTTTTTCGGATTTGGTTGCTTTTCGGATTCGTTCGATTCAAACGATTCGTTAATCGGATTCGTACGATTCGAACGATTCGTTATTCGGATTTGTTCGATTCGAACGATTCGTTCGAAAACGAACGAACGAAAAAAACGAAACGAATTGCACATGTCTAGTAAATTATCCTGTTTATCGCTCCATGAAAAAACCTTGAAAACGTTGTTGCATTAGTCCTTCTTTCTTGACAGTTGCACTGTTCTCTGACCTTTTGCCATTTTTATTTTTGTATGGGTCAGCTTTCATACAGATTACTTTTGTCTAGTTTGCAAGAAAAGTCGCTTTGACCTGCTTTTTACTGTAAATATTTAGCACAGCAGATAACAAGCCATACCATGATATGCTTTGCTTCCATTTTTTATAGTTGCTGGGTCTTTTGATAAGGTATTATGGCAGTGATAAGTAGAGGTTAACTTACATGAATAGCATCTCTTTCAGGGCAATCATTAATAGGTGATCATAAACAGATTTGAGCCTGCTAATTTGACAACCCAATACAACTATGAGATTTGAAATTATCTTTACATTTCTTACTTAAAAGAGGAAGGAAGTACACTATATAACCAAACGTTCATGGACACTAGCAGGGCCGTCTTTAACCACTTAAGCCCCGGACCAATTTGCAGCCAAAGGACCAGGCCCCTTTTTGCGAATTGGCACTGCGTCGCTTTAACTGACAATTGCGCGGACATGCGACGTGGCTCCCAAACAAAATTGGCGTCCTTTTTTTCCCACAAATAGAGCTTTCTTTTGGTGGTATTTGATCACCTCTGCGGTTTTAATTTTTTGCGCTATAAACAAAAATAGAGCAACAATTTTGAAAAAAATTCAATATTTTTTACTTTTTGCTATAATAAATATCCCCAAAAAATATATAAAAAAACGTTTTTTTCCCTCAGTTTAGGCTGATACATATTCTTCTACATATTTTTGGTAAAAAAAATCGCAATTAGCGATTATTGATTGGTTTGCGCAAAAGTTATAGCGTTTACAAAATAGGGGATAGTTTTATAGCATTTTTATTAATATTTTTTTTTTTTACTAGTAATGGCGGCGATCAGCGATTTTTATTGTGACTGCGGCATTATGGTGGACACATCGGACATTTTTGACACATTTTTGGGACCATTGTCCATTATACAGCAATCAGTGCTATTTAAATGCACTGATTCCTGTGTAAATGACACTGGCAATGAAGGAGTTAACCACTAGGGGGCGGGGAGGGGTTAAGTGTGACGTGTGTGTATTTTTTTACTGTAGGGGGGCATGGCTTGGCGTTCGACATCACTGATCGTCTTTCCCGGTGACAGGGAATAGACGATCGGTGTCAGTCTTACTAGGAAGCACAGGGAGAGGTTTGTTAACACTTACCTCTCCCCGTTCTTCAGCTCTGTGACCCGATCGCGGGACACCACGTTGATGTGCCCAGCCTTGCCATTCTGCCAACGTAAACGTGCAGGAGGCGGTCCTTAAGTGGTTAAGGCAGGGCAAAAGGGGTAGCTGCCCTGGACCCCATCATTGTTGTGGGGCCCAAAGCAGCTGCCTCATACTTGCCAACTATCCTAATTTAAATTTCCTTGCCCCTTAAAGTTTTAGTCCTGTGCTGTGTCCTGATATCTCAGTGTGAAGTTCTGTTACTAAAGCTGCCCAGCTCTGCCCTATTGCCATATGCAGATGACTCACCTGCAGACCCTGTGTTTACATGTAAATAACCGGCACTGATAAGTAAATAGCGGCTGCATTATTATGTAAACAGCCGTGGATCGCTGCATTGATATGCATTGATATGTACATTCATATGTATATCATGCCCCCCTGAGGTCATATCCACCATCATTTCTGCTGAATGCTGCCCACTGGGGAGGTAAAGGGGCAAGCTTGAAAGTCCTGCCTACATCTGTGCTCATTAAACCTACCATCAGCCTGTTCTGTAAAGTAAGCAAATTGGAAGGGGAACCCTTTTTCAAAATAACATGGTACCACAGCACTGTGAAGTTTGTTGCATGTGAATACACACATCTCAGCCGATGTGTGAGGGTGTTATTATCAATTAATGGCACTGCTGTGTATCTGCTAAAGGGCAGCACGTTTCTGTGGTGTCAGGAAAGTGATTTTGCATGCATTCCTGACACACACAAATGTGAACGCAGGCTAAATGTCTCAGTTACATTGGTGGTCAGAGTAAATCTTCTCATTACATTGGGGCTTGGTGTACAATCCTTTCATTCACACTAGTGGCCAGTGTCAAGGTCCCCCTCACATTAGTGGTCAGTGTAAATCCCTTCTTACATTAGTGGTCGGTGTAAATCCCTCCTTATATTAGTGGCCAGTGTGAAGGTCCCCCTTAAATTAGTGGTCAGTGTAAATCCACAATACATTAGTGGTCAGTGTAAATCCTCATTACATACGTGGTCAGTGTAAATCCTCATTACATTAGTGGTCAGTGTAAATCCCCATTACATTAGTGGTCAATTTAAATCCTTATTACATAAGTGGTCAGTGTAAATCCTCATTACATTAGTGGTCAGTGTAATTCCTCATTACATTAGTGGCCAGTGTATATCCTCATTACATTAGAGGTCATTGTAAATCCCCATTATATTGGTGGCCAGTGCAGAAACTCCTTTTTATATTGGTAAAAAAATCTAAACTTGCATTTGTGGTCAGTTTTGAATGCTCCCTTACATTATTGATCCACAAAGAAGCATCCTTTAAAGGGGTGGTGAGTGTAAATACCCCCTTACATTGATGGCCAGTGTAGAATTCCCCCTTTATTGGTTGTTGATGTAAAATCCCCCATTACATTGGTTGTCAGTGTAAATTCTTCATTACATTGGTGATCATTGTACATTTCCCTTTACATTGGGGGTAAGTGCAGAATTGCCCTTACACTGGTGGTCAGTGTAACTCTCCCTTTACACTGGTGGTCAGTGTAAATCCCCCCAACATTGGTGGACGGTGTAGAAGTGTCACCTTAGATGGGTGGTCAGTACATATCTCCTTGAAATCCCTCTTTATATTGGTGGGTGGTGTAAAATCCCCCTTTACATGGTGGTCAATGTAGAATCCCCCAGTATATATACTTGCCAAAGTTTAACAGCTATGCTCTACATCAGTCATGTCCAAAGTCCGGCCCGCGGGCCAAAGCCTCCGGGAAGCTGACAGCACGCCCCGCCAATAGCAGACACTGAGTTATGTCCCTGCGGCAGCTGCAGATCTCTCAGGGCCTGTGATTGGCGGCGGGGATTGGCGGTGGTGATTGGCTGTTGCCGCAGGGACATAACTCAGTGTCTGCTATTGGCGGCGCGTGCTGTCAGCGTCCTCGCATGTTGGATACTGTAGTGAAAGCGCTTGGGGAGAAAGATAAAGAGAAAGAAAGAAAGATAAAGAGAAATAAAGAGAAAGAAAGGTTTTATACGGCCCCCACTTGCCCCCAGCTTTTCTCACTCTTGTGGCCCCCCTGGCTCCGCACATTGACTTTGAAAAATCTGTTGCTACAGTGAGTTCCCGAGCGCCTCACTGACAAGCTGGGGCTGGGGCGTGTGCGGCAGCTGCAGAGCTCAAAGTGCCTGTGATTGGCAGGGGGGAATTGGCGGCGGTGATTGGTTGCCTCTCACTGACAAGCAGGGGCTGGGGGTGTTCCAAAAGCCTCAGGGAAGCTGAGAGCACGCGCCGCCAATAGCAGACACTGAGTTATCTGCAGCTGCCGCAGGGACATCTCTCAGTGCCTGTGATTGGTGGCAGGGATTGGCAGTGGTGATTGGCTGCGAGCCCTCTCACTGACAAGCAGGGGCTGGGGGTGTTCCAAAAGCCTCCGGGAAGCTGACAGCACGCCCCGCCAATAGCAGACACTGAGTTATGTCCCTGCGGCAGCTGCAGATCTCTCAGGGCCTGTGATTGGCGGCGGGGATTGGCGGTGGTGATTGGCTGTTGCTGCAGGGACATAACTCAGTGTCTGCTATTGGCGGCGCGTGCTGTCAGCGTCCTCGCATGTTGGATACTGAAGTGAGAGGCGCTCGGGGAGAAAGATAAAGAGAAAAAAGAAAGATAAAGAGAAATAAAGAGAAAGCAAGATAAAGAGAAATAAAGAGAAAGAAAGAGAAAGAGAAAGAAAGAGAAAGAAAAAGAGAAAGAAAGATAAAGATAAGTCAACAGACAGGCTTTATTATAATATGTAATGTACTTTAGAATGTTCCTGACATATATTTCAGCTTCCTGGATTTTTTTTTTCATCCAGCCTTCATATATGAAAGGCAGATTTATTTAACACCTGTTTAGATTTGTCATCCATGTGACAAAATTAAAAGTATGCCGTTTGCAATAAACTTTGGTTAAAAATTAAATTTGCATTTCATTTTAATGGTTCAAAAAAAGTCAGGCAAAATGGTCGGCCCTCGTGCATGTTCACTTCATGAAATCTGGCCCTCTTTGAAAAAAGTTTGGACACCCCTGCTCTACATGATTCAGAATTTTCCACAGTGTACTGCCTTCTAACTAATCCCATCTCCCCACCACTGCCACTGATCCCATTAACCCCTCAGCATTGTCACTGATCAGTGTAAATCCCCCCAACATTGGTGGACGGTGTAGAAGTGTCACCTTAGATGGGTGGTCAGTACATATCTCCTTGAAATCCCTCTTTATATTGGTGGGTGGTGTAAAATCCCCCTTTACATGGTGGTCAATGTAGAATCCCCCACTATATATACTTGCCAAAGTTTAACAGCTTTGCTCTACATCAGTCATGTCCAAAGTCCGTCCCGCGGGCCAAAGCCTCCGGGAAGCTGACAGCACGCCGCGCCAATAGCAGACACTGAGTTATGTCCCTGCGGCAGCTGCAGATCTCTCAGGGCCTGTGATTGGCGGCGGGGATTGGCGGTGGTGATTGGCTGTTGCCGCAGGGACATAACTCAGTGTCTGCTATTGGCGGCGCGTGCTGTCAGCGTCCTCGCATGTTGGATAGTGAAGTGAAAGCGCTCGGGGAGAAAGATAAAGAGAAAGAAAGAAAGATAAAGAGAAATAAAGAGAAAGAAAGGTTTTATACGGCCCCCACTTGCCCCCAGCTTTTCTCACTCTTGTGGCCCCCCTGACTCCGCACATTGACTTTGAAAAATCTGTTGCTACAGTGAGTTCCCGAGCGCCTCGCATGTTGGATACTGAAGTGAGAAGCGCTCGCTCGGGGAGAAAGATAAAGAGAAAAAAAGAAAGATAAAGAGAAAGAAAGATAAAGAGAAATAAAGAGAAAGAAAGATAAAGAGAAATAAAGAGAAAGAAAGAGAAAGAAAGAGAAAGAAAAAGAGAAAGAAAGATAAAGATAAGTCAACAGACAGGCTTTATTATAATATGTAATGTACTTTAGAATGTTCCTGACATATATTTCAGCTTCCTGGATTTTTTTTTTGATCCAGCCTTCATATATGAAAGGCAGATTTATTTAACACCTGTTTAGATTTGTCATCCATGTGACAAAATTAAAAGTATGCCGTTTGCAATAAACTTTGGTTAAAAATTAAATTTGCATTTAATTTTAATGGTTCAAAAAAAGTCAGGCAAAATGGTCGGCCCTCGTGCATGTTCACTTCATGAAATCTGGCCCTCTTTGAAAAAAGTTTGGACACCCCTGCTCTACATGATTCAGAATTTTCCACAGTGTACTGCCTTCTAACTAATCCCATCTCCCCACCACTGCCACTGATCCCATTAACCCCTCAGCATTGTCACTGATCACACCCCCTACCCCAGCATTGCCACTAATCCCAGGAGTCCTAGGAGTTTTCTGTATATTGATGGGTCCCCTCACCTCCCCAGCCCATGGAGTGCAGGCAGTGAGGAGATGATATGCTGTAACCTCTTGCAACCAATTAGTGAGTGGTAAGGATGTGTAGTAACCTCTAGCAACCAATCAGTGAGCAGTATTGATGTACAGTAATCTCTAGCAACCAATTGCCAAGCAGAAGTCATGTGCTGTAACTTATAGAAAATAATCAGTAAGCCATAATGTGTGCTGTAACCTTTAGCAGCCAGTCAGTGAGTGGTAATGATACACTGTAACCTCTGGCAACCAATCACAATCGCTGTCTGATATGATTCAGTAAACTGATTTTGAGTCTAGCTGCAAGAAAATGTTTTCCCAGGGTCATATATTAGCCATATATTAGGTGTGATGATCAAATGTTCAAAAACATTTGGCTATATAATGTAATTATTGACATTTGCTTGCTACAGCTCATCGTCCAGGTTGTAAGACCAGGGCTTTTTTTCCTCAAATAGGTGCAGGTACTCCTCCCTTGTCTCTGCCCCTACCCACCTCCAAGCACTGTCCCTTGTCCCTCCCCTTACCCACCTCCCAGTTCCTCTCCTTTAAGAGAATACAGAACCAAGTATCGCTTAATGATAACAAGAAGAACAACAAAATAGATTACCTCCATAAACAAAATACCCCTTCAGAATAATAGATCCTTCCAGCAATAATATATCCCCCAGCAACAATACAACCCCTGCTACAAAATACCCCCAAAAACAACAGATCCCTGCCAGCAACAATCCAGTAGATCTCCCAGCAGCCAGCATCAAGAGACAATCCAGTAGCCAGCAACAATTGACCACTCCCTCAACTGTAGATCTCTACCAGCAACAATTGACACCCTAGCCACATAAGACCCCTCCAGCAACAATAGATCCCCACTAGCAACATCAGACTTCCCCAGCAACAATAGACCCTCCACAACAATGGATCTCCTCCAGCCACAATAGATCCCCCAGCTGCCAGCATCAGTAGACCCTCCAACACACCCCAGAACCCTATTCAGTGCTGTAGGTGTCAGAACTGCATTTCCCTGCGTTCCCACTGAAAAAAGCCCTGTGTGAGACAGATAGCGACAAGTCACAGTATGATCAAGGACAATTAGAAGTCTTCCCACGTCGTTCTTGGGATGTCCCCCCATTTGACCACCCTAAGGCTACATTTATACTTAAGCATTGGTGTCTTTGGACATTTGTCACGCTTTTCCTTTGCACGTTTGCACATGTTTTTTTTTTGTGTGTTTCCGGGCTTGAGTGTTTTATTTTAGCCAATGGAATGCTTGTTAATAGGAGGAGGAGATGATGGTTAGGTGTGAAATTGTGCGGAAAACGCACGTTATGTGTGTTTTTAAGGCACTTTAATTCAGTCTATTGGGACAAAAATACAAGTAATCATACCCCAAAGAATCTCCTGTATTTTTTCTGAACCGTGAGCGACAGCACATCACTCAGAAGTGAACGGGTACAATAGAATAACATTGAACGGTGAAGAGCTTGTGGAAATGCTCTTCAAGATGCTCAGGTGTAAATGGGAACTTCATAGCAAAAATTTGTAGCATCTACAAACCTCTCTACGTGCTTTCTCTGGCCAGCTGTATACAATTACAATGATCATCAGCAGCTACCCTGAATAACAAGAGTAGCTAGTCAGCAATTCTGTAGTTAGTAGGGATGGGCCCGGTGCTCGATGCGAACCCATGTTCGCATCGAGCACCGGGTGTTCGCTCGCTCGGCGAGCCCAGAACTATTTTGGCCGCTCGCATCACGTTCGTGTGATGCGAGCGGCCCCGCAATGCATTGCGGCCGGCGCGGCCGGCGCAGTGCATTGCTGGCTGATGATTGGCCAAGCATGCACTGTGACCCCGCATGCTTGGCCAATCACAGCGCCGGAAACTCGAAGAGCCATAATTGGCTACAGGCAGGACGCCTGTAGCCAATTACAGCTCAGGGGCTTTAGTACACGCCCCCTCTTATAAAAGGCCGCCACGCTGTCGGCGCCGGTCACATGCTGTTCCGGCGTAGATAGAGCAGGATCGTTCTGTGTCACTCTGCTAGATTTAGTTAGAGAGATTTACTTAGAGAGATTGAGTTAGATAGATTCATTTAGAAAGATTGATTTAGAAAGAGGGGCTTGTAGTGTGTTCGTGGCAGGCAGGCACTGGCAGGCAGTGGCAGCAAACAGAGCTCCTATATTTTGTTCCCAGAAGCACCTATAGGACTTGTAGTGTGTTCGTGGCAGGCAGGCAGAGCTCCTATATTTTGTTCCCAGAAGCACCTATAGGACTTGTAGTGTGTTCGTGGCAGGCAGGCACTGGCAGCAAACAGAGCTCCTATATTTTGTTCCCAGAAGCACCTATAGGACTTGAAGTGTGTTAGTCCCATCACACAGACCTACATTTTCTTCCCAGAAGCACCTATAGGACTTGTAGTGTGTTAGTCCCATCACACAGAGATCATATATTTTTGTTCCCAGAGGCACCTATAGGACTTGAAGTGTGTTAGTCCCATCACACAGACCTACATTTTCTTCCCAGAAGCACCTATAGGACTTGTAGTGTGTTAGTCCCATCACACAGAGATCATATATTTTGTTCCCAGAAGCACCTATAGGACTTGAAGTGTGTTAGTCCCATCACACAGACCTATATTTTCTTCCCAGAAGCACCTATAGGACTTGAAGTGTGTTAGTCCCATCACACAGAGATCATATATTTTGTTCCCAGAGGCACCTATAGGACTTGAAGTGTGTTAGTCCCATCACACAGACCTATATTTTCTTCACAGAAGCACCTATAGGACTTGAAGTGTGTTAGTCCCATCACACAGAGATCATATATTTTGTTCCCAGAGGCACCTATAGGACTTGAAGTGTGTTAGTCCCATCACACAGACCTACATTTTCTTCCCAGAGGCACCTATAGGACTTGAAGTGTGTTAGTCCCATCACACAGACCTATATTTTCTTCCCAGAAGCACCTATAGGACTTGAAGTGTGTTAGTCCCATCACACAGACCTATATTTTCTTCCCAGAAGCACCTATAGGACTTGAAGTGTGTTAGTCCCATCACACAGACCTACATTTTCTTCCCAGAAGCACCTATAGGACTTGAAGTGTGTTAGTCCCATCACACAGACCTACATTTTCTTCCCAGAAGCACCTATAGGACTTGAAGTGTGTTAGTCCCATCACACAGAGATCCTATATTGTGTTCCCAGAAGCACCTATAGGACTTGAAGTGTGTTAGTCCCATCACACAGACCTACATTTTCTTCCCAGAAGCACCTATAGGACTTGAAGTGTGTTAGTCCCATCACACAGAGATCGTATATTTTGTTCCCAGAGGCACCTATAGGACTTGAAGTGTGTTAGTCCCATCACACAGACCTACATTTTCTTCCCAGAAGCACCTATAGGACTTGAAGTGTGTTAGTCCCATCACACAGAGATCATATATTTTGTTCCCAGAAGCACCTATAGGACTTGAAGTGTGTTAGTCCCATCACACAGACCTATATTTTCTTCCCAGAAGCACCCATAGGACTTGAAGTGTGTTAGTCCCATCACACAGAGATCATATATTTTGTTCCCAGAGGCACCTATAGGACTTGAAGTGTGTTAGTCCCATCACACAGACCTATATTTTCTTCCCAGAAGCACCTATAGGACTTGAAGTGTGTTAGTCCCATCACACAGAGATCATATATTTTGTTCCCAGAAGCACCTATAGGACTTGAAGTGTGTTAGTCCCATCACACAGACCTACAATTTCTTCCCAGAAGCACCTATAGGACTTGAAGTGTGTTAGTCCCATCACACAGAGATCATATATTTTGTTCCCAGAGGCACCTATAGGACTTGAAGTGTGTTAGTCCCATCACACAGACCTACATTTTCTTCCCAGAAGCACCTATAGGACTTGAAGTGTGTTAGTCCCATCACACAGAGATCATATATTTTGTTCCCAGAAGCACCTATAGGACTTGAAGTGTGTTAGTCCCATCACACAGACCTATATTTTCTTCCCAGAAGCACCCATAGGACTTGAAGTGTGTTAGTCCCATCACACAGAGATCATATATTTTGTTCCCAGAAGCACCTATAGGACTTGAAGTGTGTTAGTCCCATCACACAGAGATCCTATATTTTGTTCCCAGAAGCACCTATAGGACTTGAAGGGTGTTAGTCCCATCACACAGACCTATATTTTCTTCCCAGAAGCACCCATAGGACTTGTAGTGTGTTAGTCCCATCACACAGAGATCCTCTATTTTCTTTGCAGAAGCACCCATAGGACTTCTAGTGTGTTAGTGGCATCACACAGAGCTCCTATATTTTCTTCTCAGCAGCACCCACAGGACTTCTAGTGTGTTAGTGGCATCACACAGAGCTCCTCTATTTTCTTTGCAGAAGCACCCATAGGACTTCTAGTGTGTTAGTGGCATCACACAGAGCTCCTATATTTTCTTCTCAGCAGCACCCACAGGACTTCTAGTGTGTTAGTGGCATCACACAGAGATCCTCTATTTTCTTTGCAGAAGCACCCATAGGACTTCTAGTGTGTTAGTGGCATCACACAGAGCTCCTATATTTTCTTCTCAGCAGCACCCACAGGACTTCTAGTGTGTTAGTGGCATCACACAGAGCTCCTCTATTTTCTTTGCAGAAGCACCCATAGGACTTCTAGTGTGTTAGTGGCATCACACAGAGCTCCTATATTTTCTTCTCAGCAGCACCCACAGGACTTCTAGTGTGTTAGTGGCATCACACAGAGCTCCTCTATTTTCTTTGCAGAAGCACCCATAGGACTTCTAGTGTGTTAGTGGCATCACACAGAGCTCCTATATTTTCTTCTCAGCAGCACCCACAGGACTTCTAGTGTGTTAGTGGCATCACACAGAGCTCCTCTATTTTCTTTGCAGAAGCACCCATAGGACTTCTAGTGTGTTAGTGGCATCACACAGAGCTCCTATATTTTCTTCTCAGCAGCACCCACAGGACTTCTAGTGTGTTAGTGGCATCACACAGAGCTCCTCTATTTTCTTTGCAGAAGCACCCATAGGACTTCTAGTGTGTTAGTGGCATCACACAGAGCTCCTATATTTTCTTCTCAGCAGCACCCACAGGACTACCGACTACAATGGCTGGAAGACCGCCAAGGGGAGGCAGAGCGTGCAGAGCCAAGAACACAGGGCAGGCAGGCTCTGTTTCTAGTGGACGTGGCCGTGGCCGTGGACGTGGTCGTGCATCGTCATCAGCACGTGGCCATGGGACACGCGCGTCTTTGTTTTCGGCAGCTGGACATGTGGAGCCGCATCATGCTGAAGGCTTGGTAGAATGGATGACCAAGCCCTCCTCATCCTCCTCATCCTCTCTCACCCAGGCTCAGGGTACTGGCAGAGCAGCTGCCAACGCGTACTCAATGGCATCATCAGCCACCCCTTCCCTAGACCCACCATGTCCTCCTGAGGAGTCCCCCGAACTCTTTGAGCACAGTGTTGGGTACATGCTCCAGGAGGATGCCCAACGATTCGAAGGCTCGGATGATGATACCCAGCTTGAGGAATCTGGCAGTACTGTTCCACCAGCTGCAGCTTACTGCCAGGTTTGCTCTAGTGGTGAAGAGGGAGGGGATGATGAGGTCACTGACTCCACGTGGGTGCCTGAAGGGAGAGAGGATGAGGAGGAGGACGAGGAGGAGGAGGATGTGGCGTCACATGTCCAACGAGGCAGGATGCCCCCTGGAGGCCAGGTAGAGGCCAGCACAGCAACTGTACAACACCGCAGAGCTCCGCCTGTGCAGGGCGCTGCCTCTGCACGTTATCAGAAAAGTTCTTTGGTGTGGGCCTTTTTTGAGACGAGTGCATCAGATCGCACCACTGCTATTTGCAATATTTGTCTCAAGCGTATCTCGCGTGGCCAAAACATCAGCCGCTTGGGCACCACAAGCATGACCAGACATATGTCGACCTGCCATGCAGCTCGTTGGCAGGTACACATAAAAGACCCACACCAAAGAACTAAGCGGACCTCTCCTTGCTCCTCATCAGCTGGGATCTCCATCCCCACTACACCTTCAGTCCTCTCTGAAAGCTGCTCTGAGAGGACTGAAGGTGTAGAATTAGGTGTGTCACAACCAAGTACTTGCAGTACACCGACGTCCGATTGCAGCAGGCAAATTTCCCTGCCCCAGCTGCTGGACCGTAGAAAGAAGTACACTCCCAGCCATCCACATGCCCAGTGGTTGAATGCTAGCTTGGCTAAATTGCTAGCACTTCAACTGCTGCCTTTTCAGTTGGTAGACTCGGCCCCCTTCCGTGAGTTTGTTCAATGTGCGGTTCCTCAGTGGCAGGTTCCCAAACGCCACTTTTTCTCACAGAAGGCGATTCCGTCTCTCTACCGGCATGTGGAAGGCAATGTCCATGCCTCGCTGGACAGGGCGGTCAGCGGTAAGGTGCATATTACCGCTGACTCATGGTCCAGCAGGCATGGACAGGGACGGTACCTTTCTTTCACGGCCCATTGGGTCACTCTATTGGCAGCTGGGAGGGATGCAGGACAAGGTGCAGTAGTGTTGGAGGTTGTTCCGCCACCACGCCTCCAAAACGCTACTACTGCTACTGGTTGTGACACACCTCTCTCCTCCACCCCCTCCTCTTCTTCTTCCTCCAGTGCTCTGTCCTTGGAACCAGCGGTGCTCCGTAGGCGTACAAGGGGCTACGCAAGTACGCAGGCAAAAAGATGCCATGCCGTGCTTGCGCTGGTGTGTTTGGGGGACAGGAGCCACACTGGGCCAGAGGTTCTGGCAGCTCTGCAGGGGCAGGCCGAGAGGTGGTTGACGCCACGTCAGCTTAAGCCAGGAATGGTCGTTTCTGACAATGGCACCAACCTCCTCTCCGCCCTGCGACAGGGGCAGCTCACCCATGTGCCCTGCATGGCTCACGTCCTCAACCTGGTGGTGCAGCGGTTCTTGGGCAGGTTCCCAGGCTTACAGGATGTCCTGAGGCAGGCCAGGAAAGTCTGTGTGCATTTCCGCCGATCTTATAATGCCAGTGCTCGGCTGACTGAGCTGCAAAAGGAGCTGAACCTGCCCAAGAACCGCCTAATATGTGACATGCCCACCAGGTGGAACTCAACGTTGGCCATGCTGCAGCGACTGCACACGCAGCAGAGGGCCATCAATGAGTACCTTTGCGACTACGGCACCAGGACAGGGTCAGGGGAGCTTGGTTTTTTTTCCCTACGTCAGTGGAGCATGATCAGGGATGCATGCACTGTCCTCTCACCATTTGAGGAGGCCACGAGGATGGTGAGCAGTGACAGTGCATGCATCAGTGACACTGTCCCTCTTGTCCACCTGTTGGAGCATACGCTGCGTGGGATAATGGACAGGGCACTTGAGGCAGAACAGAGGCAGGAAGAGGAGGACTTCCTTGCCTCTCAAGGCCCCCTTTATCCGGACAGTGTTCCTTCTGTCCCACCCATCACACAGGAAGAGGATGAGGAGGAGGAGGAGGAGGAGGAGGAGGAGGAGGATTGTGTGAGCATGGAGGTGGAGCCTGGCACTCAGCATCAGCAGCAGCAGTCTTTTAGGGATGATGTACAGTCCCAACAAACCAGTGGACTTGTACGTGGCTGGGAGGAGGTGGCTGGCGATCATGTCATCCTCAGTGACCCAGAAGACTCCGGACCGAATGCCTCAGCTAACCTACGCTGCATGGCCTCCCTGATCCTGCAAAGCCTGCGGAAGGATCCTCGTGTTCTTCGGATCAAGGAGAGGGACCATTACTGGCTGGCCACTCTCTTTGGTCCACGGTACAAGGGTAAGGTTGCGGACCTTATCTTGCCGTCGCAGAGGGAGCAGAGGATGAGACATCTCAGGGAGGCCTTGCAGAAAGGTCTGTGCAACGCGTTCCCAGAAACTGGGAGGTTACAAACTCCTGGTCCTGGGCGACGAGTTGCTGAGGCTTCGGTCAGTAGCAGAAGGAGCGGTGGGGAAGGTGGACGTCTGACCGATGCGTTCAGACAATTTTTTAGTCCGCAGCCCCAAGGTATGATCGGTTCCAGCAACCATCGCCAGCGTCTGATATACATGGTGCAGGAATACCTTGGGGCAAGGTCAGACTTGGACACCTTTCCCACCGAAAATCCTCTGGCTTACTGAGTCCTGAGGATGGATCACTGGCCAGAGCTTGCACAGTATGGAATTGAGCTACTGGCCTGTCCTGCCTCCAGCGTTCTTTCCGAACGCACATTCAGTGCTGCTGGAGGATTTGTCACTGATCATAGGGTGCGCCTGTCCACCGCCTCGGTTGATCGACTGACTTTCATCAAAATGAATCAGTCTTGGATCACCACCAGCTACCAGGCACCTGAGGCGGATATAACCGAATAATTTATAATGTCACATCCCTTCAAGACTGCCTATGCTGATGCTGAGTGACTGTCCTCTTATGTTCACTGACTATCCTCTTCCTCCTCCTCAATGATCCATGCCACCACACCAGTGCCTAAGGCACAATTTTTCAGCCCCTGTTTAACAGGGGCGTGTACATACAATTTTTAGAAAAAAATGCTTCGCAACACGTGTGACTGCTGTGCTCCAAGTACAGTATCTGTGAGGGGTTGCAGTGTTGTGGCACCAGCACCAGTGCCTAAGGCACAATTTTTCAGCCCCTGTTTAACAGGGGCGGGTACTTACAATTTTTTAAAAAAATGCTTTGCAACACGTGTGACTGCTGTGCTCCAAGTACAGTATCTGTGAGGGGTTGCAGTGTTGTGGCACCAGCACCAGTGCCTAAGGCACAATTTTTCAGCCCCTGTTTAACAGGGGCGGGTAATTACAATTTTTTAAAAAAATGCTTCGCAACACGTGTGACTGCTGTGCTCCAAGTACAGTATCTGTGAGGGGTTGCAGTGTTGTGGCACCAGCACCAGTGCCTAAGGCACAAATTTTCAGCCCCTGTTTAACAGGGGCGGGTAATTACAATTTTTTAAAAAAATGCTTCGCAACACGTGTGACTGCTGTGCTCCAAGTACAGTATCTGTGAGGGGTTGCAGTGTTGTGGCACCAGCACCAGTGCCTAAGGCACAATTTTTCAGCCCCTGTTTAACAGGGGCGGGTAATTACAATTTTTTAAAAAAATGCTTCGCAACACGTGTGACTGCTGTGCTCCAAGTACAGTATCTGTGAGGGGTTGCAGTGTTGTGGCACCAGCACCAGTGCCTAAGGCACAATTTTTCAGCCCCTGTTTAACAGGGGCGGGTAATTACAATTTTTTTTAAAAATGCTTCGCAACACGTGTGACTGCTGTGCTCCAAGTACAGTATCTGTGAGGGGTTGCAGAGATGTGGCACCAGCACCAGTGCCTAAGGCACAATTTTACAGCCCCTGTTTAACAGGGGCGGTAATTACAAATCTTGATCTAATAGTTCACAGCAGGGCCCATTCCTGCGCCCACCAAGAGTAACTATGAGGGCCTACAGTCTTGTGGCAACACCGTCCACCACCACCGCCAAAGGCCCAATTTTTCTGCCCTGTTCATCAGGTGCTTGCAATTACAAATCTTGATCTAATAACTCACAGCAGGGCCCATTCCTGCGCCCACCAAGAGTAACTATGAGGGCCTACAGTCTTGTGGCAACACCGTCCACCACCACCGCCAAAGGCCCAATTTTTCTGCCCTGTTCATCAGGTGCTTGCAATTACAAATCTTGATCTAATAACTCACAGCAGGGCCCATTCCTGCGCCCACCAAGAGTAACTGTGAGAGCTTACAGTCTTGTGGCAACACCGTCCACCACCACCCCCAATTTTTCTGCCCTGTTCAACAGGTGCATGCAATTACAAATCTTGATCTATTAACTCACAGCAGGGCCCATTCCTGTGCCCACCAGTCTTGTGGCTACACCAACATCTAATAGGGCAAATTTCTGCAGAGTATATACGCCAGGCCCCTACTTTCAAACATCCAACTTACAAACGACTCCTACTTGCAAATGGAAAGAGAAAACAGGAAGTGAGAGGAAATCTACCCCTAGGAAGGGAAATTCTATCCTGTTAGATTTAATTTGGGAAAAAGGTATCTCCTCTCTACTGATACTTTATCACCAATCCTTGTTTCAATTAAAACCCCACTTTTTCCAAAAACATTTGTCATTGGGACGGAAAGTGAGGTGACATGTTCTGAACAGATGTGCAAAGACAGCAAATGTTACAGGGGTGATAACCCCTCCCTATGTTCTCCAAAAAGCTTAAAAATAGATTTTTTGGGGATGGAGCTACACTTCATAATGTACCTGTTCAGATTCTACTTAAGAACAAACCTAAAGCCGCAAGTGGTTTTAAATGGCTTCTTTTTTTCCTTTACAAATGTCATTTTGTGCAAGGACAGTTCTAAACACGGGAAACACATGCCACTTCACAGGCATACTTTAGACACCCCCCAGGTACCATATTTAAAGGAAAATTTCACTTTTTTTTTTTCACTTTATGCATCATTAAAATGACTGCTCCCGAAAAAACGTTAGTTTTTAAAAGTTCTTTTTGCATTGATATATGTCCCCTGGGGCAGGACCCGGGTCCCCAAACCTGTTTTATGACATTAACATGCATATTGGCCGTTGTAATTAGCACTTTTGATTTCGAACGTTCGCGTCCATTATAACGTATAGGGTTCGAAAATTTGCGCGAACTTTCGGTCCGTTCGAAGGTTCTGGTGCGAACCGAACCCGGGGGTGTTCGGCTCATCCCTAGTAGTTAGCTCCAAATGCTCCAAAAAGTCAATCACTCAGCGACTTGGCTACAAATTGCTGGTTTTTGGGCAGTGTCTTACAAATGAACAGAAGCCAGCAGTCCCTAATCACTTCCATTGCCTATTAGGATGAGTGCCGAAATGCCTTGATGTACTTGATGAGCGTTACACCCACTGCCTGAATGTTTCCTGCCAAACATTTCAACATCATATTTAAATATTTGAATTAGAAACTGTCTTCTTCAGTAGTTCTCTATCACTCATTGGCTTACGCCCCATACACACTATTAGATTTTCTGCAGATTTTTGGCTTCAGATTTACCAAAACCATGTAGTGCAAGGGCCTGCCTGATTACATACAAATTAAAACTCTTAAGATTTGACCTCATATTATATGATTTTGGTAAATCCGAAGACAAAAATCTGTAGAAAATCTAATAGTGTGTATGGGGCTTTGGTGTTCTTGCTTGTAATGCCAAATTATATGTATTGAATAAATAAACTTTGCTTCAGTATGCACACAATGCACACAGAAAGTTTTTTTCTTAACTAATCAATGTACAAAACTGAAAATCAGGAATAAAAATAGACCCTGTGTTTTCATCTGCTTCCATTAAAGTGGTAGTAAACTCTGTACTACCACTTGTACCTACAGGTAAGCCTAAAATACGGGAAAACTAGGTGGGAATGGGCACACGTTGCCATTAGTCAAAATGGTGGATCCCTTGCTTCCGGTGTTGATGATTAATTTGCTCTAACACTGGGATGCATTGATATAAAAACAATGTAGGACATCATCTCAGCAGCTTCCTGACGCAATCATTAATTGTGAAACGCGTAGAGGCTGCTGGGAGTTTTTGACGTCACTTCCTACCAAACGCAAGCGAGGCTTGGAACGCAAACGCTGACCAAGGAACACACAGGGGAATGCACACTGGCATCCCATACACACGGCTGGAACAGTTTAGTGCCGGCTTATGGGCACAACGAAATGTGAGTGTAATGGTTCTTTTTTTAACCTTTTTAATAAATGAAATGAGATATACTACACCATGATGGTTATTTATTTTCCAGGAGAAAAAGTAGAACAAGAGAGGCTAAAGGTGCCGACTGACCCATTTTCTGGAGTGGTCCAAATTAATGAACCAAAGGCGCATATTCACCTGTTACTGGTGAGTGGCCATTCTGTAAGGTGGTGGTGGAATCACAAAGAGGTGGAACTTAGTAGCACAATTAAGAGATGAATTCATAGGAGCAAATTGATCACTCACTGAGGCTATTCATCTTGGACTTTTTAGTCATTTTGGAGTCATTCACTGCACTGAGAGAACTGGGATATTTATATTTATATATTGTTTGTTTAGATATATTGGTTCACCTTTGTCACTGATATATGGTTTCTTTTGATTCACCTGTATATGTATTTATTTTTGTATAAATAGTTTATATATATATTTTTTTACATATATTTGGGTATAGGAGTTTGCACTTTTTGTATTTTCACTGAAGGGAAAAAGTGATAAGGTCTGAGGACATTATATTAAAACACTGGGTAGGGGTGCAGAGCAGAACGTGAGGAGGCTCGGCAACATTGGGTCACCAATATATATTGCTGAGGTAGAAGGTCACATATAGTAGTGGTGGCACACAAATTTATCTAGAAGTTGGCGCAGTCCATATACAAAAAAGCCTAAAATAAGGCTTACCCATATGTACTGTGAATATCTCCTAAAATTGTACAGTTTAGGAGATATTCAGAGTGCATGCAGCTGATGACATCATCGGCACATGCGCTCTGAAGGTCTGGCTTACAGTGCCTTCAGAGCCCGTGCCAGAAACGGTGGCTTCCGCGTGCATGCGCAGGGGGGATGTCCTTGCGGCACCGGGCCAATCACATAGCCGGAGCTCGCGAACAAGGAAGAAAGATGGGGGAACATGTCAGCCCTCTCAGCAGTGACTTTATAGGGCTGGAGGGCTTTGTTCCAAGGTGAGTATTTCATATTGTGTTAGTATGCGATGCATACTAGCACAATTATGCCATTGTCTTTGAACATAGGCGGTTTACAACGGCTTTAAAGGTTCAATCCAATACAAATTGATATTTCACTTTTTGATATAAACAGGAGAGTATAAATGAACAAAACTGAGAGTATAAATCAGGGGAATTTAGTGAAAAGTTGCCAGTTTGGCAAAATTCGTAGGATTGAATGATGAAGGAGAAATTACAATGGTTTTGGAGGGCTTTATATTGCCTCTGAAGGTCAACAGAAGCTCCTTTCAATAATCCTGGATCTGCCCATCCTGGTATGGCCCATCCCCCCAGAAGACATCACTGCTGACGAAACGCGTAGGGACACTCATGGCGTCCATCCGCAATAGTCATTGAGCACTGTTCTGTGCTTTTCAGCCTGCTGCTCCATCCTGCTGGGAAAACTAGCTTGTTGTGATATCTGTAAGCTTTTAATTAATATGGCCTTCACAATGGAGATATATATATATTTTTTTGGTACTACATACTACTACATACATACTACATACTGACTGTGGAGTTACGTCCATCTTCTCCCCCAGTGATTGTCCAGCCTGTGGTAAAATCTCATGCGTTTTCGGCCATTATAGTTTTTGGCCCATCTGCTCTGGTAAGAGGCGTGATGATCTTTACTAGCCAGTGGTAGATCTCTTTGCACTTGAGTTGCAAGATCATATGTTAATGGTTTTATGTTCACAATGGTTCACACTACACATCAGCCTTGTATGATACATGGACACTTACATGCACTTTATCTTTCTCGTTATACTTTCATTAGTTTGTTACTGTCACAGCTTTTTAATTCATTACTTTTGAGGAATTATTCTAATATGCACGCTTAATTGTTTGCTGTTTCATAACGTATTTCTTGCAATTTATTTTTCAGATTTATAGCGCTGCTTTGGTATATATTTATAATCCTGGATCTGCACTTGTGCCAAAAAATAGCTCCTTTTTACATTATTTTTCTCAGAAACAATGAACCAGACATTGAAAATCTGTAAAAAATAAAAAATGTAAAGCATCAGTACACAAATAACAAAAAGAAGGAAAACACAAATATAAATAATACCAAGGGGCCTATTGATAAAGCAGCAAATATGGCATTCACCAAACATTCACTGCGGATGAATCAATCACTGTCATGTAAAACATTTGTACCAGGAAGATTCACCTGCAATGAATGCTTTGTAAAAGTCGCAATTCACTGTTTAATAAATACACATTTAATGAAATAAACTAATAATACTACCCTAAGTACACCAACACCCCCTGAAAAACACATTTGAGAAAGGATGTTTCAACCTGAAATAAAAAATATAATTGGTTGGTGTGGTTATTTTAAAGCTGAACTACAGGCAAATAGACGAATGAAATACAGATATGGGAGCTGTTTTACATGCCAGGGCATTTGTGTTTCTGTCTACCCAGTCCTAAGATTTACACAGCTCTGCCACACAACACAGCCCAGCCTAGTAGGGTCGGAGACATGATTTTTTCTCTGCTGCAGTGCAATACCATTTACATGTCTTGTCCCTCCCCCAGCCTGTGACTGGACAGAAAAAAGACAAGCGGCAGACTGATAAGCCCATTCCGCTGTCACTCTGCTCTCCCCTCCTATTACCATGCTTCTTGCACTGCAGCACAACCGATTGGCTCTGTAAAGGAAATTTGTAAGTTCTGTATATAATTGTATTCTATTTTATATGTACAGGGGGTCCCCGAGTTACGAACTCGTTAGGAACTGCCCGCCTGTTCTTAACTCGGAATTGTTCGTAAGTCGGCCGCGCATGTGCAGACCGACAATTACGGACAATTACGGACTTTTCCGATGTTCCGTCGAATGCCGTTCTGCACATGCGCGGCAAATTACGGACATTTCCGATGTTTGCCGTCATTTTCCGAGGCTCCGTCTGGCCGTGCATGCGCAAACGGACGAAGGACGGCGGAAAATGGCAGAGGGTCCCCGCATCGCCCGGTTCGTAAGTAGGGGATTGTTCGTAGGACGGGCGTTCGTAAGTCGGGGACCCCCTGTATTGCATGCTGCCCTCACTGTGCACACGGCACTAATAATGTTTTCAGTACATGTTTGCTTTCTTTTGAGTCCTGATTAGAATTAGCCTGCCTATGTTACGCCCCTTGTTACCATAAAGTACAATTGTAATATTAATGTGATACCTACGTAATCATGTGTAAAAAAATCTTCAATTGCGTCATAATAAAGAAGAACAGTTATTTGGAAAGATGCGTATGTATCTTTTGTGTCTGTTCCCTACTTGTGCTGCTTCTTCCTCCCCAAGTCTGAGTTCTTCTGTACAGAGAATGCAAAAGACTGATGCCGATTTCAGGTGCTTACAGTGTCTACATTTAAAATATACATTTATAGATGTATTAATGAATACTGAGATGTATTTATTTGCGTCTTACCATATATCTATGGCAACATCTGTCCATTTATCTTTTTTTTCTGCCAGTATTTATCTTTCACATGTCACTTCTGATAAAAGTAAAATGCTGATTGAGGCATATGACTGTTAACTCTATCATTGCCAGGTCCTTACATTTCAGAATATAATTATTTGTTTAATTGTGCATACAACTGGAAGGTAAAGAAACTCTGCAATATTTTCTTTTTTGGGGAATCTACATAAGTAAAACCTTCTGAATGTCAAAGCTTAAAGTACATTTGATTTCACATTGGTCACTTGCTGTACTGTATCTATGGGAGAGCAGAGTTGTCACCCCAAGCCAGTAAGTCTGTTAAGATTACAGAACATCTTCCCCTATTCTTGTCTTGCTGATGCCACCATCGAAGACCATATCTTAACACGTTATACATTGCATCAGCACAGTTCAGTTCAGAAGAATTCTTGCTTTAGTAACATCCCTGTGACAACACTTGACAGAGGTAGTATAAGTACTTAGAAATAGTACTTAACAAATAGGGCTTAGCTGTGACAAGGGTATAGACTGTGGCTCACATACCTTTAGATGGGATGCTTCTCATTCACTTGGCTAACAGTCTCTGTGTGCTTTCCCAACTCCGGGACCATCTCA
This sequence comes from Lithobates sylvaticus, assembly GCA_028564925.1. NCBI lineage: Eukaryota > Metazoa > Chordata > Amphibia > Anura > Ranidae > Lithobates > Lithobates sylvaticus. Next base: position 155,830,599 of record CM053037.1, read on the forward strand.
GGCAAGATCAACTCAATGCTAGTGTCTACATCGCAGCATCCATGGCCTTGCTCTTACTTTCCATCGCTTCCAGCCACCTATGGAACCACTTCCACAACTTATCTACCCTTTTAACCAGTGGTGGAACTACCAGGGTCGCAAATGTCACACTTGCAACTGGTCCTGGTGTTCTGCCTCTGGTTAAAAGAGTACATAAGTGGTAGAAAGTGGTTCCATGGGTGGTTGGAAGCCATGTAAAGTAAGAGGAAGGCCATGGATGCTGCAATGTAGATACTAACATTGAATTGAGCTTGCCCGAGATGGACCCAGAGTTGGGAAAGCTAACAGAGACTGCTAGCCAAGTTGTGGAAAGTAAGAGGCTTGGTTCACACTGCTGGGACTTTGGTAGAACTTGCTCGCGACTTTTGTGATTTAACATTGCAGTCTATGGCACTTAAATCACACCAAATTCGCAAAAACATAGTGCAGGAACCTTTTTTTCATCGATTGTTTGAAATGAAAGGCTTGATTGAAAGCTGTGCAATGCAGCACAGCTTCTTTCTTTTTTTTTTTATTTCTTTATTTTAGTTGTCATACACACAGAGAAAAAAACAATTTCATTAATCCATCAATCATATAAGCTCCAACGAATCCAATCAAAATCCAATTAACAGCATTACTCCTATCTTAAATACATCCACAGAAAAAACAATAACTAGTTATTTGAGATAGACCCCATTCTATCTTCCGTTAGACATGCTTTCTCTTGTATGCCCTGACAACATACTTTACTAAGAAGAAAAACCTCTACATATCTGAAGAGGCAAAAGGAGAAAGTAAGAAGCCCCATGAGGGAAATAATTCCTAAAAAAAAAGAGAAAAAGATAGAAAGAGAGAAGAAGAAAAAAGAGAAGAAAAAAAAAAAACACTGATAGGGGAGGGGGAGTCGGAGTTGGAGGGAAAATGTACAGAGGAAAAGGCGAGTTTACTATACCATCATCCAGGGAAGTGAGGGCACCCCAAGGCCCCCCACTCCTCTCTTTTTTAGGGAACTCCCTTTTTCTGGGAATTTAAATGTATTCCATTGGCCCCAAGTTTCTAAATATGTCTCCTTTCGATTTTGAGCCGATAATAACAAATCCTCCATCCTATTAACCTCTTCGAATCGCGTGACCCATGTAAGAATTGTGGGAGGGTTTGTATCTCTCCACTACCGTACGATACATGATCGAGCAGCGTTAATAAGATGGCGCAAAATTAACCACTTCAATACAGGGCACTTATACACCTTCCTGCCCAGGACAATTTTGAGCTTTCAGCGCTGTCGCACTTTGAATGACAATTGCGCGGTCATGCTCCACTGTACCCAAACTACATTTTTATCATTTTGTTCCCACAAATAGAGTTTTCATTTGGTGATATTTGATCACCTCTGCGGTTTTTATTTTTTGCTAAACAAATAAAAAAAGACTATAAAATTTGGAAAAAATAAAAGTTTTGGTTTTGTTTTTGTTATAAAATGTAAATAATTAAGTTTCCTCTTTCACTGATGGGCACTGATAAGGCGGCACCGATATGGTGGCACTAATGAGCGGGCACTGACGGGCGTTTCGCACTGTATTTCAGTGCTTACTCATAGCTAGCTAAAGCTATGAGTAAGCACTGAAATACAGTGCGAAACGCGTCAACTCTGTACCCCCCCTTTTGTCGAGTTTTGGATTGAAGTGGTTCTGGCTTTTAAATAAACCTTTTTGAATTTTATTTTCCCGGTGTGCGGCTGTCCGGAGTTCTTCCTGATTTTCAATTTGCTGTGCTATTAGCCAGCACCTGGGGCTCTCACACAGGAGCAGGAGCATTCGCTTAGAAGGAAAGTCCTAGAGCGGTGGTTATCTGTTTCTATCAGTGGTAGGCATTGTCAGTGGGCACTGATTGGCAGCTGCCTGAGCATTGATTGGCAGCTGCCTGGGCACGGATGTGCATTTCCCTGGGGGTCTAGGGGGGCATACCTGGTGGTCCAGTGTGGTGGCATCCCTGGTGGTCCTGGGCGGCATTATGGTGGTCCTGGGCATGATCCGAGGGGGGGCTGCGCTAATAAACAATCAGCGCAGACCCCCCCTGTCAGGAGAGCCGCCGATTGACTCTCTTCTACTCGCGTCTATCAGACGCGAGTGAGGAAAAGCCGATCAATGGCTTTTCCTGTCTACATCGTGATCAGCCATGATTGGACACGGCTGATCACGTGGTAAAGAGTCTCCGTCAGAGACTCTTTACCTAGATCGGTGTTGCGGGGTGTCAGACTGACACACCGCAACAACGATCGCCGTGATGCACGCCTCCGGGGGCGTGCAGCGGCTTAACCTCCCTGGCGGTGTTCCCGAGTCTGGCTCGAGTTGAGTTTTTTGTACCCAAAGCGGTAACCCCGAGCCAGACTCGGGCTTGTGGTGCAGGATACAGGGGGAAGTTACTTACCTTTTCCCCTGGATCCTGCGATGTCTCCCCGCTGTGTGAGCGAGCCGTCTGCTCGCTCGATTCACACAGTGCCCGAGTGCCGCTGATCTCCGTTCCCTGCGACGTTCCGACGCACGGGAGCGGAGATCGGTGCCAAATTCAAAAAAGTTTAAAAACACAATACACATACAGTACTGTAATCTTACAGATTACAGTACTGTATAAAAAAAATACACATCCCCTTTGTCCCTAGTGGTCTGCCCAGTGCCCTGCATGTCATTTTATATAATAAAAAGATTTTTTTCTGCCTGGAAACTGGAGATTGTCCATAGCAACCAAAAAGTGTCCCTTTATGTCAAAAGTGGTTTTAGACCAGCTAGAAAACACCGATAAAAAATTTGAATCACAATTTATCATCAAACAATAAATTTAATGACAGCGACTATTCTGCAACTGAGCAAATTTCAGTGTTTTTGATTTGATTACATTATTGAATCATTTTTATATATATTTTTATTATATTATAATTTATGATTTTGTGTTTCAAACTTTATCATACCCGAGATGTCTACTAGACTCTGGTTCGGACAGATTTAAGTGAGTAATTCATAAGAATTGCATGCCTACAATATAAAAACGCCAAATTTCCATGCAAAATAATTGTACCGCTTTTACCACTAAATTCCAGACAGAATCATACCGCCAGGGAGGGTAATATCCTGGCCACGTCATATGACGTGCGGTCAGGATATTGAAACCACTTTCCCGCCGCCATTCTGCTATATGCAGGCAAGTGGTTAATTTACTATATGTTTTCCCCGGTATGTTTGAGACATGTTACAAAAATAGGGCTGGATCTTCTGGGAGGTTATACTCAGTAAATTTCTGTGCTATCCGCCGTATCTCCCTCCAGAAGTACTCCAGTTTTGGGCAGGACCAAAGAACGTGGACTAGAGTCCCTCTTTCCTCCTGACACCTCCAACATTTGTCCGGGATCTCCGGAAAGAATTTATTAAGTAATGAGGGTGTACGGTACCATCGTACCGTACGGATATTGAAGATTTCAACGCAAGATTTACTATGTACCTATATTGTGCCTGGGTGAACGTCATGTCTAATGTCATTTCCCACTTCATTATATGTGAAGGGACATAATCCTCTTGGGGGGCAACCAGTAGTGTATACATTTACGAGATTAAGTGGGAGCAAGGCCCCGTCCCCTCACATAGTTGTTCTAAGGGTGTCAATGTTCATTGAAATCTGTCTGGAGGTGGGAGAGTGTTAAGGAAATGTCGCAACTGAGCTCCACTCCAGAAATCAAGACAGAAATGGTCGTTGGATGAGGTGAGTTCAGGTAATGAGGGCCATGTCCCGGTCGCTATTTGTATAAAATGCGAGGCTTGAAAACACTGTGAGTCTGAAAGTTTCCTGAAGGGTCCCTGTAGTCCCAGAGGGAAATGAACATTCCCCTACAATAGTGTATAGGGGGGAGTTGAAAGATGATAATAAAGTGGTGGAACATATTCGAGAGCAAATACGCAGGGTAGGGCCCAAGGTTGGGTGCTTTTTGAGAGCTGAACTCAAGTACCAAACCGCACGACGCAATGGGACCTGAAACTGTGATTGCTCGATCTTTGACCATATTTTAAAGCTTGCATGCCTACACCAGTCTACTAGTCGCGCCATATGAGCCGCCTAATAATATTTCTGCATATCTGGTACCGCTACCCCCCCCCATATTGTTTAGGCATTGTCATTAAACGGCGTTGAATTCTGGGCCTTTTATGGGCCCAAATGAATTCAGTTATCATCTTATTAGTCTGTTTAAAGAATTCTGGGGGTATGCAGAACAGCTTCTTGTGCTGCCCCCTCTGCGGTACATAGAGGTTATAAGAAGCTGATACCAAGTTGAATTTAGCTACTCACCCTGCTTGTTTTTTAACAAAATACATTTAATAATAGAATGATGAGCACTTAGCTGCATTAATCTGTGTCCTTTATATCCGCCTGGAGTTTAGCGTTAAATTACTTCTAAGATGCATACTTATAACAGGGAGTTTTCAGACACTGACAATCAGCCTGATAAAAATAGAACAGCAGTGTAACATATGATATGGACGGGATTAACAATGAGAAGGTATTGAAGTCCTATTTCATTAATTATTATTACATTCCTGTATAACTCACTCATATATACGTGGGTGACATATATTATAGACATGCCAACAGCGCTGCATCGTAAACATGTTGCATAACCACACGGCTGTTTGTTGTTATTTTGAAACTTGATGCATGAGAACCGGGAGAAGAGGAACAGGTGCCGGAGTGATGATATATGAATAGGACATAGGAAGAGATTAGGACATATAGAAAGGACACAGGACTAACATACACAATATTGTCAAAAGTATTGGGACACCTGCCTTTACACGCACATGAACTTTAATGGCATCCCAGTCTTAGTCCGTAGGGTTCAATATTGAGTTGCCCACTCTTCACAGCTATAACAGCTTCAACTCTTCTGGGAAGGTTGTCCACAAGGTTTAGGACACATTCCCATAGACTCACTCCTAAACCTTGTGGACGGCCTTCCCAGAAGAGTTGAAGCTGTTGTTGCTGCAAAGGGTGGGCCAACTCAATATTCAACCCTCCGGACCAGTGTTGCCAACCGTCAGTATTTTTAAACAGGCAATTTTCTCCTGCCAGTAAAAGGAAAAAGTTGCCAGTAAAAAATATGGCTGTGATGTTCGGCTCTGTCCAGAGCTGATCAAGACCATCCGAGTCCCCACAGTGTGATCAGGCGGCTCTGGTGGAGGCAGTGCCCGAGCATGTCATGTGATGTCATGGTGCCAGGAAGCCAAGCAGAGCGGCCAGAGCCTTGTGTGTGGGTCTGCAGGACAGGAGCATTGCAGGTCGGGAGTGGGAGAGTCAACTTCATGTGTGTGTGTGCCTTCCTATTCTAATTTCTTGCCCCCCTGAGCCCTGTTCCTGAGCTACTTACTTACTTACTATATCGAAATAAAATAAGAACAATGTTTTTTGCCATAATAGCTACCTTAAATCACATTGCTAATTGCATATTGTAATTGTTTGTAGCCTAAATACTAAAATGTGCACTTAAAACTGTAATTTTGTAACTTTTGGAAATACCAGTAAAAACTTGGCTGTGCCAGGAAATTTTTGGTGTCGGGTCAGTAAATTTCAATCTGGTAGGCAACCAGGTTGAAATTTGGTTGGCAACACTGCTCCGGATTAATGCCCCGTACACACGGTCGGAAAATCCGACCACAAAATCCATCGGATTTTTTTCGACGGATTTTGTCCGACACTGGTGTTGCATACACACGGTCGGACAAAGTTGTCGGAAAATCCGATCATTCTGAACGTGGTGACGTTTGTTGCCTATGACGGGACTACGTAGAGGCTAGTAGCCAATAGCTTTGGTCTTGTAATGTGATCTGAGCATGCGTGGCACTTTGTCCGTCGGAATTCGCTACACACGATCACAAAAAGTCCGATAGGACTTTGTTGTTGGAAAATTTGAGAGCAGGAGATAAAACTTTGTCCGTCGGAAAAAGTCCGATGGAGCCTACACACGGTCGGAATTTCCGACAACATTGTCCGATAGGACATTTTCCGTCTGAAAATCTGACCGTGTGTATGGGGCTTTAGACTGAGATGTCAGTAAAGTTCATGTGCTTGTAAAGGCAGGTGTCCCAATACTTTTGACAAGATAGTGTATGTTCTGTCTGAATTGCCTTGATTGAAAGTGATGAAGTTAGCCATTCTCATTAGAGCCTTAATTCAAGGTTGGTCATAAATAAAAATGAAATGTTGGTGTCCCCCCTCTTATAATGCTAATTTTGTCTGCAGTGGCTCTAATTATTCTACAGTCCCACAGGCTTCCTCCATGCTGGGTCTGCTAGTGACAACTACTATTTCCCATTCATGTTGCTGCCCCTCTTGCCAATGTCATCCTGTACAAAGCAGGACTAGCAGCCACCGCTGAAGCCCACATTGTCCACAATGGTGTGATGGGCCTGCCCACTAACCGGGGAGGCAGAGAAAAAGAACCGAGTGCCAGCTGCCACAGAACTGCAGAATAAGGTAATGTAAGGTAAGTATTCCCCCATATTAGAACCCACCTACACAAAACAAACACTATTAGGTTTATTTACTAAAGGCAAATCCACTTTGCACTGCAAGTGCACTTGGAAAAGTGCCTTTCGCTGTAGATCACTGTAGATCTGAGGGGGAAGCTCTGACATGAGGGGAAGCTCTGCTGATTTTATAATCTAATCATGTACAAGCAAAAATACTGTTTTTTTTGTTCTTGCATGTCTACAGCGACTGCACTTCCAAGTGCACTTGTAGTGCAAAGTGGATTTGCCTTTAGTAAATAACCCCCTATATCCTGCATATACAGGGTAAGGATGGGACGCCAACATTATACATTTTTTAATGCAATATTAAATCCAAAACCCAAAATGTAATATATTGCAGCATATCAACCATTAGATGGCTGTATTCGTTTTCTTTTTTTGGCTTTTTTCCCTTCTGTTTTCACCTGGTGATCTGGCCAGTAACACACCTTCTGTATTAGAATGTTCCCACTCTGGATGAAGGAGCACTGGAGGCACCTTTGGACAGCAGCATTGTCAGTCTGGGAGGGTTAGATACACTAGCAGATTTAAATACACAAACAAATTGAAGTTGAACCCCAGCTAACACATAAAGCAGAGCTCAACCCAAAAGGGGAAGCTCCATATGTCTGCATCCTACCCCCTCCGCTGCCACATTTGGCACCTTTTGGGGGGGGTACCTGGTTTTGACAAGCATGCCGTGGGGAATTGAGCTGGAAGTCCCCCCCCCCTTCCCCTGCAGCCTTCTGGGATACTTCACAGGTCCCAGAAGACTACGGCCCATTCACAAAGCGCAGCGCGTATCGAGCATGCGCTGTAGGTAGCCAGCTGTGAAGCTGCAAGGCTTCCCTTAGTCAGGATGGAGGGGCCAGAACCCGTTGGCTGATTGAATCAGCTCGGGTGAGGACATGGCTGGATGCCTGGACAGTTAAGGGCTCTAACATTAAAAGTCAGCAGCCACAAAAAAAAATTTGGAGCTCTGCTTTAATAAGCAGTTACAGCAACAGGTTTTTCCTTTGGGGATAAATGTTTTATATAAGTAAATAAAAGCTGATGCTTGTAACCACCTCTGTCAGTGTTAAAATGGTTTGTCTCATTCCTGTAACTGCAAGAGAGCTTGTTCTTTTGAAAAAACAACAGACTTACCGGCCAGTTGAAAACAGAAGAAAGAAAGCAGCTACAAAAATGTAAACTAATGCATCCACGGTGGGCGATCCACCACATCTAAGGACCAATAAGCTGCAATATATTACTTTTTGGTTTTTGGGTTTAGAAACACTTTAACCGCTAGCCGACCAGCGCACAGCGATTTACGTCAGCACAATGGCACGGCTGGGCAAATGGACGTAGAGGTACAGTACGTCCGCTTTAAGATGCAGCATTGTGGGCGCAGGCCGTGTGCTACGTGACCATGCCCGCGGGTTCTGTGGACTCGATGTCCGCCGGGGGCCTGCGATCGTGTCACGGAGCGGAGGAAAGGGGAGATGCCTTTGTAAACAAGGCATTTCCCCATTCTGCCTAGTGACATGACAGAGATCACTGCTCCCTGTGATCGGGAGCAGTGATCGCTGTCATGTCAGTGGAAGCCCATCCCCCCACAGTTAGAATGACTCCCTAGGACACAGTAAACCCCTTAATCGCCCCCTAGTGTTTAATCCCTTCCAGTGTCATTTACACAGTAATCAGTGCATTTTTATAGCACTGATCGCTGTATAAATGACAATGGTCCCAAAATGGTATCAAAAGTGTCCGATGTGTCCGCCATAATGTCGCAGTCATGATAAAAATTGCAGAATGCCGCCATTACTAATAAAAAATAAAATCTATAAATCTATTCCCTATTTTGTAGACGCTATAACTTTTGCGCAAACGAATCAATATACGCTTATTGCGATTTTTTTACCAAAAATATGTAGAAGAATACATATCGGCCTAAACTGAGAAAGAAATTTGTTTTTTTATATATTTTTGGTGGATATTTATTATAGCAAAAAGTAAAAAATATTGTTTTTTTTTCAAAATTTTCGCTATTTTTTTGTTTATAGCGCAAAAAATAAAAAACTGCAGAGGTGATCAAATACCACCAAAAGAAAGGTCTATTTGTGGGGAAAAAGGACGTCAATTTTGTTTGGGTGCCGCGTCGCACGACCGCGCAATTGTCAGTTAAATCGACGCAGTGCCGAATCGCAAAAAGTGGTCTGGTCTTTGGCCAGCAAAATGGTCCGGCCTGAAAGTGGTTAAACTCTTCCTTTCAATCTTCATGATCTCTGGATGATTTGGAGATAGATATTGGCCATGTGTGATCAATGCATTGCCACAAAGGATTTACAGCACACTAACTTGATATTTACAAAATTAATTACTGCTTTGAATGTCATAAACTGCCATGTCATAAACATGCCATCACTAAATTGTCCCTTCTAGTAAAGCTGTATAAGAGGTAAACACATCCTGTCACATGTCTATGTAATGATAAATGGCTGATGTATCCATGTGATAAGTGCACATAGGGATGGCATTAGGTTACATGGCACCAGGTGTAAGAATTTCGTTTGGGGCATCCTAATACCATCATCACACAATTTCTAACAAAAAATATCACATATAGTGAATCCGGAAAGTATTCACATCGCTTCACTTTTTCCACATTTTGTTATGTTACAGCCTTATTCCAAAATTAATTAAATTCATTATTATGCTCAAAATTCTACAAAATACCCCAAAATAACAAATTGAAAGAAGTTTGTTTGAAACCTTTCAAAATTTATTAAAAATAAAAAACGAAAAAATCACATGTACATGAGGCTAGGTTCACACATATGCGAATTGGATGCATTTTGAACCGCATCCAATTTGCATGACATGTGAAAGAACATTGCTTTCTATTGTGCCTGTTCACATATGTCTGGTGCAGCCAGAGTGCGGATTCAGTGTGAATTGAAAAAAGAGTCCTGCCAGTTTTCAGAGCAGTGCGATCCAGCTCAGGTGCGAATTCAGGCCCATTGACTTCTATGGGAACGCTTCTGAATCGCATATGTCATTTAGTTGTGAACAGGATAAAATCCTGACTTGATCTTGATGTAATCCTGACCTGATACTGTTCAAAAATGGACCTGAAACAACTACCGTAGTTATCGGCGTATAACACGCACAGGCGTATAACACGCACATTCATTTTAAGAGGGAAGTTTCAGGGAAAAAAAATCAAAATTTAAATAAGGGACTTTGAAGCAAAATAAGGGTCAGTGCCCATCTTCAGCCTCACCAGTGCCATCAATGCAGCCTCATCAGTCCACATCAATGCAGCAGCCTCACATTGCCATCAATGCAGCAGCCTCACCATTGCCATCAATGCAGCCTGATCAATGCCCATCTGAAGCCTCACAAGTGCCATCAATGCAGCCTCATCAGTCCACATCAATGCAGCAGCCTCACCATTGCCATCAGCCCAGCCTGATCGATGCCCATCTGCAGCCTAGAGGGGACAGTGAGGGGGGTGGGGCAAGCGCCGACAGAATGCATACAGTGAGAATCTCCTATGGTAGCCAGAACAGTGGTCCAATGGCAGCCCAGGAGGCGGGACTTCCTATTACAGAGGCCACCAAGTAAACAGGAGATTCTCACTGTATGTAATCTGACAGCACTCATCCCGCCCCCCCCCCCTCCCTGTCCCCTCCGAGGCAGCTAAATTTGAAGTATTGGCATATAACATTTCATTTTCATGGTAAAAAGGGTGAGCGTTATACACCAATAAATACAGTTGGGGGGGGCACCCTGACCCTAACCTTTAGGGAAAGGGGGGCGCAGTTTGGCATCTTTGCCCTGGGCGCTGCCTGACCTTGTCCCGTCACTGGTTATATGCCAATAAATACAGAGCTACAATTCACACCGCACATGTGTGAACCCAGCCTGACACTCAAAATTTAGCTCAGGTGCATCCTGTTTCCACTGATCATCCTTGAGATGTTTCTACAACTTGATTGGAGTCCACCTGTGGTAGATTCAGTTGATTGGACATGATTTGCCACGCACCTGTCTATATAAGGTCCCACAGTTAACAGTGCATGTCAAAGCCCAAACCAAGCCATGAAGTCCAAGGAATTGTCTGCAGACCTCAGAGACAGGATTGTATTCAGGCACAGATCTGGGGAAGGGTACAGAAAAATGTCTGCAGCATTGAACGTCCCAATGAGCACAGTGGCCTCCATCATCCGTAAATGGAAGAAGTTTGGAACCACCAGGACTCTTCCTAGAGTGGATCGCTCTGCCAAACTGAGCGATCAGGGGAGAAGATCCTTAGTCTGGGAGGTGACCAAGAACCTGATGGTCACTCTGACAGAGCTCCAGGGCTTCTCTATGGAGAAAGGAGAACCTTCCAGAAGAACAACCATCTCTGCAGCATTCCGCCAATCAGGCCAGTATGGTAGAGTGGCCAGACAGAAGCCACTCCTCGGTAAAAGGCACATGATAGCCTGCCTGGAATTTGTCAAAAGGCACCTGAAGGACTCTCAGACCATAAGAAACAAAATTCTCTGGTCTGATGAAACAAAGATTGAACTCTTTGGTCTGAATGGCAAGCGTCATGTCTGGAGGAAACCAGGCACCGCTCATCACCTGGTCAATACTATCCCTACAGTGAAGCATGGTGGTGGCAGCATCATGCTGTGGGGATGTTTTTCAGTGGCAGGAACTGGGAGACTAGTCAGGATCGAGGGAAAGATGAATAAAGCAATGTACAGAGACATCCTTGATGAACACATGCTCCAGAGCACTCTGGACCTCAGACTGGGGCGAAGGTTCATCTTCAAAAAAGGACCCTAAGCACACAGCCAAGATAATAAAGGAGTGGCTACGTGACAACTCTGTGAATGTCCTTGAGTTGCCCAGCCATAGCCCAGACTTGAACCCTATTGAACATCTCTGGAGAGATCTCAAAATGGCTGTGTACCGACGCTCCCCATCCAACCTGATGGAGCTTGAGAGGCCCTGCAAAGAAGAATGGGAGAAACCGCCCAAAAATAGGTGTGCCAAGCTTTGTAGCATCATACGCAAAAAGACTTGAGGCTGTAATTGGTGCCAAAGGTGCTTCAACAAAGTATTGAGCAAAGGCTGCGAATACTTGTACATGTACATGTGATTTTTTATTATAAATTTGCAAAGATTTCAAACCATCTTCTTTCACGTTGTCATTATGGGGTATTGTTTGTAGAATTTTTAGGAAAATAATGAATTTAATCCGCTTTGGAATAAGGGCTGTAACATAACAAAATATGGAAAAAGTGAAGCGCTGTGAATACTTTCCAGATACATTGTACATTATGTTAAAATAGGAATGAGCAGTCATTGGAGGCCATTACTGTTGGGGGGAAAGTCTCGTCAACCCTGGCTCTACATAGAAACCATACATCCCCAGCATTGTTGCCCCTTATGCATAAGCAGTTTTCTGGGGGGGAAAAAACATTATTTTTCTGCAGAAATGAAAGTCTGAACAAACAAAAAACCCAGGAGACAGTAAGACTTAAGGGACTATTTACTTCTCTGTGGAGCACTAGCGCATTTGTGTTAACGTGCGTTTCCCTAAGGCAGCCCATTCAAAATGAACTACCAACAAACCCTAACGCAACACAGTAATGCATTATTATGTGCGTTAAAGCGACACAAATGAGAATCTGGCCTGTGATGAGGATAAACTAATATGTTTAACATCTGATTTCAAAGATTGCCCTAAGGGTGGCAGAAAGTGCATTTTGACCTAATTTTACTCCTAGAGGCCAAAAATGGAGGTGAGCATTTAATTTAGAGCACAAAACTGGAGCATGCATGGCACAATAGATGCATGAATTTTGAAAGACTTTGTGCACTATTTTCACACTGGTGGTTGGAAATATATATTCTTCATTGACTCTATTTTATTATGGACATTTGGGGGGAGATTTATTAAAACTGATGTACTCAGAATCTGGGGCAGCTGTGCATAGTAACCAATCAGCTTTCAATTTCAGCTTGTTCAATTAAGCTTTGACAATAATGCTGGCCATACACTATACAAAAAAACGGACGAACCCATTTTCGAAAAACGAACGTTCGGCCGCGAGCGCAAACGATGGTGCCATCATGTAATGGCCGATAAATCGTTCAATGAACATAAATAAAAAAATTGATGTTCGTATTTTTACATATACCTAGTGCAGACAGGTCGGACGGGAAACACATTAACCTTTCAAATTATCGTTCGCTCGGCCGAAAATTTCCAAACTTGTCCTTCGTTTTTTCGGCTCAAAAACGTCCAAACGATTATCGATTTTGTGTCCATTAACTGGCCGAAAAATCAAACGAACGTTCTATGGCCGAATTTTCGGCCGATTTTTCGTATCGTGTATGGCCAGCTTAAAACCTGGAAGCTGATTGGTTACTATGCACAGCTGCACCAGATTCTATGTGCAAACATTTTAGTAAATCTCCCCCACTGTGTCTCAAAAGAAGGATATAATATGCATGTAAAGTTGTGCTACATCATTTATGTTTATTTATACTGTGATCTGTAGGTATAATCATTTTTAATAAGGGTTCCCTGAGACCTAAAAATGTTTTTAAGGGTTTCTCCAGGGTAACAAGGTTGAGAAAGTGCTGGAGAGGTTGTGGTTAGGAAATCTGGTGGGACTGTCCTGTTTTTACTCAACTTTGGAATGGGGTCAAGGCACACATATCTCAAGTCCAAGACACCCTTCTCCCAGACGCCCACCTCAGTGTACCATAATGTGTCTCAACTTACGAATTCTTATACAAGAAAAGTATATTGGCACATCTTATTAAAACTGTCAAAACCCTGCTTTCCAGAATAGGAAAGGATTTGAAGGTTCAATAATTTGGAGGCCGAACACTGGTGATTTTCTCAGAGAGACAAATATGACAAATTTTATGAGATTCGGGCACCTTGGATACACCACCCAAGTAAAAATTCCTCAATAAAAACCTAACCATTTTTGATCAATGCCCAAAATCCAAGCACGTAGCCCTTAGACCAGCCATTCTCAGCCAGGGTTCTATGGAACCATAGGGTTTCTCCATTGGTTGCTAGGCATTCCTTAAGCTGTGACTGATTGGTCTTCTTGATGGTGCCTGCATAATTCTGGGGCCAGCTGCATTACACCATGATCTTTTTAGCTGTCTGTAAGGGTGATATTCTGAGTATCACTGTATTGGGAGCATTCTTCTCACTGACCACCAGTGTAAGGAGATGTCCCCCCAGCAGGTTGTGCCCATTGGTGAATACTGGTGGTGAACACTCTTAGGGCTTAAGCCCCCGCCTTTTTGGTACGGCCTTAAGGTCGTTTCCACATGTAGACTTGGAATAATAGTAAAAATGAGGCACCTGATGTCCAAAAGAATGCAAGTTTGATGGTAAATTAATTTACCATCAAACTTGCATTTCTTTGGACATTGGGCACACCTTCTTTTCTATTACACCAATCTAAGTGGCATTTTTCTCACTGATCCTTGCTTAACCACTTTAAGACTAGGTAACATTCATGTATGTCATTAGGTCTATGCCCCCGGTCACACCAGTACGACTTCAGGTACGATATGCAATTTCCAAATCGTACCTGAAATAGCATCTAATGTATTTCTATAGCAGTGTCTTAAAAAAATATGATTATAAAATTAAATCGCTCTTCTTTAAATCGTACCCGGTGTGACCGCAGGCTTAGTGGGTATACGGGGATGATTGTTTTTTCAGCGGGCGATAGGCTTCTATGTAAAAGCAATCCTAGCAGCTAATTAGTTACTGGATTGCTCTTACGGGGCGTGGGAAGGGGTCTTCTCCACCTGCCACCCTCTGTTGCTTTTACGGGCTCTCCCATCCCACCGGTGAGCCCAAGACTGAAGCTGGCTGTTCCGCTTGCTTACCATATAAGTGATCAGGTACTGGATCTTCCCTGATAACATTGTTTTTGCGGTTGTTCCCTGAAACCTGAAAATTACTTCAAGGGTCCCTCTGAGGTAAAAAGATTGATAAAGACTGTTCTAGATACTTCCACTGTAATAATCACCTTCCTCTTTTCTTTTTAACCTGATCAGCCCATTCAACTGGCAAATTCATTGTTTGGTGGTTGCGCCACCCCCCTCTTCCATTAGCACCTTTTACTTATTGGTCTCAATTACTGATAGTTAATATGCTCAATCGCACTGGCTTTTTCTCCTCTATGGTTAACCTTCCTATTCACTCCCTTTCTCCCCCTCCCCCATTCCCAGATCCTCCGGTTCTTCCAGTTTTTTTTTCTTTTGCAATGTTATATCTATATCGGTAAAATACTCTCCATCAGCGTCTATATACTATATTTCTCAATTGTTATTTTCAATTGTCAATTGTACTTCATCTATACTTGAAATGTTGCGTGTTTGAGCACTGAAGGATATATTCTTGATGAAGCAGAAATAAAAATGATATAAAAAGATAAAATGTGGCTGATCTGAGTAGATCTTTATATTACATAAATAGCCGATATTTTAGATTTACTGTGCCCTCAGTAGAATTTGACCTTTCATCTCTATCTAATGCATTTGTAAAGGAGAACTGCTGATCTGAATCTGTTATGAAGAAATATGAAGACTGATACAATGCCTAGGAAGTGTTTCATCAGCTTACATTTTATAACTAGACCAGAGGTAGGCAACCTTTTGAGCACAGTGTGCCGAAAAATGTTTTCAAAGAAATTGAGCGTGACGATTTTATAACAAAAACATTTTAACTTCACATTCTCAATCACAAACAAGATTAAAGTAAATGCTGTAAACTACTTTAGTAGTGAGAAAATAACATCCTGCACTCTCTCGCCTCAGATCTGTCCCAATTCCTGCACCTTCACACCTCAGATCACTGTCCCCCCTGCAAATCTGCCCACCACTGTACCCCCCCCCCGGCTCATCTGCCCCACCACTGTAACCCCTTGCGCATCTGCCCCACTAATACACCTCCTTTTACATCTGCCCCACTGCTCTACCCCCTGCTTTTCTGCCCCAACACTGAACCCCCCTGCTCATCTGCCCGACCACTGTAACCCCCCTGCTCATCTGCCCCACCACTGTAACCCCCTATACATCTGCCCCACCACTGTACCACCCTGCTCATCTGCCCCACCAATTTACCCCCTTTCTCATCTGTTCCACCACTGTAACCCCCTATACATCTGCCCCACCACTGTACCACCCTGCTCATCTGCTCCACCAATTTACCCCCTTTCTCATCTGCCCCACCACTGTAACCCCCTGCACCTCTGTCCCACCACTGTAACTCCCTGCACATCTTCCCCACCACTGTAACCCCTTGCACATCTGCCCCACTACTGTACTACCCTGCACAACTGCCCCACCTTTGTACCCCCCTGCTTATCTGTCCCACCACTGTAACCCCCTGTACATCTACCCCACCACTGTAACCCCCTACTCTTTTGTCCCACCACTGTAACCCCCTGCTCATCTGCCCCACCAATGTTCCCCCTTTCTCATTTGCCCCACCACTGTAACCCCCTTTCTCATCTGCCCCACCACTGTACCTCCTGCTCTTTTGCCCCACCACTGTAACCCCCTGATCATGTGTTGCACCGATGTACCTCCTTTCTCCTCTGCACTCATCTGCACATCTGCCCAACCTCTGTACCCCCTGTGTCTCTGCCCCACCGCTGTAACCCCCTGCTCACCTGTCCCACCAATGTACCTCCTTTCTCCTCTGCCCCAACACTGAACCCCCTGCTCATCTTTCCCACTACTATAACTCTCTTCTCATCTGGTCTAACACTGAACCCCCCTGCTCATCTTTCCCACTACTATAACTCTCTTCTCATCTGGTCCAACACTGAACCCCCCCCTGCTCATCTGTCCCACCACTGTAACCCTCTGCTCATCTGCCCCCTCACTGTACCCCCCTGTTTTTCTGTCCCACCACTGAACCCCCTTCTCATCCCTCCCACCACTGTACCCCCTTGCTCTTCTGTCCATTACTGTAACCCCCCTGCTCATCTGCCCTGTCAATGTACCCCTTTTCTTATCTGCCCCACCACAGTACCTCCCTGCACATCTGCTCCACTGCCATATCCCCATGCTCTTCCATCTCACTAATGAATCGTCTTTTCATCTGTCCTAACACTGAACCCATCTGCTCATCTGCCGCACCAATGTACCTTGTGCACATCTGTCTCACCTCTGTTCCCCCTGCTCTTCTGTCCCACCTCTGAACCCCTCCTGCTCTTCTGTCCCACCTCTGAACCCCTCCTGCTCTTCTGTCCCACCTCTGAACCCCTCCTGCTCATTTTCCCCACCACTGTACCCTCCTGCTCATCTGCTCCACTGCTGTACCCTCTTCTCATCTATGATATGCAGAGTGGTGAAAGGAAGCAGAGATGAGACACATCTACCTGTCCTGGCACACTCATCCCTGCTGATCTACCTCTTGCATTCAACCCACGTGCTTGTATATGATGTATGTGATGTCACATACAAGCATATGAAATAGATGCGCAATGATGAGCTCAGGTCAGGGGCATTTTCTGAAAGCGGTGGGCCTGTGTGCGGGATCATAAGTTGGGCCCCCTCAGCTAAGAAAAAGTGTTTGGGTGTGATTTTCATTGCGCTGAATACTGGCTGTGACTTAAAAAGACACAAAGTGCAGAGGGGTTCAGTAGTAAGTGACGCAAAGGTTCAGGAATTATTTCAACAAAGTTCCCAGAAGCTCAACGGTCCTTCCACAAACTGTCACCTGATTGGGGTTTTCTCAATCACAGTGAAATTCCTTCTTTCTGAGATTGGTAGTGGCAACCAAGAGAGTTATCTTCCTCCAGATGGTGGACGGAGCTAGCAGGACTATGAATGGCATTAGCAGTGGCCAATGACAGTCCTCCTCCTGGAAACAGAGACCGCCCCCCCTAGCAGAACTGCACCCATTCTCTTCCCCATCACAAAAGCTGACGATCGCATCTACAGTTAGAGAACCAAACAATGTTTCCCATCTTTTACAATGTGTGGGGGCACAGTGCATCCCCCTCATTGTAGGTGCGGTGTGTTGAATTCTGAAATTGGAATGCATTATTGTCTCACTGACACTTCCCTGTGCTGCTCTGCTGATGGGGAGGGAGTCGAGTGTCGCAAACGAGGCTTGGCGTGCCACTTGTGGCACCAGTGCCGGGGGTTGCCTACTCCTGAACTAGACTTTATTGCAAGACAGTAGCCACAATCTGTCTGTACAGGTCTGATCCTGTGACAGCTGATCATAGAAAAAGAGACCCCGCCAGCAGCACGCTGTCCTTTATAGTCAAGAAATAGATAGCATGTCGAATGTACTCTGATACATTTTCCGGTAATGAAATGTATAACACATTTTCAGGTGAGGTTATTTTCCAGCCAGATGTGAGCTTTAGGCATCAAAATCTGAGATAATATTTGTACTCAAATCCACATTGCTTACAGACAGTAGATCATAGGTGTGTGCAGGGTGTGTGTCAGGTGTGCCTGGGCACGCCCTAATCACTCTGTGCAATGCCAATTCCCGCTATTGCCTGGGCTTCCCCTGTAACGACATATTCGGCGACACATCGCAGTTTTCTGCGGAAGTTACGTTCCATCGCCGCCATCTTGCTACACCCCCACACTCGTCCACAGTAAGGATACACTAAGAAGGGACATCTTGTTACACCCACCTGAGTTTTGCATTTTACACGTATTTATAACAGTAAAGTGAGTTTCTATAGTACAGTACTTAGAAATCCGTCTGACTGGTTAGATGTTGAATTTTAAAAGCTGAGATGAGATGAGCAGGGTTGCCGCTGCTTTTAAAATTGTAGATCTAAGTAGTCAGACGGAGTTGTAAGTCCTGTATTTCACTATGACTTTACTGTTATAAATACGTGTAAAATGCAAAACTCCGGTGGGTGTAACAAGATGTCCGCTTTCCCCCTTCTTAGTGTATCCTTACTGTGGACGAGTGTGGGGTGTAGCAAGATGGCGGCGACGGAACGTCACTTCCCTAGCAAACTGGGATGGGTCGCCGATTATGTCGTTACACCCCCCGTGTTCCACCCCTCCACCGCAGTCCTGCTGGCTCCCCTCCCAGCTGCTGTTTCAGGATGGAGAGTGGGGAAAACGGCTAATCAATATGGTATTTACCAGCCCCTTCCTTTTCTAAATGAACACACTCACTGTGTTCAATCATAACTGAAGCATAGTAAACTGTGAAAAGCGATTTGATAGGGCCGCAACACGGGAGTTTTTAACCCCTTCTTTCGGGTTAAAAGCCCCCCGATAGCAGCCGAAATGCGCCGCTGAAACAGCGGTAAAGGCCACGGCCCCAGTGTCTTAATGATGAATGGAACCGCAAGCATGATGCACATTTTTTGAACTTTTTGCAAATGCACAAAACCCTATAGTGTGACTGTAGCCAGTCTCTCCATGTCTTTGGAGTATAGGAAGCAACGCTCTGCAAGCAGATAGTGTCCTGGCCAGGATTCAATCCGAGGACTCCATACATGGATGAGCGAGTTTGGGGTGGAGGAACTTGACTGGCCTGACCTCAATCCTTTAGAACCCCTTTGGGATGAATTAGAGCGGAGACTGCGAGCCAGGCCTTCTTTTCCAACATCAGTGCCTGACCTCACAAATCTGCTTCTAGAAGAATGGTCAAACATTCCCATAGACACACTCCTAAACCTTGTGGACAGTTTTCCCAGAAGAGTTGAAGCTGTTATAGCTACAAAGGGTGGGCCAACTCAATATTGAACCCTACGGAATAAGACTGGGGTGCCATTAAAGTTCATGTGCGTGTAAAGGCATGTGTCCCAATACTTTTGGTAATATAGTGTATCTCTGATTGCTCACTCTAAAGTTGAACCAGGGAAAATACAATATTGGAAGAGAGGTTGCAGATTGCAGAGACATTACATGAAAAAAGCTGTTTATATGTACCCAAAAGCACTGTTAAAATCCTGCTGAATTTGGATTTTATACAGTATTAAAATGAAACAATAACTGCTGTTTAATCCAAAACTGCTTGGCCAATAGGAGTACATTGTATATATATATCAGTGGCGGTGCGTGCATAGAGGGCGCAGGAGCGCCGCCCCCCCTCTCCTGCACCGCTCTATCACCAATAGATAGATTCATGCATTGCATGAATCTATCTATTGTCACCGCTGCCGCCCCCTATTCAGGTGTCCGGCCCCTGATCGGGCGCCGGGCATCTGAATTACAGTGGGGGGGGGTGTTGCTGGAAGCGCCCCTATTAGAGCTGTAAGCTCTAATAGGGGACCCTATTAGAGCGGTGTGCTCTAATAGGCTTCCCTAAGTGTAAACAGCGGGCGCACGGCTGTGCGTTCGCTGATTACACAGTATTGTGTTAGGGAAGCGAATACATCGCTTCCCTAACACAGACCCGCCTCTCAGCCAATCAGGTTGCCAGGTCTGTTACCTGTCACCTGATTGGCTGAAGTCACAGGCGCTGTGATTGGACGCTAGGCGTCCAATCACCTAGCGTCCAATCACAGCAGAAGAAGACAGGAGGAGCGCGGGAGAAGACATCCGACGGAGACACCGCTCGTCGCCTGACGCCGTCACCAGCTGCACACCGGGACAAGGTAAGTGCAGAGGGCAGGCAGGGGGCACAGTGGCAGCACTTGAGGGGCACAGTGGCAGCACTTAAGGGGCACAGTGGCAGAACTTGGGGCACAATGGCAGCACTTAAGGGGCACAATGGCAGCACTTAAGGGGCACAATGGCAGAACTTAAGGGGCACAATGGCAGAACTTGGGGCACAGTGGCAGAACTTGGGGCACAGTGGCAGCACTTGGGGCACAGTGGCAGCACTTAAGGGCACAGTGGCAGCACTTAAGGGGCACAATGGCAGAACTTGGGGCACAGTGGCAGAACTTGGGGCACAGTGGCAGAACTTGGGGCACAGTGGCAGAACTTGGGGCACAGTGGCAGCACTTGGGGCACAGTGGCAGCGTTTGATGGGCACAGTGGCAGCGTTTGATGGGCACAGTGGCAGCACTTGGGGCACAGTGGCAGCGTTTGATGGGCACAGTGGCAGCGTTTGATGGCACAGTGGCAGCACTTGGGGCACAGTGGCAGCGTTTGATGGGCACAGTGGCAGCGTTTGATGGCACAGTGAGGCTGTTTGTTTGCGCCCCCCCCCCCAAAAAATTTTGAGCACCAGCCGCCACTGATATATATATATATATGCAAGGATTCTATAAGTGTCACTGAAGGCCTTCTGAAGTTTGAGCATGCAGACATTATTCATGCAGACATTCTATAGTGATACATTAAACATATGAAGAACTTCTATAGGAGTACACATTGGGGGTTATTTATGAAAGGCAAATCCACTTTGCACTGAAAGTGCACTTGGAAGTGAATCTGTAAGTAAATCTGAGGGGTAGATCTGAAATGAGGGGAAGCTCTGCTGATTTTATTATCAAATCATGTGCAAGCAAAACATTTTTTTTTTTTTCTTGCATGTCTACAGCAACTACACTTCCAAGTGCACTTTCAGTGCAAAGTGGATTTTCCTTTAGTAAATAACCCCCATCGTTTTTTTTAGAAGTAGATTGAATGCTATAGAAGAACTGAAAGAATGTTGGACTTCTGTAGGAGTGCACTGAATTCTATAGGAGTACAATGCATTATATAGAAGTACACAGGATTATTTAAAAGTACATTGGATCCTACAGAACTTTGAACATATGCAAGCCTCTACAGGAATACATACTATTATAATTATTATATAGGAATATATTGAATTCTATAGGATACAGTGAATTTTAAATTTTGGATTCTATAAGAGTACATTTGATTCTATAGACATGCAGTGAATTGGATTGGATTGTATAGGAGTACAGTGGATTGTATAGGAGTATATTGGATTGTATAGGTGTACAGTGGATTGTATAGGTGTACATTGGATTGTATAGGTGTACAGTGGATTGTATAGCTGTACAGTGGATTGTATAGGAGTACATTGGATTGTATAGGTGTACAGTGGATTGTATAGCTGTACAGTGGATTGTACAGTGGATTGTATAGGAGTACATTGGATTGTATAGGAGTACATTGGATTGTATAGGAGTACATTGGATTGTATAGGTGTACAGTGGATTGTATAGGAGTACAGTGGATTGTATAGGTGTACAGTGGATTGTATAGGTGTACAGTGGATTGTATAGGTGTACATTGGATTGTATAGGTGTACATTGCATTGTATATGTGTATAGTGGATTGTATAGGTGTACGTTGGATTGTATAGGTGTGCATTGGATTGTATATGTGTACAGTAGATTGTATAGTAGAATGTATAGGTGTACCGTGGATTATATAGGTGTACATTGGATTGTATAGATGTACATTGGATTGTATAGGTGTGCATTGGATTGTATATGAGTACAGTGGATTGTATAGGTGTACATTGGATTGTATAGGTGTGCAGTAGATTGTATAGGAGTACAGTGGATTGTATAGGAGTACAGTGGATTGTATAGGTGTACAGTAGATTTTATATGAGTACAGTGGATTGTATAGGTGTACAGTGGATTGTATAGGATTACATTGGATCCTATGGGATCATACAAAGTGGAGTGGACGCTCCCCCCAATGACGTCACCCGGGATTACAATACCAGCTCTTTTCAGCCCTAGCCCCGCCCCCTCTTTCAACAATTTACACTGCAGAAGGTGACGCCACGGGCGGGGGAGTGGCCGGGTGACGTAGCCGTCAGCTGTTGAAGGCTGATTGTTGAGCAGTGAGAGAAGCCGGCAGAGGCTGAGCCGTACCCCGCACTCTGCACCTACCTCAAGCCGGGCTTCTGTATAGCGGACTCTAGGACAGGCTCGCTCTGTATCCTCTGCTGCACGGTAAGGTAATGCACCTCCAGCCTTCCTCTTCTCTCTGTGACCTGTACACTGCATTCCTTCTATCACAGGGGTCAGGGGTGGCTGCTCTTTGTTGTGTCCAGCAGGACAATGGTTAACTATCCATGGTGAATAAGTCTTCACCCCCTGGAAAGCTGTGACCCCCCCTGCCATCACACCAGCCTGGAGGTCACAGCTCCCCCCCTCCCCCAATCTGGAGGTCACTGGACCTGTCCAAGATCAGACACCATCCTACACTCCACAATGGTAGGCTGTCATCACCCCTGCTCTATGATGTCACCGGCTGGGGACAAATGTCATAGGTGAAGGTGGATGGCCAGCGCGGTGGAGGGGTGGACAGAAGAGGTGCCTTTGTATCCATAGGATGATCCAGGCTTTGTGTAGGCTCCAAGACAACACAGAACGGATATACAAGAGGGAGGAGGGGGGCGGTTACCGTGTCCCCATGTATAACGGATATACATGGGGACATGATGACAAAGATAACAAGATGGCCCCATGTATATCCCTTATATGGGTCACAATTGTGTCCCCATGTATATCCTTTCTTTATTATTAAGGATAGGCGGATATGCATGGGGACACCATGGCATCAGTGATAACAAACTGTGTCCCCATATATGTCTTGTATGGAAAGGGACACATAGTAATCCTAATGAGGAGGATAAAGGGATATACATGGGGACAACTAGGGCACCACAATTGCTAAAAATCGGGTAACAAACTGTGTCCCCATGTTCGTCCTGTGTGTGTATATATATACATATATATATATACATATCCTTTATTATTAAACATAATGGAGGGATATACACAGGGACACAATGATATCACAATTGCTAAATAACAAACCGTGTCCCCATGTATGTCCTGTATACAAGGGGACACAGGGAAACCATGTCCTTTTTTTACATAAAGAAGATACAGGGGAAACTATGACATCACTATTACCAAAAAAGAGATCACTTGTGTCCCCAGGATTGTCCCTTAAACACGGGGACAGGTAGAAATCATGTATATCCTTTCTGTGTTAGTGAAGAAGGGATACCTATGGGGACAGGTTGTATATCCTTCCTGTATTACGGAAGAAGGTGAAATACATGGGGGCACTTAAAGGGGGGATTTACTAAAACTGGGGCACTCAGAATCTGGTGCAGATGTGCATAGTAGCCAATCAGCTTCTAACTTCAGCTTGTTCAATTTAGGCTTTGACAATAAAACCTAGAAGCTGATTGGTTTTCTATGCTGAACTGCACCTGATTTTGTACCGTGTAGTTTTAGTAAATAACCCCCTTTTTTTGGTCATCTTTGTTTTATTAAAAATGGATTTCACATCTGCCTTAATCACTTAGTGTTAATTAGTGTTCTATTCATGTCCAGTGACTCCAGATCTTCTAGTTGACTTTGAGTCTTTTTTTTTTTTTGTTTTGTTAATTTTGTTTATTTATTTTTTGGTTCTGTTTGTATTGAATTTCCTATCCTTGATGACCAGCGTTTGTTGTCCTCTTAGTCTCTTGGCAGACCTCTGTGCCGCCTCCCTTGTTTCCTTCTCCATATCCTGGTCCTGCTGTCTCTTCCTGTTCTCTCTTCCCTGTGTAGTTTTTCATCTTCGTTCCTCCATCTGTACCTCTCCCTCCCCCCTCCTCCTCCTCCTCCTGGTTTCTCCTTCTTCTCCCTGAGTGAGCTCTGTGTATCCCGCTCCCTTGTCACTGATCCCCCTCCTCCTATTAGGCCCCTCTATAATGCAGAAAGGGGGGGGGGGGGTGACCAGCTTTTGATTTCATATAGACGATAACTTATTGGGTTGATGTGTTAATAACCGTCCCTGCCTTGCCCCCTCCCCCCCCCTCCCTCCTTCTGCCTAGCTTGCTCTGTCAATATGCAAATCCATAATCCCGTGTCTGCTGAAAGCTGGGATGCTCTACGCAGGGGGTGGGGTGTCCTCTGCAGGGGAATTGTGCTCGAATTTTTAGTCCTTCTATGGAAATGGGAATTATTGTCAGGTGTCTTGTGTGGGGATGGCGGTCCGAGCCTAATAAGTCAGTCACAGATTCGCCTAGACGTCAAGACGTACGCTTGCTGTAGAAGGCTTGCTGGTGACCTAGGGGTTAATATCCTCTGGCCCTAGGCTGTCCCCATATTGTGCTCTTTCACTTAGATGACTATGTGCCATTTAATTATTAGGATCTGTGACTGATAAAATATTTAGGTCAGATTTAATGAACTGCACTTATCTTTTATATTTGGAGTTTCATCATGAAAGATTAATCCCTTCTTGGAAATGTGCCTTTAAGCTCTAAAGAGTGTTAAAGGGGAAAAAAAAAAAAAACTTATGTGGAACGGCGCAGGAGATCAGTGGGAGGAGCCTGGGAATACGGAATAACCGGATATATTGTAGGTAACCATAAGACGAAGTGGTGGGGAGACCTGCTGGGGACGTATTTACTGGCTGCTCCGTTAGCGTACACAGTCATTGGAAATATGCCATGTTAAGTCTCATAGTGTGGAGGAATTTCACCCGTCTTATTTTTCACATGGATGCACCCGGTGACGTGGGGCTGATTTGCATATGACATTGAGCGTCACGCTTTCTCAGACTGTCCTCTGTTGAACTGCAAGGATGTAATGAGAATATCCCCGCTGCTCCGCTATATTAAGGTGTTTACCTTTCATCCTTGCGTTGCAACACGGTTATTCTATACTATAGATGTGCTGATCAGATGTTCAACCTGGAGGACATGTCACTGTAGCTTTTCATGGTGGCCTCTGATGAAACACAAGTTCTGCAACACTTGTGTGACTACAGGTTGTTCCTGGTTCCATTGTATCTATGCTGATCATTCATAGGCTACGGAGGGGAC
This sequence comes from Lithobates sylvaticus, assembly GCA_028564925.1. Lineage (NCBI taxonomy): Eukaryota > Metazoa > Chordata > Amphibia > Anura > Ranidae > Lithobates > Lithobates sylvaticus. Next base: position 155,855,940 of record CM053037.1, read on the forward strand.
AATGTTTTTACCGATATCTCCACTGCTTTGCTAAATATAGGTGTTTACCTTTCATCCTACTCATACATTGCAACACGGATATTCTATGGTATAGATCTGATGATCAGATGTTCAACCTGGGGGACATGTCACTGTAGCTTTTCATGGTGGCCTCCGACAAGATGAAAATTCTGCAACACATGTGAGGCTGCAGGTGGTTCCACATTGGTGCCTTTATTCTTGATGCTTTGTATCTCTGCTGATCATATATAGGTTGCAGAGGGGACAATGTTTTGCCCGATATCCCTGCTGCTCCGCTATATAAAGGTGTTTACCTTTCATCCTCTGCGTTGCAACACAGATATTCTATCCTATAGATGTGATCAGATGTTCAACCTGGGGGACATGTCACTGTAGCTTTTCATGGTGGCTTCTGATGAAACACAAGTTCTGCAACACTTGTGTGACTACAGGTTGTTCCTGGTTCCATTGAATCCATGTCCCTTCCGTAGCATATATATATATATATATATATATATATATATATATATATATATATATATATATATATAATATAGCATAGATTCAATGGAACCAGGAACAACCTGTAGTCATACAAGTGTTGCAGAACTTGTGTTTCATCAGAAACCACCATGAAAAGCTACAAAGTGACATGTCCCCCGGGTTGAACCTCAGATCACCACATCTATACAATAGAATATCTGAGTTGCAATGCCTGAATAGGATGAAAGGTAAACACCTATATTTAGCAGAGTAGTGGGGAAATTGGTCAAAACATTGTCCCTTCCGTGTAGCCTATATATATATTTAGCAATGTTTTGACCAATTTCCCCACTACTCTGCTAAATATAGGTGTTTACCTTTCATCCTATTCAGGCATTGCAACTCGGATATTCTATCGTATAGATGTGGTGATCTGAGGTTCAACCCGGGGGACATGTCACTTTGTAGCTTTTCATGGTGGCCTCTGATGAAACACAAATTCTGCAACACTTGTGTGACTACAGGTTGTTCCTGGTTTCATTGTATCTATGCTGATCATTTATAGGCTACGGAAGGGACAGCATTTTGACCAATATCCCCACTACTTTGCTAAATATAGGCGTTTACCTTTCATCCGGCATTGCAACTTGGATATTCTATCGTATAGATGTGGTGATCTGAGGTTCAACCCGGGGGACATGTCACTTTGTAGCTTTTCATGGTGGCCTTCGACAGAATGAAAATTCTGCAACACTTGTGTGACTGCAGGTGGTCCATGTTGGTGTCTTTATTCTTGATACTTTGTATCTCTGCTGATCATATATAGGCTGCGGAGGGACAATGTTGTGACCGATATCCCTGCTGATCTGCTATATAAAGGTGTTTACCTTTCATCCTATTCACACATTGCGGCACAGATATTCTATTCTATATAGATGTGATTAAGGTTTAACTTGAGGAACACAGCACTCACGTATACGTTTTTCTGTAGCTTTTCGTGGTGGCCTCTGACAAGATGCAAATTCTGCAACAATTGTGAGGCTGCAGGGCAGAGGCGTAATAAGAAGCTTCAGGGCCCCGGTTCAAGAAACCATTAACGGCCCCCTGACTGCCGGGGCCCTTTCCATTGGTCCCAGGGCCCTTTCCATTGGTCCTCTGGCCCTTCCCTCTGAGCCCAGGGCCTTTTACTCCCATTGCCAGTGGTGTATTTTGGTTTTGTGCTGCCCTAGGCAGGACCAAAATTGTGCGCCCCCCCCCCATCTAAATTTGTCCCATCCCAGCCACTTTAAAATTACGCACGCCCTTGCAGCGGCAACAAAGAATGTGGATTTTACCATCCATAGGCGACACTTTAAAAGCCTTTACATTTTACCACTTTAGATGTACAGAGAAGGTCTAGTGCTAGAATTACTGCCCATGACCTGACATTCGCTGTAATACATGTATTGGACAATCACTGTTTGTGTGTGTGTGTGGGACCGACACCCGATTTCGCCTTTGCGTTCGGCCACGGAAGGATGAGAGCACTTTAATCGTTTTATTTTTTATAATTAATTTATTTGATTTTTTACACTGTTGCTTTCATATTTTTTTTTTTATCACTTTTATTGCTGTCACAAGGAATGTAAACATCCCTGTAGATAGCAATAGTCATGTGACAGGTCCTCTTTATGGAGAGATCTGAGGTCTAAAAGACCTCAAATCCCTCCTTTGCACTTAAAAGCATCAAAAAATTGGTGTTTTTAAATGCTTTTGATTTTTAAAAACTGGCACCGATGGTTTCCGAGTAAACCGGAAGTGATGTCATGTCATCGCTTCAGGTTTACCATTTACCTCTTCAGGTTTACTGTTAGAAACAGCCGATCAAAGTCGATCCCGATTTTGCTTCGCTGACCGGCCTGCCAATGGATTCGCCGACTGGTTGCTTGGGTCTCCCGGTGGGAAGGGAAGAGCCCAAGAGAGCCACGGCAGAAGGGGGTGTCCCTTCCCGCAGCTTGTAATAGCAATCGAGCAGCTAGCAAGCTGCTCCGATTGCTATTACAAGAGAGCCAACCACCAGCTCTAATAAACGGTACCGGGGGGTGACTGCAGCTGCATAGTGCTGCGACTTATGATATAATTTGAGACAGCTTGAGGTTGAGTTACTAAAACTGGAGAGTGCAACATTTGGTGCATCTGTGTGTGGTAGCCAATCAGCTTCTAACTTCAGCTTCTTCAGTTAAGCTTTGACAAAAAAACCTGGAAGCCGATTGTTTTCCATGCAGAGCTGCACCCGATTTTGCACTCTCCAGCTTTAGTAAATCAACCACATAAAGTCGCTTGACAAATCAAAACACATTCATTTCAGTGGGTGCAATCTTAACCAATGTGACTCAAGGATTGGGAACAGTAATTTCTGTGATTTTGGTGTGATTTGAGTGCCGTAGACTGCAATGTTAAATCATAAAAGTTGCAATAAAGTCACACGACTTTGGGTCGCAGCAGTGTGAACGAACTCTGCCATCTTGAGGTCCCTCCACAGTGGGTGGAATGCCAGGACCCAGTCACAAGAGCAACCTTTGTGGCCCTGGTAGTTCCACCATTGCTGCAGGTGGTTCCTTGTTGGTGTCTTTATTCTTGATACATTGTATCTCCGGTCTGTGGTCATTTTTCGGGTAAACATCTTTGGCCGTTTTTGTATGATTTTTTATTTTTATTAAATTGTTTTATATAATTCTTTTTAGGCAATTGAAAGTTACCAAATAAAAACACGACTCTGATCTAGAAGAAGCTCATCTACTTTTTTGAGCTGCTGTCTTCAAGCGGCACTACACTCAGATGTGAATGGGCACCATTCAGTATAATGGCAATACTAGTGTTGAGCATTAAAACACTTTTGGTGGAGCTTCAAATAGCTCAGGTGTTAACGGGGCCTTGATCACTTCTGACAAGTTTTCCTGACACTGAGAAAAAAATGGTGATGGGGAGGGACCTCCCACTGATTGACAGCCTCAGCTCTGTTCCTATGTTCTGTGTGAAGTTGGTGCGTCTCTTCTCTCCAATCAGCTCTCAGAGCTCTCCTCACTGAGCTCTGCAGAGTGGAACTTCAGTTCTCCTCCCCCTTTTTTCAGAACTCTCAGACAAGCTTATAAATGTAGCACTTTGAAGGGAGGTAGAGAAGACTGTAGGTACAACTTATGTAGGATTTGTTTAATCTCTGTGTACCACCTGAGACCAGTCACTTCACTGGATATATGGAAGGGTTTACAATCACTTTAAAGCGGGGTTCCCACTTAAAAATTTTTTTTTAAAGTCAGCAGCTACAAATACTGCAGCTGCTGACTTTTAGTAATCGGACACTTACCTGTCCCAGGGTCTAGCGATGCGGGGGAGCGAAGCCCCGCTCGTCTCCCCACCTCTCGGCGGCACTGGCATTTTAACTGTGGGCGCCCAGCTGTGGCTTCACAGCCAGGCACCCACTGCGCAGGGTGTACAACCACTTTAGGTGCTTCTGATCACTCAGGTGTAAATAGGGCCTTAGCCCCAGTTCACTCTGATGTGGCTTCAAATTCGTGTGACTTTGAAGCCAATTCCACAACTTGCATGCAACTTCTTTAACAGAAGTTAATGCAAGTCGGACCAAAGTCGGATTAAAAGTAGTGCAGGAACCTTTTTCTATGTCGGAGCAACTCAAGTCACACCGATTACAATGGTTACATTGCACTGTATGGGGTGCGACTTCTGATTCGAAATGGGCTCCAAATCGCTTGCCGCATTAGTGTGAACCAGGCCTGAAGGTGTTAACTTCTAATCCTCTTCACAAGTAGGACAAATCTTCAGTCCTGTAGATGTGGCAATGGGATGTTCAACTTGAAGTACATGTCACTCTATAGCTATTCACGGCCTCTGATGAGATGCAAATTCTGCCACATTTGTGTGGCTACAGGTTGTTCCTTGTTGGTGTCTCTATTGTTGATACTTTGTATCTCTGCTGATCATAAGATAACAAAGTTTTGGCCATTTTGCAACCAAGATTTGAACTTTGCGCATACTTTTTACTTTTTATGTGTGGGTGCCAAGTGATTAAAAGTATTTCCATCAGACACCCTTGAAAATTGTTGATTGTGTTTGATACCAATGAAGTCATTTGTATAATGCTAAAGGTACACAGGACAAGTCGCAATATAAACACATTTCCAGAGAAATATTTGCTCTATTAATAAGATGCACCTGTTGCTAAAAGCAGCTACAATACTTTTTGCAGCCAAAGATCGCAACAGTCGAAGGTGGCAAATGTTTGGTGCATGGTAGCAACTTCAGGGGGGGTCATTTGCATAGCTTTGATATGCTTTTGTACATATGTCTTAAAGCGGAAACTTAACTCCCGCTGTAAAAAAAACTGCGATCAGGCAGGCGCAGCCCAGCTTACAGTGCCCGGCCAGTCTCCGAGTGCCAGGATTACGGCCTCCTGCACATCTGTGACATCATCCCCCACTGGTCAATAAAGAGGCCCAAAGACTGGCACACAGGAGAAGATGCCAGACAATTGGATAGATAAGTATGGAGACTTTAGTTCCTCTTTAAGGTGTTTTGTGCAAATGTGCAACCATATCTTTGTATTAGGCTTGATTGTATAGGGTGGACTATGAGTAGATGACTCGGGGGGGGGGGGGGGGGCGGGGGTTGATTTACTAAAGGCAAAGAGACAGTGTACTTTGCAAGGACATGTTCTCCAGAACTTAGTAAATGAGATGAAACTTCACTTTGCAAGGAAAAAAAAACTGCATTTTTGCTTGCATGTGATTGGATGATGGAAGTCAGCAGAGCTTCCACTCATTTACTAAGTTCTGAAGTAAATGCCCTTGAAGAGTGGACAGTCTATTTGCCTTTAGTAACTCATCCTCAATATCTCACAAATAGCATCTGGCCTATAACCTTATGTCATTGTATTTGTACTGCCAATAGGAGCAAACAGGATAGTTCCAGCAGTTGGGTGTTGGGAGCTGGACACCCCTCTAAGCGGCTTGCTATTGCAATCTGATTGTGCAACCTCCTTTTAGGTTTACTATATAACATGAGAGCCTTCCTGATTGGATATTAATTGCATAGACTGTTTTGTCCGCCCCTAAGTTGTTGGGAAATTTTAAAGAGATTGTATGTAGATTGTACAATCAGATAATAGTACACTCTATTTGTTTTTTTTATTCATCCCAGTGGGCAGAACATAACAAAAACTGAAGAGCTCGGGAGGAGTCGCTGTTCTAACTATGCAATGTTATAAGTGATCTCACCCACTGAGCTATTGCGTTCTGACCCTCGCCAGAACACACCAGTCAGCGCTCTCAGCCATTGGCTGAGGGTGCTGATCCGATGTCGATCAGCAGACCTTTTTACCTTTGTCGGTACCGCCCCTTCATCAGACCGGCTGCCATACACACGGGCTGAATGTTGTCTGGCTTCTATTGAACCAGCTGATGCCACCCAATATTCAGGCCTGTGTGTATGGCCCTTAAGGCCTGTGACCAGCTTAACAGCTGTGCAGAATTGACATAATCTAAATATCCCATGAGGCCTTTTGGAGACAGATCTCAGGGCTATAAGGAATCAAGCTGGCTGGAAAGTTTTGTCCAACTGATATATTACAAATTAATAGAGGTAACCTTGTGCCATATGGTGGTGCCTGAGATGCAATAAGTAATGGATGTCTGTACAGTGAAGGCTAATCCCCGAGTCAGATCTCTGTGTATGGCCAGCTAAAAGCTAGCCATGCCCAATCAAATTTCCACCTGTCATAGCCAGAAAATGTACTGAGGGTCTGGTTTGAGGGTTTACCTACATATAATCTGATTAAAGTAGCTCTTCATACTCCATGATTGTTGCTACATTTTTGGCCAGTAAATAAAAGTTTTTCCCCTTCATCTTCCAGGACAGCTACTTGAGAGATGATTGGCTCCGGCTTCTACAGGAAACACAAACCAGACACCATTTAAAAGGCCCCTCCCTCTCCTCTGACCCTCAGTTGTTTTGTGTTTTCAGACCTCCAGGAGTACGCACCGTTATGTTTGTTGTTTTCTTTAGGTCTGGTGACTGTGGTTAGTGGACCCCCTTTTTTCAGTAATATTCAGACCGGTTGTGGCCATGTCTGCAGTATTTGCTGCTTTTGCAGTCTGAAAAGGGCCCCCTCTTTTGCGGCTACTTTCCTTTGTGGAGACATTTGCAACTGCCAACACCCCCCCCCCCCCCAGTGTGGTTGTCCGGCATCTGAGTACCTGGGGGAGCAGAGGAGCACTTCCTCCTGTATTTCTCCTTTGGGCTTGTACCAAGATGGCGTTGGCTGACGCACTTCCGGTGACGCGGCAAGATGGTGCCAGAACCAGAAGTTGCGTGATACACTCGGCGGTCGTCGAGTCATTTTCATTTAAAGGACCGGCTCGGTCTGTCATGCTGCTGGGGATGTGCTGCTAGGATTGCAGCACTACCAGCGAGACAGCGTCCAGCAGCTATAGATCGCTTTCCTGCCTGGCTCAAGTACTCTTCGTTATGAGCCCTGAGGATGGAGCACCCGCTCAAACTGACCGAGCGACTGCATCCGGGTCCAGTACTACCCCCAAGGTTAGTACCTCTCCTACAGTTAATTGAGAGGTATTAGGGCCAGGGGAGGGGGTCAAGGAATCCCTCCCCCTGTCTGCCAGTTCAGTGGCTTTTCTGGTAGACGCAGCGGCAGACTCTCTTAGCAAATACAAAGCTAAAGGGGCACTCTTTGCTCCTTCAGCCCTCAATCAGGGCTGTCCACATCAGTGGGACAATAAATGTTCTGGCAGATTATCTGAGTGAGTATCAGCTCCAGCAGTTGGAAGCTGAACCAGGAAACCTTCTGGGAGTTAGTTGCAAGGTGGAGTTCAGTTCTACCTACCAGAGGAGGAATGTAGCTGACCTACAGCTGAAAAAAAGGTTTCTTGAACCCCATACATAGAATGTAGCATAGCTGTATTATATTAGTGCCAGTCAGAGTAGGATAAGGGCTGCCTGACTTACATCTGACAGGGAAGATGGGCATACAGCTTTTCCCCCTCCAGGTTCAGATGAACACTATTTGAGGTGGTGGGCCAGCTCTCGTCACACCGGAAGTGAACAGTTGTGAATATAATGTGACATGAGCATACTAGAGAAAGCACATGTATGAAGAAGTCATAGTATAGCTCCTGATATTTTGCAGGCGATCAACCAAGCATTTGTGGCGTTAACTGACAATTGCAGTTAACGTGCAATCCTTGGAAGTGATCAGTATGGCACACATTACCAACAATATACACTATATGGGGTGTTTTGTAGAATTTTGAGAATTTATGAATTGAAGGTCAGTTCACACCAAATGCATTCCAGTGCGTTTTTTTTCTGCATCAAAAACGCATTGAAAGTAGCTTATAAGGTTTTCAATGGCATAGTTCACACCAGTGTTTGCAGTTCCAGTGAGTTCCAGAAAAAAAAGTAGAACATGCTGCATTTTTCCTGCACTGGACTGTACTGGAACGCTGTAAAATGCACTGGAAAGCACCGGAACACACACGTCCTTATTTAGGGGGGGGGGGGGGGGAAGGAGGTGTAAAAATGCACTGGACTGCATTAAAAACGCACCAAAAATGCATTAAAAATGTGCGTGCATTTCTATGGTGTGAACTGGTCCTTAAAAAAAAATGCAATATGACTGCCTGAAGGCTTGCTGTACACAGATGGTGTACAGAATGCCCATTAGATATGTCATTTCCTATTTGTGTGATTGGCTCACTGATTCTTTCAGAAGTCTGCACTAACATATCTACGTATGCCACTTGGTGCCGTCTAGGATTTTTGTTACCTACCATATACCCTCCACAAAAATCTTCCTCTTTTTATTTTTATGATTGCTCTTTGGTTTTGAGTTTTATTATTTACCTATGAGTTGTTTACTTTATATAATTTGGATAAACTATGCAGATCACCCCTGTGCTCTGTATTTACGGACCATTGTTTTTCTGTACCTATTATTTCTATAATTTTCTCTGACATCATTATGTTTTCGTTATTATGATGTAACAATTCTATATTTGTTCTTTCATAACCTAATAAAAATACAATTTTGAAAAAGAGGTCTGCACTAAGATACAAGTCAGATTTTGAGCATCCCCCTACAACAAAAATTACATTTTTGATGAGATACTCCCAAACGGAAAATCACGTCTAAAGGGATGCAGACCCTGCAAATTTCCTCATTGGAACCCTGCAGGTGCAGCGACTGATTGAGAATTATAAAATCACTTCCATACAAATTCACTCTGTGTCTTGACACAGACAAACAAACAGCTATTTCTTCAGAGTAACAAAAGGGAGAAATTAGCAACAAAGTTGGTTAAAATCCCTGCAATTTACATAGATCACCCAGAGGGGATTTTTTTTTCTTCTGAACAAAAGTGGAGTTTAAAGCCAGAGGGTCAGGATGACAGCCGGTTATCTAGCATCTGGAGAATAAGATGTCGGCAATGGTAGGCTCGTAATCTCGTTAGTTTGTTGGGCATTCCAAGTCGACTGAACTCCAGCTCCGTCCCTATATGTACAAAGATTGGCTTGTTGTCAGTTTGGACATAATAGGCTCAATTCACAAAACTTTAACACAAGGACAACAAGCTTTATTTTTAAACTTTGTTGGACTCTGCTGAAGATGTTTTTTTTTTTTTGAAAGTAAAAATCATTATCATGGTTTGTTAGCTTTGCAAATTGAGCCACAGATCTGTCTTTAAATGGGCGGGGCCAGAGCTGCCGTCACAGGGATCAGCTGTGTGCAGTCAGTGCATACTTGTAATGTTTAGCACACATCTCATACAAGGTGTATTGTGTTTAAGGTGTTGGCTTCAGACACGGAGATCGCTGTTCACGTAGGAACAATCTGGTTGCTCTGGAGCTACCCATAAACAAATAGGCGAGCGATTGCTGATTACTAATAGTGATTTAGTGATGATGTATATGAAAATAATTGTGGCAGGTGTAAACTGGTATTTGAAATTATTGTAATTATATTTATACAATTAAATTTTCCATTTTTACAGGGAAGCTACATTCATAGTACATAAGGAGCCACCTCTGTATTGATGTTTTCCTGGAAAAATGTCCTCTCAATATCTGCTAATACTCTGTCTGTGGAATAGGAAGTGAGGGGCAAATATCTGTGAAAGGTTAGAATCTCTAACATTATAGCTCCCAACTGTCCCTGATTTCGAGGGATTGTCCCTGATTTCGAGGGACTGTCTATGATTACGAGGGACTTTCTCTGATTTCGAGGGACTGTCCCTGATTTCGAGGGACTGTCCCTGATTTCGAAGGACTGTCTCTGATTTCGAAGGACTGTCTCTGATTTCGAGGGACTGTCCCTGATTTCGAGGGACTGTCTCTGATTTCGAGGGACTGTCTCTGATTTCGAGGGACTGTCTCTGATTTCGAGGGACTGTCTTTGATTTTGAGGGACTGTCTTTGATTTTGAGGGACTGTCTTTGATTTTGAGGGACTGTCTCTGATTTCGAGGGACTGTCTCTGATTTTGAGGGACTGTCTCTGATTTCGAGGGACTGTCTCTGATTTCGAGGGACTGTCTCTGATTTCGAGGGACTGTCCCTGATTTGGAGCAATTTCCCTCTGTCCCTCTTTCCCCCTAATTTTGGTCTGATGTATATAAAATGCACTTTTTATCTTCCAAAAAGTGTTTCCCAGTGCTAAACCTTTCATCCAAATTCTAAATTGCTGCATTTGTAAATTTTAAAAGCCAATATAAAGGAATAGTAGTGGTAAAAAAAGCACTTGTGGATTTAATTAACTTTTTTTTTTTGGTTAATTCTCCTTTAAGAGGGTGTGGCAGGGGGCGTGTCCTATGCCTACATACATTTACAAGTAGGCTTCCCTCATTCCCATCTCAAAATGTTGGGAGGTATGTCTAACATTTTTTTGTATTTTTGCTGTCCCCGCTATAGAACTCTGATCTATATGATATAAAAATGTAACGCATGATTCTGATTGGCCTGTGAAAGCTTTCGGGTATTGAGAACGTTCAGTACACGTTTCGGTCATGTGAGAAAAATTATGATCCGCACACTTTCAGAATAAAGAGAAGGTTCCCCCCTCCTGGTTTATCATGATGCTTGAGGCTGGGTTCACACTGCCGTGCGGAGCAGGTCACAGTAGAGTTGCCACCTCGTCCCTTTAAACCCGAACACATATGAATTACACAGGTTCTGAGGCTAATTAAATGCAGATAAGGCACCAAGTGAGTTTAATTACCACCTTAATTGGCCACAGAACCTGTGAAATTAATATGTGTTTGGGTTTAAAGGGATGAGGTGGCAACCATAGGTCACAGCAGGGGTCGGGTGCTTCCCTATTCACCATTTCAGGTCCAATTTCGGGCCAAATTCTTTTTTGGGCTGAACTGGGACCTGAAAGCTGCATGCAGTTGGTGACGTTGGCGCGTTTGCGCTCTGAAGGTCCGGCATACCGCGCCGGTGTTCTGTCCAAATGTGTCCGGCTATCATATAGTGTCCGCCCCATACTGCGCAGGTGCATCGCTTGCGCAGTAGGGAGGACAAAGCCATTCGGAAAATTTCAGAAGATGAACGGCGCCTGCGCCGTGAGTTGAGGTGCAAGCCCCACCATCCAAGTGGACATAGGGCTACACAAACTTAGAGGGCCCCTCGCGGGCTCGCCACGCTTTCGGGCACATCCTCGCTACGCTCGGCTCTTTTTTATTCTGACTCTATGTCCACTTGGATGGTGGGGCTTGAACCTGGACTCACGGCGCAGGCGCCGTTCATCTTCGGCTTTTTTCGGAATGTGCTTGTCCTGTGTACTGCGCCTGCGCAGTACACAGCGGACAGTATGTGATGGGGGACAAAATCCGACAGGACACCGGACCTTCAGAGCTTGTGCCGTAAACGAGGGCTCCGGCGTGCATGCACGGGAGTGAGGTCATCACGGGCCCGGCCACTAATGTACCTGGAAGGAAGGCCCAGCGAAGATGGAAGCCCTTCGTTTTAAGGTAAGTCTTGCATAATGTGCTAGTGTATGTGATGCGTCCTAGCACATTATGCCTTTGTCTTACAGCGGAAAGTTATTTTTTTTCTTTAAAAAATAAAATAAAAATAAAATGAACCTTTTAATATTACTTTAAGCCTAACTTCTTCAGCATTTTCTAGAATACTTAGAGTGAATGTACAGATTTGGAGCTCTGACGTCTCTCCTACTTTCCTGAGCTGCATACTTGTTCCATTCTGGATCAGTGACTCAAAGTACTAAATCTAAAGGATCAGCCTGACAGCCAAGCAGCCAGCATTTACAGAGGTTGGTCAGCAGTGTCAGCCTACTCTTTTCTTTCAGGACATGTCCTTTATCCCTTTCATGGTCCATAGCTTTAACCTTCTAATGTTGCCAGTGCAGCTTGACAACACTGTAACAAAGCCCGCTCTACCATCGATCAGCTTCTCTTGTGTACTTTGTTATCCCAAGAATTGGCAGACAGCTCTGTTCAGTTCTGCCTTGGCTGGGGAACTGGTAATGTAGTACCAGCCTGCCGTCAGGTAGAAGGTTAACATTGTACCCTAGAGAGCCTATTTTTAGAATCTCGGAGTCCGTTTTCTGATATGTAAAGGTTTATTCCAAGACCCGCCTTGCTAACTGAGTGTCCGCATAGGACATCGTGTTCTGCACCTAATCTCATTATACCAGAGTCCACCTCCTCCACTCAGGACAGGACACTGCTACTGTTTATAGAATTCTCACACCTCGAAAATAGTTTCCTATAAACATTCCAGATTAGCGGGCATTTAATGGTTAACATTCGCCTCGAGCCACCAAAGGCCTTTTGTAGCTACAGGTACCTGTCCGAGAACTTGTAATTCTTATTTTTGTAGAGCAGAAGTGACTGTGTAAAGCGGGCAAAGAACTGTAGGAATGTCCTGTCTGTCCTTAAACTGCACTCTCAGATTTCTCACTTGAGTCAAGGTAGGAATAATATTAGATGCAAGAGGACCTCATAAGGGATTAACCATTCAGCCAATCAGATTGTCTCTTCTTCATTATTCTAGCTTTCTTACTAGACAGTCTTTTTTTGCTGCTGTACAGCAGAATTGAAGGTCAAATCAATTTTAATGGATTCCTGGGCGTTTTCACGCATTCATATTGTATTCTCACCCTGTCAGTTTAAGTCCAGGCTTTTCCTGGCATGTTTTGTTTACAAGTTTAAACCACTATTTTTGCTAGAAAATTACTTATAACCCGCCCCCCCCCCCCCCCAAACATTATACTTTTTTTTTTTTTAGCAGAGACCCTAGGGCAGTGGTTCTCATAACCTGTCCTCAGGGCCCACTAAAGCCTCATAAACACACACACATGATGAGTCTTTCTGAAGACAAAACCTCAGACTTTTGTCCGAAGGCGTGTGCCTGGATTTTGTCTTGCATACAAACGACAAGGAATTGTCGGCCAACAAACACAAACATAGTGACGTACTACGTGTTTTTTCAGCTCTTTGGCGCCACCCTTTGGGCTCCTTCTGCTATTTTCATGTTAGTAGGAGTCTGGTGATTGTTGATTCGCACTTTTCATTTTGCGCTTCTCAGTTCGTTTCTGAACGGCCGTTCGTCAACCAGACATGTTGCGGAATCGGAGGAGATAACGTGTTATTTATTATTGGCCTTGGAGTTATTGCTTTGACCCAAGTCCAGTCCAGGAACAGGAGGAGGAGTTCTTGGACCAAAATTGGTTGCTTTATTAATCGTGACCAATTATGTCATATACCTTTGCTGCGGGAGCTCCAGGTGAATAATCCACATGTTTTCGGAATTCTCTCCGGATGACGGACCCCTGCTTTCACCAACTATTGGCATTGTTGACCCCCCTATATTAAGAAGCAGGACACATGCATGAGGCTTTAATTACATTTTTTGGTTGAATAATAATGATTTGATATATTTTCGGATGCATAGAATTCAGGTTAAGTTTTATTGGCAGATAGCATGTCTAATTTTATTTTATTTTTTTAATGCACAATAAAAAAAATTGGGGAGAATAATACTTGGCTATGTGTTTTACTTCAAATGACAGTTTGGGAGTAGGCAGTTACATTTAAAAAAAATACAATGTAAAATTGACAAGGGACACCAACAAAAACTATGGGATAATGGTTTTGTGGTAACTTGCCCAAAGAAAAAAAAAAGAAAAAAAGAAAAACATAATATTATTCTTGATATCAGTAGAAAAAAAAAGCCTTTGAAAATTAGTTTGCAATAACTCCATCAGTATCACCAGCAAATCAGCTCCATTAGGATCCCATTAAAGAAGAAGAGAATGTGCGCTGCATTTGGAGATTTCATAATTTGCAGCGTCACGAATGTCAATTCTCCATTACGAACGCTAGTTTACAAGACCGACCGCTTCTGCCTCGTCCTTGCTTCCGAGCATGCATGTTTGTACTTTGGACTTTTGTCCGACGGACTTGTGTACACGCGCTTAGAAAATCTGACAACAGACAATTGTCCGCGGAAAATTTTCAAACCTGCCATCCAACATTTGTCTGCAGAAAATCCAACAACAATTGGATGGAGCGTACAAACTGTAGGATTTTCCGCCAACAGCCTGTCATCACACATTTCCCGTCGGAAAATCCGATCGTGTGTATGAGGCTTAACAGGCCAGGTTTGCAAAGATAACTGAAATAGTTAGGCATGTCTCATATATATATATATATATATATATATATATATATATATATATATATATAACAAAAGAGATGTGCAAACTATATCAACACAATATATAAAAAAGTGTACAATAAATGGATCTAAAGTGAATAAATCACTAAAATTATTAAGTGATGTTGTGTAAACATCCCAAGTGAAAACTGGAGTGTTCACAAAAATATTTATATTGATGTGTCAAAAAATTTCCAAACTGAAACAGTTTCAATCCGGACATTTTTGACACAATAATATAAATATTTTTGTGTACAATGTTATAATTTTTTTTCACTTGGGATGTTTACACAACATCCCTTAATAATTTTTCTGTGATTTATTCACTTTAGATCCATTTATTGTACACGGTTTTATATATTGTGTTGATATAGTTTGCGCATCTCTTTTGTGTTTAGAAATTCATGTTGAAATGAAGTATTTAATTTTGTTAGGAGATAGCAGCATTCACAAATTTTTTATAATTGTTTGATCACGGTTTTTCACCTTCACTAATCTTACATGAAGAAAACGATTGATTGGATTCAGTATACTGTATATCAACGTTCATTTTTACTAAAGAAAAAGCATTTTAGTTGACCCGTGTCTGCCTGTTCTCTGTAGCTTTGCACATGATCGGAGATAATATCTTCACAAACAGATGTCTTTCTTCAGACAACAGATTTTAAACCGGGTGATTCAGTTCATGTGTTTCCCATGATGCCTTTTTTTTTTTCTTTTTAAACGAATCCACAGATATTTGAAATACTTTGCTTTATTCACATTGCAGTGTTAAAATTCAATCTGTGGGCCAGCAAACAGCAACTGGTTGGCCTTGTGGCCTTGCATCGCTAGTGTCTTGGGTTCAATTCCCACCAAGGACGCTTGCTGTGTGTAAATGCCAAGCCAGTACTCTGCTATCTTCTCCATAGCTGGATGGATCAATGGATTGACTTCAGTTCACCCAGCCTGCCCATAGATGGATCGAATCTCAGCTGGTCCCTGCTGAACCACCCAAGATTCGATCCATCTGTGGCTGGCTTAAGATGTTTATTAGGTGGGAACGCTAACCAAATTACATTTCGCTAAAGCACAGTGTTTCAAAACCTTTTTAATTTAATATATGTCACATTTTTATATATATATATATATATATATATATATTTTTTTTATTTGCATGCATGCAGTGCTGCTGATCTCCGGTGGCCTCTTTTCAGCCACTTCCTGTCTACATGCACCCCAAGCAAGGTCTACCTGGCATTTTTTTGGGCAGGTATCCAGATGATGTGTTGTAAAACAGCTAGCTGTGGTCCAGTGGCGGCTGGTGCTCAATTTTTTTTGGGGGGCATACCCCCCCGCCAAGTCCGCACTTACCCCACCCATGGTCACGGCTTCCCTGGCTTCTCCTCCCGGCTAATCCGGTCTTAAGAAGACAATAGTGAATATTGATTCGCTAATTTCACAAGTAGGTGGGTTCGGGGTGCAGAGCCAAACCTTTTTGAAGCCAATTAGAGCCTCAGGCTCTAATCATGTGCTTCCAGGGACAGCCGCTGTTGTGGTCTCCATTGCAAGCTTGTGTGGCAGGGTGGCAACTCAGAAGCACAACTAGGAGACAAGGATAGACTGTGGTCACCCTATAACAGAAAGTGCCTGAACAAGGACTTTCGTGGCAGGATCACCAGTTTTTTTTTTTTAAATAAAGCTGCAGATTTAAAATGATTGAAAATTACTTTGGAAATAATTAAGTTTTCAGCTTATATGATATTTTGGTTTCTTTAAATGTTTCTTAGTTAAAAAAAATATGGTATACATAAATACATCTAAAGCATAAGTTTAACCACTTTGCGCCAGCACCTCCAGGCCCTTTAGGAGGTTTCAGATGCCAGGAGATGGGGCGGGGTTTATGATCATGTGACCACCGTGATTGGCTGTCTGTTAGCTTTCTGCTTGCTGCCAGTAACTGTGTCTGGAGCGTGCTCTCGGCACAGCTGTGTCGGCTAATTGGTATGCAAATATGCGGCCACTCCGTGCCAAGAACCTCCAACCAAGAGGCTGCATAGGAGTTAAAGAGGAAGTAAAGCCTCTGAAAAAAAAAAATACACCCTGCAAGACAAAGGCATAATGAGCTAGTATGCATAGCATACTAGCTCATTATGCATTACTTACCTGACATCGAAGCCCCCGCATCGGCCCTCGTTCACCTCCTCCGACGCCGCCATCTATCCCGGAGTGACTTATGGGTATTGCGGCTCTGGCACTGTGACTGGAGCCGTGATGACGTCACTCCCGCCACTAACAGCATGATCGCCGTTAGAAACAGCACGCTCTACATGCGCTGTAGACATCGGTGCCGCTATTTCTGCAAATATCCCCTAAACCTTTTAGGTTTGGGAGATATTTCTTGCACCTACAGGTAAGCCTTAATCTAGGCTCACCTGTAGGTTAAAGTGGTTGTAATGGGTCTCTTCCACACAGAGCAGAGTCTGCTCCGACCAGCAGGGGTTCTGTGAGCATATCCACTGCTGAGCAGAGTAGACATGGGCAGACCCTGCGGAGCACTGTGGGCGGCAAGGGTGTAAACAGACTCCGGGCAAGCTCCGATTTGGTCTACCAAAACGGAAAAGGATGCAGTCCTTTTTTTTTTTATTACCAGACCTGTTTGGACCCGGAGGTAGGCGGAGGTAAACAGACAAGTCCATTTACATCTAGCTGTGTATAGGGCTCCATGGACTTTCCAGTCCAATGAAAGACTGACATGTGGACATGATAGGAACTCCTGTGTGAAAGGTGCCTAAGAATTTCTAAACTTAATAGACACATAAAAATACCAACCCAAAACAATTGGGTTCCCTTTAGATACACCCCCAAAACTCAAATTGCCAAAAAAATTGAGCAGAGAGAACTTCACTTGGGTTCCCAGCTCCACCTACCTGTTATTGTCTTTTCAGGTAGTCCCAGTCTTGCTGCATTCATGTATTTATTACTGGTTCTTGTATAGCACTGACAATTTACACAGCACTCTACACATATATATTGTACATTCAAATCACTCCCTGCCCTCAAGGTCCCTAACTCACATTAATACACATACTGTGGCCAGTATAGATAGGAGCCAATTATCTACCTGTCAGAAACCATGAAATCAGTATAAAGAACAAACGTAGTCAAAACCTAGCCAAAGTTCAGTAACTGGAACAGATAGTCAGCCAAGCCAGAAGTCAGGAATCAATGTAGTGGAACAGCAAGCAGGATCTGGAGCCAGAAGGGATGTCATCAAAGCAAGTCTTGAACAGGTTCGCAGGAGAGTTTCTGTGATGTTGACCAAGACGAAGGCAGAGATCCTCTAAACTGGACGGCTTAAGTAGGCAGGACTGACGAGCAGGATATCATCAACAGCCGAGTAACTGTGGAGAGAGATGGGAGCTGGCAATTAGCTGACATGCTGAGTGGCCAGCTCAGAGAAGAAAGGGCTGAGCCCAGCCCTGACACTACCAGCATGTCTTTGAAGTGTGGGAGGAAACCGGAGTACCCGGAGGAATCGCATGCAGGCAAACAGAGAACATGCAAACTCCAGGCAAGTAGTACCATGTTTGGGATTCAAACCCACAACCCTAGTGCTGCCAGGCAGAAGTGCAAACCACTTAGCCATAGCCACACCTTATGGAGAATGCGGCACAAGGAGCAAATCTTGCTTGCTGGTGAAGGAAACCTTTGGGCAAGGAAAACATCATTGCTGGAATAGAAGACAGAAGGTAGTTCTGGTGTCCGCCAAAGACTGACACCTCTTTTCAGTGGGTTTATTCATTAAAATGTTGCAATGACTTTTGTTTGTATCTATGGGGTGTGAGGACTTTTGCAGAACCAGATCTAAAAATATGTAAAAGGCATTTAGGCTGCATTCACACCTGAGCGTATCGTTTCAGGCGGAAAGTCACGATTTTGCCACGATTTGTACCACGATTTTATACAAGTCAAAAGGTCACCAATGTAAAAAAGCAGAAAAACGCCTGTAATCTGCCTAAAAAGAAGCTTGTGTACTTTTTTGAGCTTCAGGCGTTTTGCTTCAGGCGTTTTGCTTCAGGCGACAGAACGCTAAGATGTGAACAGGGGCCATTTAAATGAATGGGGTTTTGCTTGTTGGGTGTTTTGAGATGAGCTTTTAATGAGCCTTTTTATAAGCTGAAAAAGCTCAGGTGTGAATGGGCCCTGACAGCTACGCTTTGTGCACAGCCCTTAAATATTGCACACACTGAGGTTGCATCAGTACGGCCTGTGTATTGAGATACATGAACTTTCACCTACATGGTATTTCTGCAGAAAGCCTGTCTACCTTGTAAACAATCTTCTTGGATACAAACGTAACACATGCTGGTCTTGAGCACAGCAAATGTTTGTCAATGCAAACCAAAGGGTAGCCTTGTATGTATATGTGCAGAAGGTGGATGGGATCTTTTTTTGCACGTATAGAGTCTTCTATCTAAAGTTTTAAATAATAGATTTTCATTTCCAGCTAGCAGGTGGAGTTCTAGTTTCCTTTTCGCCTGTTTCCAGGATAGCATTACTTGTTCTTGCTAGAAAAAGTGTACAGAGCTCAATAGCCGAAGCTGAGCGTTAAAGCAAAGCAGGTAAGTCAGTCATAGATGAAGCAAATTTCTGACAGTTAAAGCGGTCCTGCACACACTTCATTTAGTAAATCTCTTTGCCTTCCAAATCAGGCAAAGAGTACTAAATGGCGTGTTTTTTTTTTACTTACCTTGTATTTGCTGCTCTGTCTCTTCGGGGGTGGGCGGGGTCTATGCGGCGATCCTCGTCATGCCGCACTGTCTCCTGGGATCTTGTGTCATTGATCCCAGGAATCAGTGCGGACATCCGCCGAAATCTCGCGAGATTTACGGGCCTCCTGCCGAAAAAATCTCGCGAGATTTCGGCGAACGTGAGTAATGCTGGTTCCCATATTTAACAATATAAATAAGCATGTTAGGCATTTAATTAATCGAATAGAAAAATTTTGGATGGAAAGATCTGTTACTTACCTTTCCTCCAGCACTGCTCTCTCCTCTGAGTCACCGCTCTTGTTTCATCCTTGGTTTATGTCGGTTGCCATCACAACGGGGCGGGACTTCCTACGACGCCGCCCGTTGTGATGGCAACCTGAACTGTTGTCTGCGCTACACTTTGCCGTTACTGCGCACGCGCGAGATCGGCGCAATAACGGCGGTGCATGCTGGGCCATCTGAAGAACAGCAACCAGGAAGAAGGTGCCTGTGTGGTTTCACATGCCCACAGGCAAGATGGCACCCAGCAGCAACATTTTTTTATACGTTTTTTTATGTGACGAAAACCGGCAGCAGTTCGCTTGGAAAACGGAACACGTGAGTGATGAATTTACATCTCCTAATCCTTCTCATTGTACAAAAAAAAAACATTACAGACAGTGTCACCCTGCTTTAAAGGATTAGCGCACTTTCACACAAAGTGACCTTCTCCCCCCACAACATGTCTACTTGCCTGTATGCCATGGCCTTAGACCCTGCCGGGAAGTCTTCTTTGATCTGGCAACATCTGCACATTCAATCCCCCATAGATTTTTTGGGACCACCTTCTGAGTGTCTTCATGGATTCTGTAGAGTGGGGAAGGAAATTCCTTCCCTGGAAGGCAATCTGCTTTTTCCTAAATCCACTACCCCTGGCAATACTAAAAGTTGGTATCCAGTTATGTTTTGTACATTTAGGAATACATCTAGCTCTTTTTAAAACAATCTACTGATTTTGCCAGAACTAGTTCTTGTGGTAGTCTATTCCACATTTTCACAGCTCTTACTGCAAAGAATCCTTTCAGTATGTGAATGTTAAATCTCTTTTCCTCCAGACGTAAAGAGTGCCCGTTTGTCCTCTGTAATGAACCCTTCTGTTCGCCTTCATGCGCCTACAGCCGCCTCCTCACACCTAGAACAGGCGAGCAACAAAAGAACTAGAGTAAACTAATATATTACTTCAGATACTCTCATTCTGGGTCAATAGCAGCCAGGCAACTAGCATTTTGTCAGCAATAGCAGGCCCTGTATATCTCTCATGACAGGTTTCAGCTAACTCTGATAATTGATTATATAAGAGTCCTACATATCTGTATAATGAGATCCATCCATGCTTGATATAAGTAGTCCAGGCACTCTGACTCTCTGCTATCAATCAGTACGGACTCAGGAACAGCCATCAGTTTCTTGTCCTGTAGCGTCCATGTTAATCAAGCTTCAGATTAAGCAGACGAGGGCCAACCCGCCGGTCCTGTGTGCTTTGAGGCCAGACTGATGACTTGTTTTAATAGGAGGTTTCTGTGCCGGTCACGGGCTCAGTAGTAAGGAGATTAGTGAAGCTTGGTCTTTGCTCTACATAGAAATGCCAGTCCCTGAATACTGAAGACTAACATATTATAAAATTGTGTGCATGGTAATTTAGAAAACTTTTATATTTATATATATATATATATATATATATATATATATATATGGTGCCACAAACGTGAATCATAAAGTGCTATAGTGCATACAACAGTGACATTCCAATCAAATGCAGATCAGTCCAACATAATCGGTATATAGTCCTTATTAAAGGTATAATGGTGACTTCATAAAAAACATGAAAACAACGTGTTGCGGTGTCCACACTCAGATGCTCCCCACCCTCAGGCCATGGCCGCTCACCTTAGAGCATGTGACCTCGCAATAAGTTTGGTCAAACACACATATGAATCACCTCAGAGATTCTAAGTTAGCTGTATGGATCCAGACTGCTCACTGATGCTGTATCCACATATACAAACAGTAGAAATGGACTCCATAGCGTGATACCATTTAACACAATTTTATTGTACAAACAAAAAAGCCCCAGTACAGGGTACTCACATGGGTTAGGAACATTAAGTACACCAATCTGTAATGTGTCTTAAAACACTGGGTTTTGGTTGAGGTCGTATGCCTGTTCTCTGTGAAACAGACTAGCTGCTTCCTACACCATCCTGTCCCCTCCCTTACATGTGACGATACAAGGGAAATTCGTATCTTCCTCAGGGGAATGTGCATCCCCCTGAGGAAGATACGACTTTCCCTTGAATAATATTTTTTAAGTTTGCTTATTATTTTTATTTTGTCTGTGGAATGTGACACTTAACACAGAATTTATCATCACAGCAATAAAAAAATTCTATATACAGTTTTGGAATATATTATAATTTTTGTCAGTTTATCATGATTTTTTATTATTATTTTTCTCATTATTGCAAAGTTGGCACTTTAAAAGTATTTGTTGGAACTAATATTAGGAGATAGTGCAGCATAGTAATTTTCTATTCATGTTGTTTTCACATGACTTTATGGGACATGATCAGTGCTAGCAGCTGTCGATCATTATATTTTGTTTTCTATATATTTTGTCAATTTTAAAACAGGTAGCTTGCCAGATCCTCATAGTTCATGGTAATTTAGGTTTCAAAAAATAAATATATATTTTAAAGTGTGTGTATGCATGTAATCTCATGCCCATAGGGTCCTCTAGGAGAAGTGCATGCCTCCTAGCGTTTTAGTGTGCCTGGAAGGGAAAGGTACAGCGTTCAGCACCGCTGCCTGCAGCCTGTCAAAGTCCATGGCAGACTGCGGCAGGACACGGCTGCGCCGGGATGAACGCACTGCACCAGGATGTCCCCATGAGCAAGGGGCTTAGTAACACTTTAACAAACTTTGTTGCAGATTCTTACACTTTATTGTTCTGAAGAAATAGTTGTTTGTCTGTGGCCATGTGAATGTGAATTGGAGTGACTTTTGACATAATTTATCAATAAATCCTTTCTGTTTTCATTGCCTACCTTATTCCAGACCCAGTGGTGTTATCTGAGACTTGTGGAGTCTCAGTCCTTTTCTATGCAATGCTGGCAGATCATGGTTGGGCGGAAAGAGCGGGCATAGTTGGGCTCTCTTGATGAGACCCTGTGACAGCCCCTTAGTTGTATTAAAGTGGTTCTAAAGGCAGAGGGTTGTTTACCTTATACTTACCTGAGCCCAATCTTGATCGAGAGATGTGCATGAGAGTAGCATCTCTCTTGGCTCTCTCTCTCCCCATTGAACAGAGAGGCAGCAGTGGGAGCCATTGTCAATCACAGCCAGTGTGGAGCTGAGCCACGCTCTGTGTGTTAAGAGTGCTCAGCACTGAGCATGCACAAGTGCCCCCATAGCAAGCAGCTTCCTATGGGGGCAGCAGGAGGGAGGAGCCCAGAGCTCTGGCAGGATACCCGAAAAGAGGAGGATCGAGGCTGCTCTGTGCAAAACCATTTCACAGAGCCGGTAAGTATAACATGTTATTTTAAAGAAAAAAATAATTAGGTTTAGGCCCCTTACACACGGGGCAAGCTCCGTTGAAGTCCGCATGCTCAGCGGGCAGGGACGTTTTTAAGGCAGGGCAAAAGGGGCAGCTGCCCTGGGCCCTGTCATTGTTGTGGGGCCCAAAGTACTTGTCAACTATTCTGGTTTAAATTCCCTCGCCCCTTGAGGTTTTAGTCTTGTGCTGTGTCCCGATATCTCAGTGTGAAGTGCTGCTACTAATGCTGCCCAGCTCTGCCCTATTGTCGTGTACAGATGACTCACCTGCAGACCCTGTGTTTACATGTAAATTACCGGCATTCATATGTAAATAGCGGCGGCCGGAGGCATTGATATGTATATCATGCCCCCCTGAGGTCATATCCACAGTAATCTCTAGTAACCAATGAACAAGCAGAAATCATGTGCTGTAACCTCTAGCTACTAACCAGTGAGCTGTAATGTGTTCTGTAACCTCTAGCAACCAGTCAGTGATCTGTAATGATACCTCTGGCAACCAATCGCAATAGCTGCCTGATCTGATTCAGTAAACTGATTTTGAGTCTAGCTGCTATTTATTGTATATCTCAGAGTAGGTGGAGAGCGAAACTGCATGGGGGGGGGCAAGAAAAGTTTTGCCCAGGGTCCAATCAATATTAAAGACGGCCCTGTCAGTGGGGCATCGGAAGCCATTGGCTCCCAGTGCTGTCAATCAGAGCCAGTGACGAGGGAGTGGGGGTGGGGCCGAGTGTCAATGGACGCAGCAGCAGGGCTCGGAGACAGCATGCACGAGTTCCCCCACTGGGGCACTGGACAGAGAGGAGGGGCCAGGAGCACCGGCGGGGGGAAGAGGAGGTTTGGGGCTGCTGTGTGCAATTCTATTGCTAATGAGTATAGAGATGTTTGTTATGTGTCCTGTGCACTGTGGGAGATCAGATATAGTGAATGCAGGGTCCTGGGTTTAGTAACACTTTAAGGCCTGGTTTACACCTATGCATTTTTTAGTGCATTTTCAGTTTTGCAGAAGCACACTACAGTACATTTACCTTTGGTTTCCTATGGATGTAGTTCACATCTGTGCATTTTATGGAAAGGGCCAGGGACTTTTTTCTGGTTTTTGGTTCCATAGACTTCAGTGGATCAAAAATGTGTATTGAAAAATGCAAAATGCACCTGGAATATGCAAACTGCATAGGTATGAATCAGGCCTAATGCCCTGTACACACAAGCGGATTTTCCGTCGGAAAAAACTTGGATGGTTTTTCCAACGGAATTCCGCTCAAGCTTGGCTTGCATACACACATACCGATGGAGCATACACACGGTCGCATTTTCCGACCAAAAGCTCTCATCGGTCTTTTGCTGGCCAAATTTCCGATCGCGTGTACGGGGCATAAGCCTAGGTTCACACTGTAGTGATGCGGGAACCAGCGCGATTCCCGCATCACATCTCTCCCGCAGGCAGTTCACATTGCCTTTTGTGAACCGCTGCGAGTGTCACTACAATGTTAATGACACCCCCAGAACGGTTCACTGATCGCAGTGCGAACTGTGGATTCTGGCAGGAATCGTATCGCATGGGTGAGAACATGTAAATGGACCATGTGAGTACCTTAGTCCCCGTCTGGAGCCTAACGCCCCGGGGGATCAGGGTCAAGGTCCTTCCTTGGGAGGACAAGAGAACACCCGTTGCACTTTTTGTGTTTCACTCTTTATGTGTGTGCACTTTTTTGGCACCGGGTGGAGTTTTTTGGGTGTGTTTCACACGCCATTGGCTTTTCAAAAAAAAAAAAAAATGTGATCCGATTCCAGTGTGTGGAAAAAAAAGTCACTGCACCTTTTTATGCGAGTTCAGCCAAACACTTGCATTGCACACACATACAATACACTCGCATTGCAGACATCGCAGTGTGGGTGCGAATCACATGCGATTATCTGTGTTCGCTATCGTGTGAACCTGAGCTAAGTCTTGACAAAGGCCCATAGTAGAAATGTACAAATTGCTCCAGGCTGCATGAATTGTTGGGATGTGAGAGCTGAAGAGGTTAATTATACGGTGAGCAGTATTCAGCTGTTAATCCATAACAGCCATGACTGTCCGTGTACTCCTGGAGCAAAGGATTCTGGGAGCCTGACCACAGCTGGAGGGGCGAATGTTACAGATCCATACATATGTTTCCGCACTGTTGAGCCCATTATAAGGGCCTGAGCGTTACTCTATACAGAATGCAATGTGATAGGTGAGCGGGGTCTCTCCATTTACATCAGAACTGGTTACATAGGCCTGGGACATTCTTCTCATCTCTTATATGTTGTGTTTTTTTATCCTGCAGGGCTACTTTACGTTATACAGAAGCTCAATGTTTACAATCCCTTCTGTGGGACTTTGCTGACCCCAACACATCACATTAGCCAATCGCCGACCCCACTGCGACTTCCCGTCCAAGAAGAATCTTCAGTGTACTTCCCCGGGGGGCCCATCCAAACATGTTCCAGCGACTTACCCGTCTGTTCTTCAGTGAGGGACCAGCCTGTGAAGCCGAGGAGCCCAAAGATTTTGTCTCCGAGGAGGAAGATGATGGCTGGCTTATTATTGACATCCCAGGTGAGACATAAAGGATGGTGACATTAACCCCCTCCCTTCCCTTCTTCCCTTCCTAGCCTAGCTTCAATGCTTGCAGCTCTTTGGCTGCAGCAATTAACATTCCTAGAAGCGTGATGCGGAGGTTTGCCTTAAATTTAGCTCTGGGCCCAGTATCCGCCTGCTGACTGTCACATGATACCGTGTAATGGAAAATGGTCAAGGAAAAGCGACCCATCACTGTTTCCAGGCAGGATATCTTTCTCAGGATCAGCTGTTTTGCAGAGCTTAAAGGGAAATCGTCACAACTGGGAATATTTCAGGCTTCAAACTGAACGAATGCTCAGAACCAATTATAGTATGCTGAATTGGTTTAATCCAAGAGCAGTTTTCTTTATAGCTAAACTCCTGGCTAACAGCAGAATACACAGATGATACACAATATGGGAGCTTTTATTTATTTTTTACCTGCCAAAGGATTTGTTTTTCTGTCCAACCAGTCCTGAGATTTATACAGATCTGCCATACAGCACAGCACTGTCTGGCAGAGGAGGAGACCTGATTTAAAGTGGTCGTAAAGGGTATTTTAGCCTAATGTATTTGCATTAAAGTGGTTGTAAAGGCAGCCCTCCTAATAATTACATGAGCCTATCTCGATCCAGCAATGTTGCTCGAGAGACTCAGCTGCTCGGAACTCTCCCCCTTGATTGGCTGAGACAACAGCATGCGCTGTTGGCTCCCGCTGCTGTCAATCAAAGTCAGGGAGCCAATGAAGAGAAGGGGGGGGGGTGGGACCAGGCCGCAGCTCTGTGTCTGAATAGACACGGAGCTGCAGGTCGGCTCAGGTGCCCCCATAGCAAGCTGTGGGGGCACTCAACAGGAGGGAGGGGCCAGGAGTGGCAAAGAGGGACACGAGAAGAGGAGGATCTGGGCTGCTCTGTGCAAAACCACTACACAGAGCACTTTACAATCACTTTAAGGTAAAAAGCCTTTCAATAGTAGCTTCAATCCAACCCCCCCCCCCCCCCCAAATACTTACCTGAGCCTGATCTTGATTCAGTGCTGTGCACATCTGCAGTAGCTCTTCTCTCTCCCCACTCTCACAGGCTTGGCTAGGAGCAGCAGGAGCCATTGGCTAATATTTGCAACAGTCCTTGTACCCCAGAAATATTCTATAATTGCTGTGCCACAAGCAGGAGTGTAACAGACCCAAATAAAGCTCAGTGCCATCATTTGCAAAAAGAAATGAAACGTTTCCATCTCATATGCTTTTCTGCACACAGCCCAGCTTAAAACACCACCGATCGCTTGGTTTTCAGGGCTCTCTGCTCTGCGCCCCCCCCCCCCACTCACTGGTACACTGGGCTGTGGAAGGGGTGGGAGCGGCTGGCTCAGGCTCTCAGCAGCTTGCTAAAAGCCTGAGCCGGGTGCCAGTCCAGGCAAGTGGGCGGATCCCGACTTCATTGTCACGATCTTGCCTGAGCTTGGACCGGCTCTGTGACTTCAGCCAACAGCGGACTTCAGCCTGTTGTCTGCTGAAAACAGGTCACAGGAGTGCAGAACGAACTGCACTCTTCTGATCCAAAGAAGTACAGCCAAAGATCTCTCCCCCTCCCCCAAATACAGATCCCTCCAGTACAGACTCTCCACCAAAAAAGATCCTCCCTCACCCTTAGTACAGTTCCCCTAGGTCAAACACATTCGCCAATCATACCAGACAGTTTAGATTGAGGGGAAGTTCTCCCTTGGCTGTGTCATGCGACCAGAGCTTTCGGGGAACCCCAACTGTGAGGTTAGAAGAGTGTACCTTTTCTGTTTAGCAACAGAAGACACGTATGATGTAGGGCAGTATAGTGTTTGTGCACCCTTAGCCTCCATGACATTCTCCTGTAATGTACATAAGACATCTTACTGGTAGCAAACATTGAGGGGTTACATGTTTGTACTCATGCAACCTACCAGTAGAGGAAGCTCTGCTTGGTAAATAATGTTAGGATGACTTACCATGTTACTAAAGGCAAAACTTTTTTTTTTTTCTTTAAGTTTTGGATAGAGAGGAGAGGGACTCGAACACCGCTAGGTAGATTCACCTTTTCTATTTGTCCTGTTTACCATCATCATCGAAAGTAAAAGCAATTCCCAAATTTTGGGTTGACATCGGAAAACACTAATAAAGGGGAAATCTTCCAATGGGGACACTCGTTCTGGTGACACACTGGGATTTCCCCACTTTGGAGAGTTTTCTCTCACTTCCTGTTTTGCCCAGGGATGGGAAGTAAGGGCAAATCTCCCCAACGGGACACAGATGGCAAAAAAAAAAAAACCTGACAGGCATTATAACCCTCCCTTACTCTATCCAAAATGAAAAATAAAGTAGTTGCGCTTTAAGTGCATCTGTGAAGGAAAAGGTAAATACATGAAGGGATAAGCTGGCCATGCACATGGAAATCCCACTAGTAATTGGAAATACGGTCGCAAGTAATTTCCATAAACTAAACCATGCACCACCATGAGTTCAGTCAATCACCAGAACTGTGAATCTGGCATATTTGATTTTATCTCCTTGTGGCCAATGAAAATCACCATTTAATTCCTTGCATTGCTTTGCTATTTTTGACCAAATTGAGTGTTCAATTGATCAAATTGGTATGTGTATGGCCACATATATATTTAATTTTTTTTGGGGGGGGGGGGGGGGGGGGTTTGGAGGAGACATTGATGATATGATTTTTAGGAGGACTGAGCCTAATTATCTTCTATATCATATAATGGTTTTGATGGAGTGGTTGGAGAAATTGGGGAGTTTGACTTTTTTCTGTATATGTATCATTGGGCTGTTGTAGCCCATGTACTGTAGGTTGTAGGGTCAGCTTTTGCCATAGTTTTACACTAGATGGCCAAAGGTTTGTGGACAACTGACCATCATCTTATATGAGCTTGCTGGACACCCCATTCTAAAAAAAATGGTGAGCATAAATATGGAGTTAACCCCTGCTTTCTGCCAGATTGTGGAATTTGTGCTTATTCAGCCAAAAGAGTATTTGTGAGGTTGAAGTTGGATGAGAAGACCTGGCTCACAGTCACTCACAGCATATCCCAAAGATGTTCAGTAGGGTTGAGGTCAGGGGTCTGTGCAGGCCACTGAGTTTCTCCACACCAAAGTGGTCATAGTTGGGTTGGAAAACAAAAACAAAACACAAAACCATCTAGTTTAGCCAATAGGCAAAAAAAGAGAAAAAGGAATGGTCCAACCATGTCTTTATGGAGTTGGCTTTGTGCACAGTCATGCTGGAACATTGAAGAGCCTTCCCGAAACTGTTCCCACAAGCACACAATTGTAAAAAATTGGAAGAGCACAATTGTCTAATATGTCTCTGTATGCTGTAGTATTAACAATACACTTGAACTTAATTATTTTGGAGGGGTGACCAGATACAGTACTTTGGGCCATATGGTAGGTGTGATGGTCAGGTGTCCATAAAGGTTTAGCCATATAGTGCATGTCCTCAGATTGTACCCAGAAAATGTAAGAGCAGATTTTAAATATCGAAATGATTTGTATAGTTATATTTGTAACTAATAACTTCTCCATCATTTCTCCCATCCCCATCCCCTTTTTTTTGTTGAACACTGTGTGTATGGTACTCCATCTGTCTTTGTCCCATGGCTTGTGTACTGCCTTTCTCCTAACATGACTCCCTCACCATATCAGAAAGCTACACATTAACCTCAAGCAGGGACGATGTGGCAGAAGGCCAGGAGGACAGTGATGCTTCCAGCCCACTGCCACACTCCTTGGGTGATAGGATCGGTTGGTCTATTCCCCCCCGCCCACCCCACTCGATGGACGAGAGCTGGTTTGTTACCCCTCCCCCCTGTTTTACTGCAGAGGGTCCTAGCCAAACTGCGGTGGGAAGCAGTCCACTGGAAGACCTCCTTATAGAACATCCCAGCATGTCGGTCTACATCACAAGCGGAAGCATCGTGGTGGGGCGGGACGCCGGTGAAATCACAGTCATCAGAGACAGGTAATTGTTGTACATACAGTATATAATCATTATCGATAATGAAAGAGTTTAGTAATGCATAAAGCAGTATTAAACCCAAAAGCAAACATTTATTATAATGCAACTTACCAATTCTTATGTGTGGTGGCTGCATTTATTTTATTTTATTTTTTTTAGGCTTTATTTTCCTTATTATAACCTGGTGATCCAGTCGGTATGTCTGTTGCATAGTTACATAGTAGGTGAGGTAGAAAAAAAGTCCATCAAGTCCAACATATGTGTGTGATTATATGTAAATATTACATTGTATATCCCTGTATGTTGTGGTCGTTCAGGTGCTTATCTAATAGTTTCTTAAAACTATCGATGCCCCCCCCCGCTGAGACCACCGCCTGTGGAAGGGAATTCCACATCCATGCCGCTCTAAAGAACCCTCTACGTAGTTTAAGGTTAAACCTCTTTTCTTCTAATTTTAATGAGTGGCCACAAGTCTTGTTAAACGCCCTTCCGCAAAAAAGTTTTATCCCTATTGTGGGGTCACCAGTACGTTATTTGTTTATTGAAATCATATCCCCTCTCAAGCGTCTCTTCTCCAGAGAGAATAAGTTCAGTGCTCGCAACCTTTCATCATAACTAAATGTCCTCCAGACCCTTTATTAGCTTTGTTGCCCTTCTTTGTACTCGCTCCATTTCCAGTACATCCTTCCTGAGGACTGTTGCCCAGAACTGGACAGCATACTCTAGGTGCGGCCGGACCAGAGTCTTGTAGAGCGGGAGAATTATCGTTTTATCTCTGGAATTAATCCCCTTTTTATTGCATGCCAATATTGTGTTTGCTTTGTTAGCAGCAGCTTGGCATTGCATGCAATTGCTGAGCCTATCATCTACTAGGACCCCCAGGTCCTTTTCCATCCTAGATTCCCCCAGAGGTTCTCCCCCCAGTGTATAGATTGCATTCATATTTTTGCCACCCAAATGCATTATTTTACATTTTTCCTACATTGAACCTCATTTACCATGTAGTTGCCAGATTACCATGTGACAATGGAGGGGAAAGGCCTAAAAAAAAAGCAGCCTTTGCAGCCACCACTATAACTAGATTAAATTAAACTAATGATAGGTAAGCTGCAATATATTACATTTTTGGCTTTGGGTTTAACACTGATACTGTGTCCAAGCAGTGGCTTAAGCTATAGGATGTGCTAATTGTCATGTTTGGTGCCCTGTAATGATACCAGATTGTTCCTCAACCTGTAAAATAAGGATGGGGAGTAAGCTACCACTAAAAAGTGGCAGTGTGGATAGCAGTTGTGGCATGTGCTCAATATTTTGGTCCTCCCGGCGATTAGAGGTCTTACCTTAGGAGGCCGATAACGAGTGGGTGCAGGATCAAGGGAGGGCTCCTGGAAGCTTAAATAGGCTGTTGTTGCCCCTCCACCTGCTGCTCCTTGCTCCAGCTTGCCAAGGGAAGAGCTGGGGCCATTGCTTCTCCTCCTAGCCGAACAGGAAGTGGGTCCTAGGACCCAATTCACCAGGAGTTCTAAGACTCCCTGGCCAATCCGGTCTCAGGACCTGCTTCCTGATTGGCCTGGAGGAGAAGCAGGAAGACATTAGCAAATATTAAGGCTGGGTTCACACTGATGCCAGATGTGGCTCACAACAGTGTGTCCCATTTCAGGGATGAATCAGGCCGAATTGGCCTGAATTCGGCCCTGAAACCGAGCCAAAGATGCACAGAACTCCTGTGCAAGCCACTCTGCAGCCGCCACGGAGATGTGTGAATCAGCGCCATTGATTGCCAGTCACAATCTCCTGTTATGCGAATTGGATGCTGGATGCTGGATGTGTGTGGCTTGGCCCTGTCCTCCACTCTCTCCTCATTGGCTCACTGGCTGATTGACAGCAGCAGGAGCCACTGACTCCTGCTGCTGTGTGAGCCAATGGGTGACAGAGACCCGGAAGAGCCGCTGCTCTCTTCTATATCACTGGATCAAGATGGGGCTAAGGTATGTATATAGGGGGCTTGTAAAGGTAAAGAACAAGTTACAGCTCTTCTGTTCTTTTATTCTCTCCTATAATGTGTAATTGCTTTTTTAAAATGATGCCTGTAAATCTTTGCTCTTTCATGGCCGGTCACGTGACCTCTGGCTGCTGTATTCCTCCGATCTATGGCTGCAGAGGGAGGGGCTGAGTTCCCCCTCCAACGTCAGCCTGGAAGGTCACTTCACCGCTGTGACTAGCGGGACAAGATCTAAGATAAGGTATTTGCAGGCTTCGTTTTACTAAAACAATTACACAGTGTAGGAGAGATTAGTGTAACAGAGGAGCTGGCTGTAATTGTTCTTTACTTTTACTGCCAGCTACTAATAGCGGCAGGAGGGGGGGAGAGCAGCAGATGACGGAGGCACGTAAACTGACCCCGGTAATCAGGGCTTGGTAGCCATGATTACAGTGGTCAGTACACAGAGGGAACAGGCAGGATCAACCAGGTTTTTTAGGGGCAGATTAGACAGCACAAGCACTTTGCTGTTTAATCTTTTTTTTTTTTTTTTTTTTTTTAGGCTTACAACCGCTTCAATGCATAGAATGCATTAAAGTAAAAAAAAAAAACCTTCTGCCTTTTTGGAACCACTTTAAATGTCCAGAAAGTATTTCTTCATGTTATATTCTTCCTACCTACCTAGAAAGATCTCAGCTGAAGTAACAAACTAAGAAAGAGAAAGAGTTGATAGTAGAAGTTAAACTGACCATAGCTGATGCGATTGTGGGGGTGGGGTTGGAGCACAGGGGGGAGTTGTCCTTGCCAGGAGAACACAGTAAATATTGCTAGCGGCTATACCCAATTTGAGAATTGAAGCGGCTGTACCCAATTCAACAATTGGATACAATCAGCCTGCCCATAGATAGTTAGTTAGAATCTCGGCCGGTTCAGCAGGGATCGGCCAAGATTCAAATCATCTATGGCCACCTTTAGTCACATTCAACTGGACTTGTTCTATATTGGTGATGACATTTTGCAGCTTACCCAAGCCACTTCTTTGGTTCCATTGAGTTCCAGGAAGTTACCCCAGTATTTAAATCCACAACTTAACCCAATCACTAAGGAATGGGTAGATGTTGATTGCCCAAGAACAGGATGGGACGTGTTAAAGTTTGGGTAGATGTTGATTGCCCAAGAACAGGATGGGACGTGTTAACCACTTCAGCCCCGGACCATTTGGCAGCCAAAGGACCAGAGGTCTTTTTTCAATTTCGCACTGCACTACTTTAACTGGTAATTGCGCGGTCATGCAATTTTGTAACCAAACGAAATTTGCGTCCTTTTCTTCCCACAAATAGAGCTTTCTTTGATGGTATTTGATTGCCTCTGTGATTTTTATTTTTTGCGATATAAACGGAAAAAGAGCGAAAATTTTGAAAAAAAAAGAGATTTTCTACTTTTTGTTATAAAAAAAATCTAATAAACTCAATTTTAGTCAAACATTTGGGCCAAAATGTATTCAGCCACATGTCTTTAGTAAAAAAAAATGCCAATAAGCGTATATTTATTGGTTTGCGCAAAAGTTATAGCGTCTACAAACTAGAGTACATTTTCTGGAATTTACACCGTTTTTAATTTATGACTGCCTATTTCATTTCTTGAGGTGCTAAAATGGCAGAGAAGTACAAAACCCCCCCAAATGACCCCATTTTGGAAAGTAGACACCCCAAGCTATTTGCTGAGAGGCATGTTGAGCCCATTGAATATTTTTTTTTTTAGTCCCAAGTGATTGAATAAAGACAAAAATAAAAAAGATTTTTTTTTTTTTTCAAAAAGTTGTCACTAAATGATATATTGCTCACACATGCCATAGTTATATGTGGAATTGCACCCCAAAATACATTTTGCTGCTTCTCCTGAGTATGGGGATACCACATGTGTGGGACTTTTTGGGAGCCTAGCCGCGTACGGGCCCCGAAACCCAAGCACCGCCTTCAGGATTTCTAAGGGTGCAAATTTTTGATTTCACTCCTCACTACCTATCACAGTTTCGAAGGCCATAAAATGCCAAAATAGCACAAAACCCCCCCAAATGACCCCATTTTGGAAAGTAGACACCCCAAGCTATTTGTTGAGAGGCATGGTGAGTATTTTACAGCTCTCATTTGTTTTTGAAAATGAAGAAAGTAAAGAAAAAAAATTTTTTTTTTCTTTTTTTTTTATCAATTTTCAAAACTTTGTGACAAAAAGCGACATCTGCAAAAAACTCACAATACCTCTCAGCAAATAGCTTGGGGTGTCTACTTTCCAAAATGGGGTCATTTTGGGGGGTTTTATGCCATCTGGGCATTCCATGGCCTCCGAAACTGTGATTGGCAGTGAGAAGTGAAATAAAAAAATTACACCCTTAGAAAGCCTGAAGGCGGTGATTGGTTTTTGGGGTTCCGTACGCAGCTAGGCTCCCAAAAAGTCCCACACATGTGGTATCCCCGTACTCAGGAGAAGCAACAGAATGTATTTTGGGGTGTATTTCTACATATGCCCATGACATGTTTGAGCAATATATCATTTAGTGACAACTTTTTGTAAAAAAAAATATATATATTTTTTTTTTTTCATTATTCAATCTCTTGGGACAAAAAAAAAAAAATATTTAATGGGCTCAACATTGCTCTCATCAAATAGCTTGGGGTGTCTACTTTCCAAAATGGGGTCATTTGGGGGGGGTTTGAACTGTCCTGGCATTTTATGCACAACATTTAGAAGCCTATGTCACACGTCACCCACTCTTCTAACCACTTGTAGACAAAGCCCTTTCTGACACTTTTTGTTTACATGAAAACATATTTTTTTTTTTGCAAGAAAATTACGTTGAACCCCCAAACACTATATATAATGTTAAAGCAAAGGCCCTACAGATTAAAATGGTGGGTGTTGCATTTTTTTTTTCCACACAGTATTTGCGCAGCGATTTTTCAAACGCATTTTTTTGTGGGAAAAAATACACTTTTTTTTATTTTAATGCACTAAAACACACTATATTGCTCAAATTTTTGATGAAATAAAAAATATGATCTTAGGCCGAGTACATGGATACCAAACACGACATGCTTTAAAATTGCGCACAAACACGCAGTGGAGATAAACTACATACATTTTTAAAAGCCTTTAAAAGCCTTTACATGATACCACATTAGATTCACGGAGGAGGTCTACTGCTAAAATTACTGCCCTCGATCTGACCTTCGCGGTGATACCTCACATGCATGGTGCAATTGCTGTTTACATATGACGCCAGACCAACGCTTGTGTACGCCTTTGCGCAAGAGAAGGGGGGGCAGGGGTGCTTTTTTTTTTTTTTTTTGTTTTTTTTTTTTTTTTTATTTATTTAGCTTTTTTATTTTATTTTTAAACTGTTCCTTCCATTTTTTTTCTTTGTTATGATTTTTATTGTTATCTCAGGGAATGTAAATATCCCCTATGATAGCAATAGGCAGTGACAGGTACTCTTTTTTTGAAAAAATTGGGGTCTATT
Organism: Lithobates sylvaticus; assembly: GCA_028564925.1. Classification (NCBI taxonomy): domain Eukaryota; kingdom Metazoa; phylum Chordata; class Amphibia; order Anura; family Ranidae; genus Lithobates; species Lithobates sylvaticus. Next base: position 155,890,598 of record CM053037.1, read on the forward strand.
AGACCCTAGATCTTTCCTCTGCCCTCAAAGCATCTGACCACACCAAGATTGGTGTGATAAAATGCTTTCCCAATTTCCAATGGCGCGGTTTATATCCGGGAGGGGGGACATTCCCTCCCACTGCTTGTAAAAGCAGTCTAGAGGCTAATTACCCGCTAGAATTGCTTTTACATGAAAGCCGATCACTGGCTGAAAAGAATGATACCAAGATGATACCTAAACCTGCAGGCATCATTCTGGTATAACCATTCAAAGTCCAGCAACATACTGGACATATATTGTAATCTTTTTTTTTTTCATGCAGCCTCTTGGCTGAACGAAAAAAAGAGATTGATTGGTGGGTATGCCCACCATTAGAATACCTCCCTTCATCCACCCACTTCTAATGATGGGCATACATGCACCATTTATATATGCCGATGCATGGGGGCATCCTCCCGCAAAAGTTATGCCGTGTACACACGGTCGGAATTTCGACCGTATGTACGTGGCATTAGGAGCCAATCGCTCCTCCCCCCCCTGCTGCCCCCATGCTTCGGCATATATGCTCTTTTTTTTAACTGTGGTGGTGAAATCACCTCCTACAGTGTTGGAGTCGCGTCTTTATGTATCGTGGGAGCAAACGCTGTTGCTGTCAAGATAAATAAATCCGCGTTGCAACTGAATGGCGCACCTGAAAACAAAAAAAATGCTTAACACTAAAACACAGTAAACAAAATTACATACCTGAAAAGCAAGCATGATAAAACATGATAAAACATAATAAAACATTGCAGAATAGAATGGAGTAAAAAAAGAGCAACAATAGAGAGAGAATAGAGTGAGAGAGAGAACAATAAAACGACAACTATTTTATTTTTTTTTATTTTTTTTGAGATTCACAGGTAAAAAAGCTTCTGACTGAAGCGACTGAATCAAAACGCTACCACAAAAAAACTGTTAGCGATCGCAGGGATCAGGCCTGACTCTGCGAACGCTGCAGTTATGTGTGCTTAGTGTTTTGTAAGTGACAGTGATCGATCGATACTGCACTTGGGTGGGCTGGGCTGGGCGGAGGGGGAAAACGCAGGTGCTAGCAGGTATCTGGGCTGATCCCGCTAACAATGCGTTTTTTTTTGGAACCCTAAACTGCTGGGACGCTAGTATAGATCTGATCAGATCAGATATTGATCTGTTCAGATACTGTGCCACTAAGGGAGGTGTATGCTTTGTGCGTGGGTGTTTGCGGTACTGGCACTAACCTGGGGCGACGCAGACCTTATTTGACCCTAAAACCTAATTGATATCACCCGCCGGGCGATCAGGGGGTTAAACCGTTATTGGGTAATAAATGGCGGGTGCCCTGACAGTATAAAAAACAAGCTAACTAACCAGCGTCACCCGTAACAGTAATACAAAAAAAAACTGGTTACCTATCGACACTAATGCAGCGATCAGAAAAACGATCGCTTAGTGACACTGGCAAAAGGGGTGAAAGGGTTAACTAGGGGCAATCAGGGGTTAAACCTTTATTAGGTAATATATGGGGGTACCTGACGCTATATAAAAACCTGACGGGGAACCTAAATAACGAAATAACTAACTGGCTAACCAGCGTCACCAGTGACAGTTATACAGTGATCACTGGTGAAAGGGTTAACTCTAGGGGCAATCAGGGGGTTAAAACCTTTATTTAGGTTGTAATATGGGGTACCTGACCTATAAACCTATTTATGAACCTATATAAACATGGCGGTTACCTAAAAAAAAAAATGGTTACCTAGCGACACTAATGCAGCGATCAGAAAAACGATCGCTTAGTGACACTGGCAAAAGGAGGTGAAAGGGTTAACTAGGGGCAATCAGGGGGTTAAAACCTTTATTAGGTAATATATGGGGGTACCTGACGCTATATAAAAACCTGACGGGGAACCTAAATAACGAAATAACTAACTGGCTAACCAGCGTCACCAGTGACAGTTATACAGTGATCACTGGTGAAAGGGTTAACTCTAGGGGCAATCAAGGGGTTAAAACCTTTATTTAGGTTGTAATATGGGGGTACCTGACCTATAAAACTATTTATGAACCTATATAAACATGGCGGTTACCTAAAAAAAAAAAAATGGTTACCTAGCGACAGCAGTGACACTAATACAGCGATCAGAAAAACGATCGCTTAGTGACACTGGCAAAAGGGGGGTGAAAGGGTTACCTGGGGGGCAATCAAGGGGTTAAACCTTTATTAGGGGGGGGGTAGGGGGCTACCTTGGACCTAAAACTAACTGGGCCAGGAGCGATCGCGAGGGGGTGGCCAGAAACCACTGGCCGTCCCCTCGTCCCGGATCGCTCCTGAAGCGATCCCGACCGTCCCCGTCCGATCGGACCCCCCACCGCCGGAAGAATGTCACGTACAGGTACGTTTCTGCCTGTACGTGCCATTCTGCCGACGTAATATACAGGGGGCGGTCGGCAAGTGGTTAAAGTTGTGTGACCACCCTGTTCTAGTTACATAATCCAATTGTTAGTCAGGAAACCTTCAAAGTTCCTCGCTCTAAATGGCTAAGGCTCCATTCACAATTGTGCGACTTTGGACACTAAAGTGGCGTGACAAATCACACCCCCATGTTTTTCAATGGCAACTGTTCAAATATGTGTCACTTTAAAAAGGTTCCTTAACCTCCCTGGCAGTATGATTATGTCAGATTGTTAAAGCTCAAAGCGGTATGTTGTTTTGCAGGGAAATTTGGCGTTTTATATTGTAGGCCTGTAATTCTTATGAATAACTCACTTAAATCTGTCCAAACAAGAGTCTAGTAGACATCCAGAGTATGATGAAGTTTAAAGCACAAAATCATAAATTATAATATAATAAATAACTATAAATAATTATAAAAATGTATTTAATAATGTAATCAAAGCAAAAACACTGAAATTTGCTCAGTTGCAGAATTGTCGCTGTTGTTACTTTCAGTGTTTGATGACGAATTTCCCCACAAATCACTATCGCTCAATTCTGCAAGTGATTCTAATTTACTATCGCTGTTTTCTAGCTGGTCTAAAACCATTTTTGATGTAAAGGGACACTTTTTGGTTGCTATGGACAATCTCCAGTTTCCAGGCAGAAAGAACAATATATATAATATAAAACTGCATGCAGGGCATTGGACAAAGTATTATGGACAAAAGGGATGTGAAATAATTTGATACAGTAATGTAATCTGTAAGATTATAGTATACTGTATGTATTGTGTGTTTTTCACTTTTTGACTTTGGCGCCGTGCTCTGCCCCCGTGCGTCGCAACGCTCGTAGGGAACAGAGCTTGGCACTGTGATAGATCGAGCGGAAGACACAGCCCGCGCACACACAGCGAGGCGACATCGCAGGATCCTGGGGGCAAGGTAAGTAACTTTGCCTGGATCCTGCGATGCGATCCCGAGTGTGGCTCGGGGTTACCGCTTTTGGTACTGAAAATTCACCCCAAGCCACACTCGGGAATACCACCAGGGAGGTTAAGGTGCCGCAGACTGCAATGTAAACCCTCAAAAGTTGCATGAAAGTCAAACCTGAATGTTATACATTTGACCGTTGTGCAACAGTTGTCCATTATTTTTGGTCAAAGCCAAAGTTGAATCCAAATCGCACCAATCCAAAGTTGCATCAAAATTGCACTCTGGAGTGGCACAAGTGTGAATAGAGCTTAAACGTGTGAATTGTCACATCACCAAGGTACAGATGTTAAAATTGCAGAATATGTGGAGCCTTCACAGGTATTTAGGCAGGAGAAGTAATTGTCATTACATGACCATAGTACCAGGGTCTCAACTGGCTCAACAGTTTGGCATTCCATGAATGCAAAACTAAATGAACAGCATGGAATGAGAGGTCTCAAGCATGTTATACCAAAATGCAACAAAGGTAGCATTTTACTTTATCAAATTAGGTGATTAAAATGTAATTTTATGCAAACTCTACGTTGAGACTATAAGTTGCAATGTACAAAGAAAGCAAATCTAATTTAGTAAGGATTGAAAATATTTTTAAATAACTACGCTGATATGAGTTGTTCATAATGCATCATTGCCTTCTTTCCAGGTCACCGAGCAAAACCAGAGTGGAACGACGCACACCTCATCACACCACCTCTGTCTCTGCCAAAGCCGCCATATTAGGAAAAGTGGGTCAAGTCTCACGGATCCAACGCGCCAAAGCTCAGGTGGACAAGCGTAAGCTGGGACGTAAAAATCTGCAACGGCAAAATATGGCACAGTCGCTCCAGGGCCGCAATGCAATGAAACAACGCAACTTTGTGTGCCAGCCTAGGCAGCGCCAGCTCAACCACTGAACTACTCTTTTTAGCTGTTTACATGAACAAGGGCATTATCTATCCTCAGAACCCCCGTCCGTCCATCCTGCCTCATGGTTTGTCAGTACCGTCTCTTGCCACTACTGTCCCCTACCCTAAGCACAAGATCACCATCACCCTTCTCTTTTGCTGTTTTGGTGCTGAACGTACTCCATTGTAGTGGAGTGTTTTAAGTAGCTATTAATGGTAAAGTGAGGAAGGGTGGTGGAAGCTTCCTCTAGGTAAAAAGCTCACCAAACCCTCAAAAGGCTTTTTTTTTTTTTTTTTTATGTACTTGTTTAGATTTTAGCTGCTTTTTAACACACGTTTTATTATGGCCAAGTTTCTGTTGAAGCTCTGCATTTGAGGGTATTGGTCTTTGTCAATAATCAGGCTTTATTTTCCAGGTACTAAAGAATTGGTTGGAATATTGAAATTGATAACTTTTAAATCCACACCCTCACTACTATAAGTGAGCATCTTTCAGAAACCTCTTTAAAGCTCATTACCAGGGAATTAGACCAGACAACACTGAAAGGATGTGTACAGTGCATTATTTAGTGCTTTATAAAAGAGAAGTATGGGGTTTGGGTTTCCTGAATCATACTTACCTAGGTGGATGCAGCATTGGTCCGATGCTGCATCTGGCCCCCGCCAGCTCCAACACTGAGAACCGAGTGATCAACCACCACGATCACTCAGTTCCCAGGGCTCCTGAGTAGCTGGTGACTGCTAGTCACTGTCTCTCTGCTCTGCCCAGCCACCCTGCTGAAACGATCCCGACCATATGGTCGCAATCCTTTCAGAGCCTGGACCGGCTCGGTGACATCAGCCGACAGCATGCTTCAGCCCGCTGTCTACTGAAAACAGGTCACAGGAAAGAACTGCACTCCTGTGATCCACAGGGGAATCTGTGGCTGTACTTCTCTTTTAACCCAGGTTCACACTATAGCAATGTCAGACATCGCATGTAATTCGCATCCGCACCGAAGGTGCCAATCACATGTGTGGTCTGTGCGATGCGAGTTCAGCCATACAGTTTTTTTCCCCGCACTGGAAATCAGATCACATGGGTGTTCTCACCTATGCAATCCGATTCCTGTCCGAATCCACAGTTCGCACTGCGATCTGTGAACCGATCTGGGGGTGTCATTTACATTGTATTGACACCCACAGCGGTTCGCAGAGGGCAGTGTGAACTGCCTGCGGGAGAGATGTGATGCGGGAACCCACGCTGGTTCCAGCATTGCATATATGTGAACCTAGGCTAAATGTAGTGCAGTAGTTTGTCCTATTAAATAAAGATTTAAGTCTTGTGCAAGGCTTTGCACTGTACACATATAGTTGGTATGAAGACCATACACAGGTCTGTAGCAATCACATCTCTTGCCAAAGGGACCTGCAATGCTTCACATTAGTAGAAAGTAAGAGCAGGTTTACGATGGCAAGTGGATGTAGATGAACGGGTATGGAGAGAGTGGACTTCTGTTAAAAAAAAGGCAATTGGTAATAGAGTTTTTAAAGTAGCATGGAAATATTGAGAGTGTTAAATGGTTAAAAAGTAGGGTTGCTGGAAGGCCAATTTAATAGAACAATTCATGTACATGTACATGTGTATATAATATTCTTTTTATGTATTTGGGTTCCTGCTTCTCCTATGTAGCTGTGCTGTGGTTCCTGCTAAGCTTGAAAGCTTCAGCACTACGTAAAACAAATAGAAAGCCTGCAAGATACATAAAAGTAGTAAACAAAAAGGGACTTTAAAGGTTGCCACTGATAATCCCAATGAGGAAATAAGTGCTCAAATTGTATAAACATATAGAATTTATGGTTGCGTCTCTATATTCTTTTTCTGGGTGGTAGACACCCCTTTTCCTTCAATGAGACTTTACAACCTGCAATAATCCCAATTCGGAATGGTTTGTACCTCTATATTCTCTACAGAAAGCCTGCAAGATGCTGAAAGACTTTAGAAAAGCTGCTGAAATGTTTCTGAAATCTTACTATATGCACTTCTCTTATCCATACTGCAGTCTGTCTGTACAAAGCCTTATAGTATCTGAAGGCACCACAGCTCAGCCATAAGGGCAACACAAGACTGGTGGTGACTACAAAATGGTCCTGCCTTTTTTTAACTTTGATTATATTGGTTATCAATTACCTCTTTTAGATTTTTTTTTTTAAGTTAATTACGTACATTAGGGTTTTCTGAAGATGAATTCAATTGAAGAGATAAGATACTTACTAAAGATTACATTTTAAATGCTTTACTGTTTTCTGTGTGGGGGATTCTGAATTGGCATTTCTGTGTTATAAAAAAAAAAAAAAAACACGAAGCAGATGTAAACTAATTTTAGGTGCGCTTTAGAAAAATACAGAGGCATTAGGAAGGCAGGTTGGCATTCTCAAACTGTTAAAACTTCAGTAGGAAACGCGAAGTCCCATGACACCGTGTTAGGTCAGATGACCCGCAGCAGCTTTATATTTCGGTAAAGTCTTCAAATACTTTATTTATTAAAGACTCTGCAATCCTCATTTCCTGAGTACACTGTTGCTGCAACTTCACGACCTGTGACCTGGGTCTGAGGAATGGCAGGACCTGCTGTTTTTAACTGGTTAGTCTTTACAGTTTGATAGGCCCAACCCTACTTATCTGCCTAATGCCTCAGTAGTTTTCAGAGGTGGACCTAAACTCTGAAGTTAGGTTAACCTTAAGGCTAGGTTTCCACTAGTGCGACTTTTCATGCCATTTGGGACTGAAATAATAATAAATAATAAGTCGTACCCCATGATTTCCAATGAGTACCGTTCATATCTGTGCGACTTCAAGACGCAGCAACTTCAAAAGTAGTCCCTGCTCTACTTTGGTCCCACTTTGATGCGACTTGAGGTCCATAGACCTCAAGAATACAAAGGCATTGCTTTAAGTCGCAGCAAAAAATCACTGCAAAATTGCGCGACTTTGGGGACGCAATAGTGGAAACATAGCCTAAAATAATAAAAATGATATAAGCCGCTATTTCAGGACAGCAACCCTACTCTGATAGGTTAGAACTGAGCTGAAGCATTGCAAGTCCCTTTACTGGTCACTATTAAATATGGGCTATGTGCAAGGTGCAGTAACCCATGTCAATCAACCAGCAGTCTCCTCTCACTGTTTCACTGCTCAAGATGGAATCCAATCTAGTGAACTGCTCTATGTACTGCCTTATTAAGTAAGCCTGCTTGCTAGGTTTCAGGTACTCACAAACTCCTAGCCTCCAGTTCCTTTCAGTAAAATGCTGACTGTTGATTGCCTAACGTGTTTTGGTCCACGGATCGGTTTCTGAGCATTTGCACATAATCCATATATATTACAGAACACTGAGATTTCCAGATTCAGATTGTGTAAGGTTGTCATGATGTTTAAAAGAATACTACTGCTCCTTTTTATGTATTGTGCTTTTCAAAGAGGTTTGGTGGGAATAAATTAAAATGCCAACAAACAATTTTAAAGAAAAGCAGTTGGGATTCCTGGCTGTCATGCTGACCCAAAGGCTTGAGTACCTTTTTGAAGTCATCAGGAATCTTACTCCGAACTTTACTGATTTGTGTGCTTGTTCCAGATCCGTGTCTAAAACTACCAAAGCCAGAGACATCCACAATTAGTGGTTTAAGAATCTGGCAGCTTATGTTTTTCTTTTTAGTATAGTTTTCCTTTAAATGGAGGGTGATTAGGATGCTTGCTGTTAAAAGGTTATACTTTCTGTATGGATCTGCCAGCATGAGCATTGGTTGCCTTTAATTTTCTCTGTCTTCTTCCCTTTGTGCTTGGTAACTATATTGGGGATATAGAAGATTCTTTCTTGGAGTCATTTAAGCTAACTCATAACTCCCCCTTTTAATTTTAATTTATGACAGAGTGGGTAAGAGTCAGAACCTCTCAAGTTTTTATTGCTGCCCGTGTCTTTATTGGGAAGATTTCCCACCACTTTCTGTCTCGGTAATACCAGGACGAGAAATTTTAGGTGCATGTGTTGCTGACACAGGAAGACCCAAAAATCAACAAAAAACCCAACAAGTATTCCAACCGTTCGTCCAGACAAAAAGTGAGGGCAAACATCCCAAGTGAGCCACAGACAGCAGCAAAACTTGATAGAAATTCTTACCTTTCCTCTATCTAAAACTAGGATTTAGGCTTTCAAAATCCTTCCTCTATCTAAAACTAAGATTTGGGCATTCAAAACCCTTCCTCTATCTAAAACTAACATTTGGGCGTTCAAACCCCTTCCTCTATCTAAAACTAAGATTTGGGTGTTCAAAATCCTTCCTCTATTTAAAATTAGGATTATGGCTTTCAAAACCCTTCCTCTATCTAAAACTAAGATTTGGGCGTTCAAAACCAAACAACTTCACCGTGAAGCTTTGGCGGTTAGGTGTAAACCCTCGCTTCAAGTGCCCTCATCACCCTCCAGAACTTGATCAATGACTTTACGTAGAGCTTTGTATTAACTGTTAACATTTTTCAAATTACGGTTAAGAGACGGGTTATAGGACAAAATGACTGAGAAAGCATTTACCCTGTCACCACTGTTTAGTAACCCACCACTTTGTAATCCAACTTGTACATAAATCCTAAAAACAAACAAAAAAAAAAAAAAGGTGCTTAATAATTTTCTTTAACAACATGTAAATATATCTTAGAACACTATCGACGCATGTGTGAGTATTTGGTGACAGTGTTTTTACAACTGGGAACGTGCATGGTTGGTGTCATCCATTCTATTTAGACACAGAGACACCTCACGGCTATGAGATTATTGTTTTGCTCCATTATGTTTTGTAACAGATTGACTTTTATAGAGCCGTTCAGGCTCTTTTTGAAAGCATATGTGATTTAGAGCAAATCTGTGTGGACTCAGGGACCCTAACAGCTAGTGATAAAAGACAATTTGATGTGCATGTTTTATTATGGTGTACGTTCTGTGTTGATAGTGCAGGGAGACTTTTAAGCACATTTGTATCTTATTTTAGGGTCACTTTTGAAGGGAAAACTGCAGTGAGCAAGTATGCTGGCCGCCTTAGCTGATCTCTCATGAAAATTTTAGTATTAGGACTTCATGCTTTCCAAAGCCAGCCATACAAAGATCGAAATTCCGCTGGTCCCTGCTGAACTGGCTGAATTTTCGATCCATGTATGGGCACTCTGGTTGAATGAAAAAACAAAAACGATGAATGTATGGGGCACCTAAGTTGCTTATGTGTAACAGATTTATACATTAGCAGCTCCTGGCTGTGACGTCTTCCAGACCAGTGCACAGGGGATTACATCCACAGGGAGCCAAGCAACTAGCATTTTTAGAAAAGTGCAAGCTAAAACATTGCTAGCGCTGAGGAATTCTGGCAGGTTGTCTACTCTGTGGCATGCATACTACAGTTCCTCAGCCTAGCTTGGTCCAGTAGAAAAAAAATTCAGATAAAGAAGGAAGGGACATGTAGATACATGCTATACATCAGAAGGTTTATTATAAAGTTAGATGGCTCACATCTGCATTTCACACAAGTGCCTAATCAGAAGGCTTTAAGTCAAGGTCTTTAAAGAATGGAAAGGGGCAGTTTCCTGCCATAAAAGACGTATTCTACTCATCTCTCTGGTGGCCAATGTCTCCTATCTTACTTCCGGTCCAGTGCTGCAGCCTCCATCATTGTCTCCAGCATTCAACACTTCCAGGAGTGTCAGATGCCTGTTCTCCCCCACCACGCACCATGGTTCCCATCCTTCGAATCATGTGCCACTACAGAACTTGGTAGTGATGTAGGAGTTGGAGTAAAGGGTCATGGTGGGGGGGGGGGGGGGGGAGAAGGCATCGGATACTCCCAGAAATGTTGAATTCCAAATACATTGAGGCTGCAGCACTGAAACCGAGAGAAGGTGGAAGACATAGGCCACTGGAGAAACAAGTATTTGTAGAAAGCTGTCCTTTTCAGTTCGTTAAAAGACTTGACAGACTCTCCTTAAAGCAGCATGTGATAATCTCTTATTTGAACCATCAGAGTAAAACCTATTGATGTTTGGAGCACAACTACATGGACCTTCTTTCTACAATTCTATATCATTTTCAGGTCAGCAATGGTCAGCCTCCAACTGCAGGTTTCCTTAAGGCGCAAACAAGCTTTGTGCCTCAGGACTTAGAGATGTCCCTAGTTCCTTGTATAGTGACAGCTGTCAAGACTTCCAGCATCATATGTAACCAGGCGGAAGGTGGACTTGGCCAGCCTGTTTCAGAAGTTGGTCATTTCCTCAAAAAGCTGAGACAATGGTGCTTCTCTCACTCTGTTTAATTATGAACTTTAGTATCTGCTTAGACTTTTCTATTTTATTTTAGCATTTTAATCCTAAGCAACCATGCATCTGTTCAGTTATTTTAATACTTAATCTGTAGATTGTAGTTACAAAATAGCCGCCATCTTGATTACATACATATGATATTCTAGAATAGTGCCATGGCTAGTTCCATGGCTATGCTGTGTGTATATGTTATCGTAGTGCAGAATATTCACATTTAATCTGAAACCTTTTTACCTATTGTAGATTATGGGGTTGATTTACTAAAACTGTAGAGTGAAAAATCTGGTGCAGCTGTGCATGGTAGCCAATCGGTTTCTTCAATTAAGCTTTGACAAAAAAAAAAAAAAAAACTGGAAGCTGATTCGTTTGTATGCACAGCTGCACCAGATTTTGCACTTTCCAGTTTTAGTAAATCAACTCTATGGGGTTAACGGCAAATCCACTTTGCACTACAAGTGCACTTGGAAGTGCCGTCGCTGTAGATCTGAGGGAAAGATCTGAAAGGAGGGGAAGCTCTGCTGATTTTATCATCCAATCATGTACAAGCAAAAATTGCATGCCCCCCCTCAGATCTACACCGACTGCACTTCCAAGTGCACTTGTAGTGCAAAGTGGATTTGCCTTTAGTAAATAAACCCCTATGTGTCTATAGTGGTATCAGCTCTGCCAGTGTGGGTGTTAACTGTCTCCCCAGAGCAGTGAGAGGCTTATTCCACTGCAGAAAAAAACTCATGCAACATGAATGCAGTTGTCAGTGCTTACTGACACTTTGCTGAGAAGTATTTGAAATTCACTGGGTGATCAGCCTAAATTCAACCTATTGGTCACCCACATTCAGCATACATTCACTATATTCTGTGGTGAATCCTTACAAACTATGCTTGCCATCCATTATTACTTACTAACAAAGAGGATCCCCCTAAAAATATATACATTATATTATATATATTTGCTGAAAACACATCATTTCTTTTGAAGGACCTCTGTCTTTTATAAATGCTCTGCAAAACCAAATTCTACCATCAGGTGGCAAGTCTTGGAACCACTTTAACTGCGATTTATGATAAATGCTGGATATGCATTGCATGAAAATGCATTGGCCTATTCAGTTGACTTGAAAGATAAAATGCAACAGGCAGGCTCTGTTTTTAACACATCTAATGAAGTTGTGCTGTTCATGTTGCTACACAGGCACATAACAATTTTTCGAAAGATCATTCTATCAATGCATGACCTATAGGGGCTCATGTAGTTGGTGAAATAAAGATTTAAGCTGTAACTTTTATAATCTAATATTAAACACCATCTAGGTGCATATGAACAGTTTTCATAGCTATCCGTTTGCAGTTATTATGCTATTAAGTTTAAACATTATTGAGCAACATTCACAACATTGCATTGCAGCAGCAAATTAATTTAAAGGCTTAGGCCGTGTTCATACATATGCAAATTGGATGTGGATTTTCCCGTATCCAATTTGCATGACAGGAGACTGTGGGCACCCCTAATGGGAGCCTGTTCACACAGCTCCAAGGCGGCCCCAGTCTGCACTTAAACAGGGTCCTGTGCATCTTTGGTTCTGATTCAGGTGCAAATTCAGGCTAAAAATTCGGACCCAAATTGGTGAAAAGGGATGCACCGGACCCCATGCTGTGAGTCGGGGCAGCACCAAATGTGAATGGAGCCTTATGCTGGCCATACACTATACGAAAAATCAGGCGAACCCAATTTAAAAAAACTAATGTTCGGCCACGAGCGCAAGCGATGGGGCCATCATGTAATGACCGATAAATCGTTCGGTGGACATAAATAAATACATTTTATGTTCGTTTTTTTACATATACCTAGTGCAGACAGGTCGGACGGGAAACACATTAACCTTTCAATTTATCGTTCGTTCGGCAGAAAATTTCCAAACTTGTCCTTTGTTTTTTCGGCTCAAAAACGTCCAAACTATTATCGATTTTATGCCCGTTAACTGGCCGAAAAAAACGAACGAACAGTCTAATGAGCGATTTTTCGTATAGTGTATGGCCAGCATTAGTCTACCTTTCAGACCATGTTTCATATAATACCCATATTTAGGGGGCAACAGGAAACATTGTCGCATTCCCTAAACCCCCCCCCCCCCCCCCCATCTTAAAGAGGGAGTCCGGCGAAAAAATTTTTTTTTTTTTAAAGTCAGCAGCAAATACTGCAGCTGCTGACTTTTAAAATAAGGACACTCACCTGTCACAGGGTCCAGCAATGTCGGCACCCAAAGCCGAACCATCCCTCGGTCCTCGGATGCTGCAGCCGCCATCTTGGGTATGGGAATCAGGAAATGAAGCCTTGCGGCTTCACTTCCCAGTTTCCTACTGCGGGACCCGTGTGTGTCCCAGCAGACAGCGTGGCGGGACAGGAAGAGACATAGACTCCTGTGGGAGTCTATGCACGGAAGTGGGTGCAAATACCTGTCTTAGACAGGTATCTGCACCCCCCTCCCCCCTGAAAGGTGCCAAATGTGACACTGGAGGGGGGAGGGTTTCCGATGAGCGGATGTTCCACTTTAGGGTGGAATACCCCTTTAAGGCCCCTTTCACACATGCTGGCTCCATTCTTCTCAGAAGGGGATCTGTCTGCTGATCCCATGCTGAGGAGAATGGGTGGATGACAGGTCTGTGTCTGCTCATGCAGAACAGACACGGACACAGCCCTCTCTGCTCTATGTGCAGTTGGATTTAAATGAACCAGCTGACTGTTTACACCCGACTGCCCTTTGATCCGATCAGTCGGAGGGGAACGGATCCTCTTCCGTTTGTTTTTGCCAGATTGGAGGCAGGACACAAGTCAGTTTACCTCCGCCGCTCCATTAAAGAGAATGGAGGGTCCGATCGGGTCCACCTGGAAAACAGACAGGCGGATCTGATAGGACCACTCGTGTGAAAGGGGCCTAAAACTTCCCCCCCCTTTTCCCATTTACCTGAATCGCAAGGTGCTTCCTCCTAGCAGTCTTCTGTCTGCATCTGAATTTGGCATTGGCTCCGTTCGCACACCCATTCACAGATCCACGTGTTATGTTTTTTATGATTGCTTACTTGCGTGAACAATATAGGCCCATCTTAAAGTGGTTGTAAACCCTTACAAACCACTTTGACCTACAGGTAAGCCTAGATTAAGGCTTACCTGTAGGTCCAAGAAATATCTCCTAAACCTACACGGTTTAGGAGATATTTGCCAAAAGACAGGCACCGCTGTCTACGACGCCACTCTCAATGGCGATATGCCGCGAGTGGTGGCTCCCGTGCGCATGCGCGGGAGTGACATCATCGCGGTGCCGTCGAATGACAGCGCCGGAGCCGCGAGACCCACCAAGAAGATGGAGGCTCCGTACACAAGGGGACATCGGTGACTTTGCTGGCTCCTGTGTCAGGTAAGTGACACATAATGGACTACCATGCGATGCATAGTAGTCCATTATGCTTTACCTTTGCAGGGAAACAAAGAGGAAGTAAACCCATTAGGGTTTACTTCCTCTTTAATGGTTCTCTAAAATGCTGCAACAGGGTCACATGTAAAATAGCTGATTTATTTCACCTTAGAATATCCAGCCTTTTAGATCTGTCAAATGACCATTGATATGCCATCTAACCTCGTAGCTGTGCGTTTTATTTTTACTTCTATTTTAGTTGTATATTGCTGTATGTATGTCATTAGATGCAACCCAATATCACAAAGCTTTATGGCGCTGTTTCTGGTCAAAGCTATATCAAAGTTTTTGTTTATTTTTTTTCTTAAAGTTGCACCAGATTCTGTAAGGAATAAAATCCTTCATAGCGTGGATCTGGTGTCATATTTTAGGTGCTAGTTTTGATATTTTGCAGTTTTTAGTGGCTATGCTATTCCAGTGTTTGTGGGTTCAGTAACAGATCATAAAACTATAATAGGAGTCTCCAAGTCCAAACAATAGTTTTGTGTGCAGTGAAATCAATTGCAGCAATATGAAAAAGTAAAAAAAAACAAAAAAAATCTAAAAAAGATGCACTATGTAGTAGTTGTACATCTCTGCAGTATATACAATGCATGTGCCTTTCTAGTCATTTTTGCATGGAATTTTAGGTCACAGGTTATGGTGAAGTATTGGACTGGTTGATGTTCTCTAGCAAGAACACTGTATGTGTCCTACTGCTTTGTGAGCAAATGAGTTTTATAATTAAAAAAAAAAAACCTTCAAATATCCCTTTTTATAGGGTTAAAACCAGCAACAGGCAGAGCGAGAGCTTGAGAATGTGTGTGTGTTAGAGATGGAAGTCAATGGGAATTAAAGTTAATGTAAGCAATTATTTCAGTTCACTTTTTTTCAATGTAAATTCTAGACTTACTGACCTTTATTAAATTCAAGAGTTGCTACAAAACAAGGGTTTCGAGATACAAACCTTCCTCTGATTGGCCAAGGGGGGTGGATAACGTTACAATCTTATCCAATTAGAGGAAGCGTTGAAGTTATTCATAACAAGGAAAGCTCCCTGTTAATGGCTGAGCGGCACTCAGTTTTGTTCGGGAGTGGGAAGGAAAGTCTCCATCCTACTGCTGGAACACATCCCTGTATACAGGCAATCCCCAAGGAGTTACATGCACTCAACTTACATACACTATATTACCAAAAGTATTGGGACACCTGCAGTCTTGGTCTGTAGGGTTCAATATTGAGTTGGCCCACCCTTTGCAGCTATAACAGCTTCAACTCTTCTGGGAAGGCTGTCCACAAGGTTTAGGAGTGTGGCTATGGCAGTGATGGAGAACCTTGGCACCCCAGATGTTTTGGAACTACATTTCCCATGATGCTCAACTACACTGCAGACTGCATGAGCATCATGGGAAATGTAGTTCCAAAACATTTGGGGTGCCAAGGTTCGCCCATCACTGGTCTATGGAAATGTTTGGCCATTCTTCCTGAAGCACATTTGTGAGGTCAGGTACTGATGTTTTGGACGAGAAGGCCTGGCTCGCAGTCTACGCTCTAATTCATCCCAAAGGTGTTCCATTGGGTTGAGGTCTGGTCAAGTTCCTCCACCCCAAACTCGCTCTTCCATGTCTTTTATGGACTTTGCTTTGTGCACTGGTCCAAATCATTTGGTGGAGGGGGGATTATGGTGTGGGGGTTGTTTTTCAGGGGTTGGCCTTTGCCCCAGTGAAGGGATCTCTTAAGGTGTCAGCATACCAAGACAATTTCACGCTCCCAACTTTGTGGGAACAGTTTTGGGATGGCTCCTTCCTGTTCCAACATGAAGGCAGGCGTCACAATACTTTTGGTAATATAATGTATGACTCATACTTACAGAAGGAGACAATAGGAGGGTAAATTTACTCCTGTAAGAGCTATCATGGGGAGAAGGGGGTCTCCACTGAAGCTTTATCAGCGATCCTTATTTCCATGACAACCCAAAACTTTCCAAATCCAATTGTCACAGGGACAGAAAGTGAGGTGAAATCTTCTGAACAGGGGCCCAGACAGCAAAAACAAACCTTACAGGGGGTGTTAATCCTTCCCTATGCTAACCAAAACTTGTTGTTAAAATTATTTATTTGGGCTGAAGTTGCACTTAAAAATTGTAACTGTTCCAACTTACATACAAATTCATCTTAAGAATAAACCTACAGTACCCCTCTTGTTTGTAACCCGGGACTTCCTGTACTGTAGGCAGCTGAGGCTACCTACAGTCCATATGGCACTGAGAGCTGCTGCATGTCTTAGTGGAGTCAATTGTTCATTTGGACCAGCTTGGTCCAAACTATTTAAACTTCCCTAAAAGCTTAAAAAAACAATTATTCATACTCACCTAGGTGATTGCAGCGTCGGTTCTCCACCACCTCTAAGACCCCTTTCACATGTGCGGACCGTTCAGATCCACATGTCAGTTTTTTCAGGCAGATTTGAACGGTCGCTCAATACAGCTCTATGGAGCGACGGATGTCAGCGGTGACATGTCCGCTGACATCCGATCCGCTTCACAAAATCCAGACGGATGGAAACCATATTTTCCATCCGTTTGGCGGATCGGATGAAAACAGACAGGCTGTCCGTCAGCATCCGATCCCCCCCCATACGGGAGAGCGGACTCTCTGACAGGTCCATCCATGCACAGAGTGCAGAGACGGACTTATCATCTGCCGGCTCAGTGGGGATCAACGGAACGATCCCCTCTGAGCAAGCGGATGCTAAATACGGACAGCCCTGTGTGAAAGGGGCCTAAGCCTGAGAACTCAGAGATCAAAGAATACTGATCACTAATTTCTTGGTCTTCACAGAGCAGAGAGCGGTGACTGTCAGTTACCACTCTCCATTTTGCCCCTCCAGCACACACACTGGAGCGCCAGGCTGTGAAGGGGGCAGAAGCGGCTGGCTCAGGCACTCGGCAGCGCGCTAAGAGGCTGTGCCAGCTGCTGGTCAGGCATCTGGGTGGATCCTGAAATTTAAAGTTGGGATCCCACCAGCATCTGGACTGGCTGAGTGACGTCAGCCCACTTGTCAACTGAATCTGGGTTACAGAAATGCAGAACTAAGTGCACTCTTGTGACCTACAGGAGACGTCGGGCCAAAAGAACTTTACCCCACTTCTCCTTTTTAACGTTTTGATACTAGTTTGGGTTGAAAGGGCATTTTCATCAACTCTTGGATCAAGTATAAGATTGCGAGAGTCATTCACACACATTATATATATATATATATATATATATATAGCAGTGGGCATTTTGTTGGTTTAAGTAATATTCACAAGACCAGCCTTATAAGTAGAAGACACTACTGATGTTTCTAGAGACGCAACACAATATGGACACAGTGAAGAAAATGCTGTGCTGTGTATAGGTGGAAAGTAAGATCTCTTCAGTGCGGAAGCAATGCAACTATGTAACCCGGTAGAGCTCTCTGCCCTCTGTACTGTCTGTCGGTGTGTGTGTGTGTAGTTAAATGTTCTGGTAATAAGAAGCGTAATGCAATTAATAGTATATACAACATTCACCCCTGCCGCGGCAGGCAGTGAAGCCTTTTAACCCATTGTATGCCTTACAACAGAACATCATTTCGGAGGATGGACATAAAGGGTTTGGCAGGCACTGTTAAACGAGAAATGTAAATCTCTCATACTAGCAGCTTCCTACAGCGTGTTTTAGTTGCTGTATACAATTGTCTCCTTGCCTGGTAAGTGACCTCTCATTTCTGAGGTTCACTTTTTTTTTTTTTTTTTTTTCCCATAGTAGTTAAAACAACCCATCCGCTGGCACTGAGTAACAAGTATGTGTTCCCTGAATGTTAACGGTTTACAGTGAGTGTGTTTTTGTCTCCCTCTTAAAGGGAAGCAAATGTGATTCTATATATATATAGTGTGTTGGCTATTGGTGTGCGCAGATGTAAGATAAATGCATTAATCACTAGTGGGTAAGATGGCTGAGTACAGCGGAGTGTAATTCATTTATTCTGGTATGGCTGTATGCAATTTATAACTGTATATTTTTTTCCCCCCCTTTTTGTTTTTTGAAGTGAGTCTGTTCTACTGTAACATGTCACTGACAAAAAAAAAAGTATAAAAGGATAAAATATAAAGAAATAAATAAAATATTAATTTATTCTATTTTCTTGGCTCTTTGCATTTTTTTATTTTTTTACTAGTATATGCAGCAGCAACATGAGAACTCCAACCAACGCATTTTCTAGGTTTGGATAGAGTGGCGAAGGGTTGTAACCCCTGTTCGCTTTTATTGTGTCTACACCAGAAAGATAAGAATAAACTGCATGTTACCAGCACACCATGAATCCGTAAATGAATAGTTTGAGCATTTGTTTAACCACTTGCTTACCGGGCACTTAAACCCCCCCTCCTGCCCAGACCAATTTTCAGCTTTCGGCGCTGACGCACTTTGAATGACAATTGAGCGGTCATACAACACTGTACCCAAATGAAATTTTTATAATTTTTTTCCCCCACAAATAGAGCTTTCTTTTGGTGGTATTTAATCACAGCTGGGGTTTTTATTTTTTGCTAAACAAACAAAAAAATATGGAAAATTTTGAAAAAATAAATAAATCATGTTTAATAGTTTGTTATAAAATTTTGCAAAACAGGTAATTTTTCTGCTTCATTGATATGCACTGATGAGGCGGCACTGGTGGGCACTGATATGCTGCACTGGTGGGCACAGGTAAGGCAGCACTGATGTGCAGCACTGTTCAGGCACTGACAGGTGGCGCTGGTGGGCACTTGTAGGGGGCACATGTCCCTCTCACTGCCGCCGGTGATCGACTTTTTTTCTAATAGCCGATTACCGGCTGTGTTGTCGTCACATGATCAGCTGTCATTGGCTGATAGCTGATCACGTGGTAAGGGGTCGGGATCGACTCCTTACTCGGATCTGTGATCCAGCGAGTCTCACAGACTCGCTGGTAACAGAGCGCGGAGCATGTGCCCTTCAGGGGGCGCGTAGGCCGCTCGTGCATGGGACTACGTCAATAGACGTAGTCCCGGCAAAGCAGGTCCGCGCTGTAGCCGTCATTCGGCTATAGCGTGGATTTCTAGCGGTTAAAGCTGAACTCCAGGAATTGTTTTTTACATACTTGGATTCCTCCAGCTTGACACATACACTATATTGTCAAAAGTATTGGGACACCTGCCTTTACACCAGGGGTCTTAAACTGGTGGCCCTCCAGCTGATGCAAAACTACAAGACCCATGAGGCATTGCAAAGCTGACAGTTACAAGCATGACTCCCACAGGCAGAGGCATGATGAGACTTGTAGTTTCGCAACAGCCTGAGGGCCGCCAGTTTGAGACCCCCCTGCTTTACACGCACAGGAACTTTAATGGCATCCCAGTCTTAAGCCTCGTACACGCGCTTTGCTTTTCGGACGACAGAACGTCTGATTTTTGTGGCATGCTGGTCTCATTTCGAAAGTGAAGAGGTTACTCACAATGCGAGAATTTTCATACGGCAGAATACAACGTCAGAAGTGACGTAACGTGTTGAATAGTTTTGTGCGTATTCTTTCGTTTCTGAGCATATGTAGTCTTGCTCTTACGATTTTTTTCATGCGAAAACCGTAATAATGAAACGAAAATCAAATGTTAGGTTCACATCTGACAAATTTTATAGTCTGCAGATCCAGCTTTTGTCTGACGAAAAAGTGAAATCAGCTGTCGAAAGCACCGTACTAACGGTAAGATTTGCGGACGATCGGTCGTCTCAACACAATTGACGTCCAAAAATCAAAGCGTGTGTACCGGCCTTTAGTCCGGAGGGTTCAATATTGAGTTGGCCCACCCTTTACAGCTATAACAGCTTCAACTCTTCTGGGAAGGCTGTCCACAAGGTTTAGGAGTGTGTCTATGGGAATGTTTGACATTCTTCCAGAAGCGCATTTGTGAGGTCAGACACTGATGTGGACGAGAAGGCCTGGCTCGCAGTCTCTGCTCTCATTCATCCCAAAGGTGTTCTATCAGGTTGAGTTCAGGCCAGTCAAGTTCCTCCACCCCACTGGTGGGCAGTCATGTTGAAACAGGAAGCGGCCATTCCCCAAACTGTTCCCACAAAGTTGGGAGCATGAAATTGTCCAAAATGTCTTGGTATGCTGACGCCTTAAGAGTTTCCTTAACTGGAACTAAGGGGCCAAGCCCAACCCCTGAAAGACAACCCCACACCATAATCCCCCCTCCACCAAATGATTTGGAGGGGTGGCCCAATACCTTTGGTAATATAGTGTGGATGAGCAAGTTTGGGGTGGAGGAACTTGACTGGCCTGCACAGAGTCCTGACCTCAACCCAGAGGAGGAAGTAAGGGGCTGCTCTGCAATACCATTGCACTGAGCAGGTAAGTATGATATGCTTGTTATTTTAATGCAAAAATAAATAAAACTGAGGCTTACAACTGCTTTGATCTAAATATTGCAGCAAAAGCTGTTTTTTTTAATGATCAAAAGTAGACTTTTTATTTATTGAATTCTTTTTTTATGGGGGGGGGCTAAAGTTTTGTTGCAAGCACAAAGAATTTTTTGTTCTGGATTGTGTTGAAACCACTTTTTGACAGGAAAACTCATGGAACATGGAAACTTCCACCGCAACAGGAATGGAAACTTGACAGGTGCACTGCCAACTTTACTACGTGGACACAAGTAGTTTCCTAAAATCAAAGCTAGCAAGAAGCAGGGCCGATAGCTGTAGCAGACTTAAGTGTGCTTATATGAGCTTCTAGAAATGCCAGACAATCACATCCGCATCCTTGCTAAATGACTTACAGTAAGGACAGGGACTATTCTACTGGAAAATAGAAAAAAAAGCTTATAAAACATAACCACATCACACGGCTCCCTTTTTTTTCGTATAAGCTTTATTTGAAGTGTACAAAACATACACTTCATTCATTGCAATGTTGAGCAGCGAGATACATGGCGCTGCCCGACACTGCAGTGCAATTCGCCTTGATACGCTGCGATAAAATGCAGCATGTCTGCAGTGTGAATGGGAAGCAACGGTTTCCGGCGTGTCCCTGCGGTGACAGACGTTTTACCATGCAGTAAAATGCCTGTCACCGCATATAGTGCGAATTGCCGCTAAGCATGCATATTTCATACCTGTCTGATTCCTTTGGAAGAAGAAAATGTAGTTGGCCACCCTTACTACAGTGATCCTCTATGTCTTCTGGGTCCTGTGCCAAGCAGCTGCCCTGCTGCATGGTAACCACAGGGGTAACCTGCTCAGCATGGGCACCATTCAGAGAACACCTTGTGTTTTTCTCAAAGCATTTAAAGCTTTCTCTTATTGGATTAGGTGGAGATTGTGACGTTACCGCTCACCTGTCCACCTCATCTAATAAGAGAATGTCTTGCTTTTTTTTTTTTTTTTTACAAAGTAAGAACTTTATTGAAAAGCAATATTCATATATCAGTATGACAAAACATTGCAGGGTAAAAAAAAAAAAAAAAAAAAAAAGATGGTACAAAAATATACATAGTATGCATTGTTTACATATGTCTGTATAAGGGAATACCAGTCAACCGTATTCAACAAGAGGACTACTAGAAAAAGGAGGTTATCCTACATTTACTAGAACACTCACCCGGAGCAGTGAGTCTTGGACAAACACTGGAGGATCCCGGGGGGGGGGGGTATAAGGAAGGAAGGGGGGGGGGGACAGGTGTGACGGAAAGGACAGGGGGGGGGGATATGTAGAAGGGAAGGGAGAGGATGGGGGGGGGGGGGACAGGACAGATGACAACCAGGCTAGGGTCCACCCAGCCAACTATTATAGATAAAACTAAGGGTCAGCTTCCTCCAGCTGTAAAGAACCCCAGGAATCTATCCAGGAGAACCAGATTTTGTCACTTACTTGGACAGTGTCCCCGCAACCTGGTTATCACCCCCCCGCGAACCTGTTCCCAGAAGCTCTGCAGAAGGGGGCGGGACCCTATCATATGTATAAAGGAAGCCTCCAGGTCTCCACATCGTGGGCAGGACGAGGATTTATCCGGGTAGATAGCTGCCAGTCTGTGTGGCGTGAAGCAAGCCCTGTGTAAAAACTGAAGTTGTATGAAGCGATCTCTAGCACAAATCAGATTGGTGACATAGGAGGAAACACAGCTTTCCAAGTCCTCATCAGTGAGGGAGGGGATATCCTGTTGACATTTCGGAAAAACCTTAGTTTAGAAGATGGGGATGAAAGTCTTGCTTTAGTTAAAAAAGAAAACAAGGCATTCTCTGAATGGCACTCGTGCTGAGCGAACAAACCCTTGTAATTACCATGCAGCAGGGCAGCTGCACAGGACTCGGAAGACAAGCAAAGATGACTGAAGTAGCAGCGGATGCTACTTAGATTCTCCACTAGTACAGGATCTGCCAGGTAGGCGGCCAGGTAAAAAACAGCCACCACCCAAGATACAAGGCTCCCCGGCAGTGACACGAGCGGTGACCGCTGTCCCCTCTGGAGAGGAGCGTGCTGTGGCCATACAGACAGCCCTGCAGCTCCTAAGGGACATGGAACAACAAGAAGGAGAGCCGCAGCGGCCCTTAGAGATGGCGCAATCTGCAGCTACTGACTCCACTGCGGCCATCCTGGCGGCCATTGAGGAGAGTAAAACCATGGTGATGGGGAGGATAGATACACTGGCCATAGAGTGTGGTCTTATCCGCCAGGACATGGACAAGTTTAGGGGCCGTGTCACTGCGGTCGAGAATCGCATCTCAGACATAGAAGATGCTGCGGCTGCCACCTCTCATAATGTCGCAGACCTGCAACGCACGGTAAAAACCCTGATGGCGCGATCTGAGGACGCCGAAAATCGACTGTGCCGCAATAATGTGCGTGTGGTGGGCCTTCCAGAGGGCGCAGAGGGCCAACACGCTGCCAGCTTTGCCGAAAACTTCTTCAAAGAAATCCTCAATCTACAACAAGTCTCTTCAGCATACATTGTTGAACGCGCGCATAGGGTCCCCACGGGCCCGAGACCGCAAGGCGCCATGCCCAGACCATTCCTTGTGCGATTTCTGAATTACCGGGATAGGGATCTCATCCTTGCTGAAGCCCGGAAGAAACCACAGCTCAAGTTTGAGAACACCACGCTACATTTCTTCCCAGACTTCTCCCGGAGCTGCAGAGGCGCCGTCGCATGTTCGTGGAGGTTCGGAAGAGGCTCCGAGAGAAGGGCTTTACATACAGTATGCTGTACCCCAGTAAGCTCCGTGTTGAACATCGGGGCTCTGTGAAATTTTTTGAGGTCCCCTCGGATGTCTCGGATTGGCTGGATACACTGGGGTGAAGGTTTTTTGCCCTTTTTTATTTTTATTTTTATTTTTTGGGGCTGCGATATCACATCCTGATGCAGTAACGACCGATTGCACTCTGGCAGACACATATGTCTGGTTTCTAATCCTTTACCAAGTTACTTTTTCCTGAAGAGTTATAGCAGTGTGCTTCGTCAAAGATGCATACACCAAAAACCTGCCTTCACCACGCAACCATTCCCCTCAAGGTGCTGCAGCACATGTGCAGCTGCTCGGTGCTTCATGGCTACAATATAATTGGAGCTGGAAGCTCTCTCTAAAAGAAGAAAAGACCGTTCACAGAAGGCGCGCAGCGCTAGTGCTCACCCTGTTGTTGTTTTTATTGTAGTCTTTTTTTCCTAGCCAGGCCCAGTACCACATACCCCTATCCCCCACTTCCTGGTCCTCCAACACTAGACACTAGTGACTCTGACCAGTGGAGTGTATGTGGTGCCCGCTGGCAGTGTAGCACCCTCAATTCAGGGTTCCTACACCTCTTAGGTATAATTCCGCTTTCTGGGGTCAAAACTATTCCCGGACCCCCTCCCTGTTTTTTCTTTTTCTTGGGAGGAGAGATGGGACATAGTAGGATAGGCACACCGTGCCTGGGGAGTTTGAGTCCAGTTTTGGTCTCCACAGTTTTTTCTTTTTTTTTGACTCATTTACCATCCTTTCATGGAATGTCAGGGGCCTCAACTCTAAATTCAAAAGAGCTCTTTTATTTCAATATTTAAAAACCCACTCCCCCCAGCTCATTCTCTTACAGGAAACTCACCTTATGGGCAGCAAGATCCTAGAAACTGTATCCTCCCCCTCAGACATACTGCAGACTTTTAATACCTTCTACAAAACACTATACTCCTCGGGCCTACCCTCAGATTTCCAACCTGAGTCACTGAGCGACCTTCTTGATCCACTGGCACTCGGGTGGCTGTCTGACTCGGAACGGGAGACCCTAGACAAGCAGCGGATGCTACTTAGATTCTCCACTAGTACAGGATCTGCCAGGTATAGAATATGTATATGTACATCGGTCCAAGCTGAACCAATGAAAGTATGCAAAAAAAAAAAAACATACCTGGAATTCAGCTTAAAGACTAAAGATTTACTTGAACAAGTAAAAGGTGTTCATATATTTGTATAAAAGCAGTGCAAAAATACAGCTATTAAAATCACACCATACCCCATTGTGCCGTCCTCCGCTAGACGCACAGAGATTAGTATACTGCTGTTTTATGCACGGAAGAATATCGCGATACAGTGGAAACACAACTGAGAAAAACACAAAACAAAACCTGCAAGACAAAAGACCTGCATTGCATACTAGCACATTATGAAATATTTACCTTAGAACGAAGCCCTGCAGCGGAGCCCGGTCACCGCTGAGGGTGCCAACATGTTACCTCTGCGTTTCTTCCAGGATCCCTGACTCCGGCGCTGTGAGTGTCTGGGGCTGCGATGATGTCACTCCAGCGCATGCGTGCAGGAGCCCTCCGTTCCGGCAGGAAACGCCAGACCTGCAGAGCAGCTGCATACAGGGTCAATATCTCCTCAACCATACAGGTTTAGGAGATATTCTTTTTACCTACAGGTAAGCCTTATTATAGGCTTACCTGTAGGTAAAAATCACCAAGCGGGGTTTAAAACCATGGTCACCGATATACACTTACATATCCGTAAAAGTAGAAGTAATATACAGTAAAACCTTGGATTGCGAGCATAATTTGTTCCAGAAACATGCTTGTAATCCAAAGCGCTTGTATATCAAAGCAAATTTCCCCATAAGAAATATTGGAAACTCAAATGATTCGTTACACAACCATTTATTCATAAATCCTTCAGTTTATAGTCCATATAAAAAGATTATACCAAGGTGACCAGGTTGTGTAACCATAAAATGCCTCCACACAAGGGGATTAGAAGCAAAATCCAGCAGGAGCTACAGAGTATTAAAGAGAAGAGAGGAGCCTCCAAGTGTAGCAATATGTTGCTAAATGTTGTACCTTCATTAAGGCCCCTTTCACACTTATACGACTTGTCCCACGATTTGGGACTGCAAAGTAGCATGACAAGTCGTTCCCCATGATTTCCAATGACAGCCATTCATATTAGTACGACTTCAAGTCGTTCCGACTTCAAAGTAATCCCTGCACTACTTTGGTTCGATTTTGATGCCACTTACACAAGCATTCCTTGAAATCGCGGCCGCAAATCGCGGCAAAATCGCAGTGAAGTCACACAAGTGTGAAAGGGGCCTAAATGTAACCATATTGCTACATTTAGAGGCGCCTCTCTTCTCTTTTATACTCAGTTGTGACATAACACTACTTGTATATAAAGACATCGCTTGTATATCAAGTCAAAATGTATTAAAAAATGTTGCTTGTCTTGCAAAACGCTCTCAAACCAAGTTACTCTAAAACCAAGGAGACTGCGACTGTCTGCCCAGGGACAAAAGTCAGGACCAGAGAGGACTTTGACAGCGGCCATGGACCTTGCACCTGGGCATGTTATAATGCTGGGAGGGATGCACTGCAGCTGGATAGCTACGTGTGCAAGGAGCGTAAAGCTGACCATAGACAGTTTGAATCTTGCCCAGTTCAGCAGGAACCGGCTGAGATTCGAACCATGTATGGGCAGGCTTGATTGACCAATCAATCAACTTGTGTACAACCAGCGGGGACGGCTTCCACAATGGCCCCACGGGAGGGATTCCTCCATCAACACTGACCGATTTTCTTTCCTGCAACAAAAATAACTCCATCTATGGTTGGCTTAAGTTGGCCACAATCCTTATTCTTTTATTTATTCTTATCGTTTGGAGTACTGTTTACACCTGAGCTATTGCTATAAGGGATTCACTGAGACCAAAAAGTTATTTCAAGGGCTCGTCTGTGTTAAAAAAAAGTTTGAGAATGGCTGCTCAAGAACATTCTACTGACACCCAATTATTGTGGAAGCTCCCAATGGGACCCACTGCCAATTTGGCAGCCACTGACAGAAGTTCCTTTCTTCAATAATAAACACAATAGAACAATATGCATTAGATTCACTATTTGATTCAGATACAGCAAACCTGCAGATGAAGAAAGATATATATATATATATATATATACACATATATATATATATATATATATATATATATATATATATATATATATATATATATATATATATATATATATATATATATACATACACACACACATACACATACACATACACATACACACACATACATATATATATATATATATATATATATATATATATATATATATATATATACACACACACATACATACATATATATACAGGGGGTCCCAGAGTTACGAACTCGTTAGGGACTGCCCGCCTGTACGGAAGTCGGAAATGTTCGTAAGTCGGCCGCACATGCGCAGACCGACAAATACGGAGATTTCCGATGTTCCGTCTATTGCCGTTCTGCGCATGCGCGGCAAATTACAGACATTTACGGCATTTTCCGAAGCTCAGTATGGCCGCGCATGCGCAGAACGTCCGAAAGACGCCGAAAAAGAGCGAAAAATGCCGGAGGGTCCCCGCAGCACCCCGTTCGTAAGTAGGGGTTGTTCGTAGGTCGGGTGTTCGTAAGTCGGGGACCCCCTGTATATACACACACACATATACACCGTATTTAAATCGGCGTATAACACACACATTAAATTTAAGAGGGAAGTTTCAGGGAAAAATTTTTAATTTTAAATAAGGAACTTTGAAGCAAAATAAGGGTCAGTGCCCATCTGCAGCCTCACCATTGCCATCGATGCAGCCTGATCAATGCCCATCTGCAGCCTCACAAGTGCCATCAATGCATCTTTATCAGTCCACATCAATGCAGCAGCCTCACCATTGCCATCAATGCAGAAGCCTCCCCATTGCCATCAATGCAGAAGCCTCCCCATTGCCATCAATGCAGAAGCCTCCCCATTGCCATCAATGCGGAAGCCTCCCCATTGCCATCAATGCAGAAGCCTCCCCATTGCCATCAATGCAGAAGCCTCCCCATTGCCATCAATGCAGAAGCCTCCCCATTGCCATCATTGCAGCCTGATCGATGCCCATCTGCAGCCTAGAGGGGACAGGGAGGGGGCCGGAAAAGTGCCAACAGATTACATACGGCGAGAATCTTCCATTATAGACAGAACAGTGGTCCAATGGCGGCCAAGGAGACGGGACTTCCTATTACAGAGGCCGCCAAGTAAACAGGAGATTCTCACTGTATGTAATCTGACGGCGCTCGCTAGGCCCCCCTCTGAGGCCGCTAAAGTTTAGGTATTGGCGTATAACACGCTATTTGCACCCGATTTTTAGGGTGAAAAGGTGCGTGTTATACGCCAATAAATACAGTATATACACACGCACAAGAAAACAAAAACTGAGCTGTTTCAGTAAGAAAAAAAACATTTAATTTTAAAACATCAACATATTTGTTACAAACAATGTTTCAACTGGTCCAATTCTACAACAAATTAACCATGATTGTTAAAATTATTTACAACATTTCAGTCTCCTAGCTGATGCTTTAATAAACTCTGCTATATAAATACAGTACTTTGACAAGACAAAATAAGGGGTGTTCGCATTATTCAATAATAAATCTATTACAAAAACCAAAGAAAGTACAGGGGACACAACCATTAATGTTCTGCTATTCTGTGGTCTCGTTTAAAAAGGAAATCACCGGAAGTCTTTATACTGCTGGATGTATACTACAATATGTACATGTTCTGTTAAAGTGTCCCCATCGCCCTAGGCCAGTGATGGCGAACCTTGGCACTCCAGATGTTTTAGAACTGCATTTCCCATGATGCTACACTACAGAGTGCATGAGCATGGGAAATGTAGTTCCAAAACATTTGGGGTGCCAAGGTTCCCCATCACTGACCTAGGCAGTACAAGGCCTCTATTTTTTTTACTTAAACGACTTGGATTTTCAGTTAAAAAATAGCCTAGGATGGATTCTCATACTGGTTAAGTCTTAAAAAAATGGCGACCTGCATTGTCTTTTGGCAATGAGAAAACTAAAGCAGATGATTTATAATAAATTTACTGAAGTCAGAGGCTACTATACATAACTAATATATGCAACAATGAATACATATGAGCCGTGACCCTGCAGGCGATCCAGTCTGACTCTTTCCTGAATGACTGCCCTTCAGCTAAGGTGTATCCAGTTACCCAATATATGAATATATAAAAAAAAAAAAGTCCATTCTGTCCCAGAATGCTTTGTACCGCTAACCTATGCGTCCAGATACTAAGGCTCTCTGCATCCCTATGTGCCTGGCCGATCTGAGCTGAAGATCAAGAGAGGAACCGTGCAACCTCGACACCATATGTACACTTTCACAAGACAATTACAGTAAGTGTGTGAAGAAAGAAGGTTTCATCAGATGGTCTGCATTGCACCACAGCAACCAACCAGACCTCACTTTGCAGCAAAGTAGAATGTGATTGGCAAATGTGTTGGTGAGTTATAGAAGAACATCCCTGTTTTTTTGCTTCAAGTGTGTGGTGAACTTTTGGCCACAACATCCGTTTTATACATATTACACATTTTATATATATATATATCTCAGTATAAAGCTGCAAAAGGTACAGTAGGCACTCAGACTTCCCAGAGAGGATGATGATAGTATAGTCACGTTTACTATTACATGCATATTACCTTGACAAGGGTGGGCTGTGCCTCAGTGAAATGTTGGTGTAACAAGGCAACTGTGATCTTTATCATTGTTTGATGAAAGTCCTTTGAGTGCTTACTATACCTTTTGCTGTAATATTCCCTTTATAGAACCAAGGCATTTACATGAGACCAAGTACGGACACTGGATCTTGCATCAAATATATATAAAATGAACATTTTGGCCAAAAGCTAAACTACTATATCTTTTGTGGAAAACAAATAAGGAAGACATCTGGTAGTCTTTGATGGTGCCCACGCCCACTGCTAAGGGTCTTGAAACTTACCTGATTGACAGCAGGGGTGCATGCAATATTAATACATCTCTACGTGAAGCAGATGGATCACTCTTATCACGCATCATTTTACTTTGTGCTTCCACTGGTAGAATTAGGTTGGCCCTTTGTGTCCTGATCCTTGTGCAAAAGATACACCAGGCTGGCAGACGGGGGAATGGCCACCAGGACATGTCTGAGTATTGTACAACCTAATTACATTCCCTCTTCATATCTAGGAGAAAAATGGGTGGTTGTCATTGGTGATCTTCTAAGAATGCCTGTAGCTTCAGGAAAAGCCAAAAGTCCTTATGGGCATACTTGTTCTGTGTCAGGAACTCAAAGTAAGGAAACCAGTGGTTTGGCAGTGGCAAAGCCATAGGTATTCCTACCTCAATCTTGGTTTCCTTTGTGTATTTCTGTGCAGTATTCCAGCATGAAACAACATCTGCGCTTTGCCTTTGTGCAGGCGTTTCCTGTAATGAAGACCAACCACTATTGCTCTCTCACTGTGTCAGGTGACTGGTCATGCATCCCCCCCCCCCCCCCCCCCCCAATCTGCCATAGTTTTCTGCTGGGTTCCCTCTACAGCACTGCTCTCTGGGTTTCTAAATGCATTTGGTGCACACACGTTGGTTTTTCATATTCTTGTGGCTATAGAACAGTGGTCTCCAAACTGCGGCTCTCGGGGGAACTTTTCTTCCCACTGATAAAGGACACTATTCCTCCAACTGACACCAACAATGGTTGTAATTTCTGCTACTGACATCAGCAATGGGGCACTAGATCTCCTATTGACGCCAGCGATGGGGCACTATTACTCCACCCAATACCAAAGATTCATTGTTTACTCCCACTGAAACCAGGACAATTTCTTCTCCCAATTGCCACAGTCCAGCCCCCCTAAAGTTTGAAGTACCATAAACTGTCCCTTTGTTTAGAAAGTTTGGAGACCCCCGCTAGAGAGGAATTCAGTTAAATAAAAATGTTCAGATTTCAAACCTGACCACTATTGGGGTAATGCAGACCATGTGAAGAAATTCATCCCCCAGACATCTTGATTAATAAGGCCAACAAGTTTTGACCGATGACCACTGAACAATGACGAGTGATGTTGTAACTAAATACCTTGTTGTGGTCTCCCAGTGGAGGGTGGAAAACTAAAGATGGCACCTATCTGTTGCTATTGTGGCATGTTTGCTAAAAATGATACAAACTGAAAAAAACAAATTAGTCTTCCAATCAGATATTTTGATTAATGCCAAAGGGGTATAAGTGGCTAGTATGTTTTACAGTCGTTTGAAAGAAGGCATCCCATAGCAGCCAATTTTCAACATCTAAGAGAAAATGAGACTTGGAATCTAACAGCTTCAATCTGAGAATTTCTACTGGCCAGCCTCAGGACTGAAATAAGACTTATTTTTCCTCCTTGCGATCTAGCCATAGGATACATACTGACAAAACCTATGATTTATTTTTTTCATCTTAAAGCGGAACTAAACCCATTGATTTAACAGTTTAAAAAAACAGTTACATTCCCGACATGTGCCAAGTATGTAACTGTGACTTTGCTTGTGCTCTCAACCAAACTGTCAAATCATCAAATGTCTGGTGCCATAACTGATCACATGTGCAGCACCGTGGCAGCTGAAGATCAAACCAAGGCCAGGATGGCAGCTGAAGATCAAACCAAGGCCAGGATGGCAGCTGAAGATCAAACCAAGGCCAAGATGGCAGCTGAAGATCAAACCAAGGCCAGGATGGCAGCTGAAGATCAAACCAAGGCCAGGATGGCAGCTTCCTTGGCTGAAAACATTAGGAGGGTTTAGTTCCACTTTAAATGCAACTATATGGAGGATATTAATTCCACAACAGGTTTCAAATGTGTGTTTGTGCTCTAACAAGGGTATTCTAATAACGTATCTGAAGGCTAAAGGTTTCTATTCAATAAACAGTGCAAGGAGCAATGTGCCAAAACCCACAATAACCAATCAGCTTAGTGAAGTTTTCATTCATACTAAATGGATTCTGGCTGGTTGCCCTGGGCACAGCACTTTGTGGTTACTGCATTGCACCCTTGCATGGCTATAGTCAATGAACCCAAATTGTTCAAACACATTAACCGGTCAAACATTGGCTTTCATTTTTAATCTCTTTGCAAGCAATTAGAACTGGAAATTATTTAGTAGGGCAGCAAAAGGAGCAATTATGACTGCATAACTATAGCAACCACATTTTAATAGATTCTTCTGACCTGTGTTGCTGTGTGTTAATGACCTTTGCTTCAAGGTGCCAAAGTCGAAACTACCAAATTTCCTGTATAAAAGGAAGCTATTAGCTCAACTAGTTAAAAAAAAAAAAAAAAAAAACTGACCGTTTTTTAAATATATGCTACTGTGAATTTAAATTAAAAAAAGCAAAGACAATTTTATATTCCCTAACACAAGTCTTTTCCCAGTATTAAATGGGCCGCAAAGGGAAAGGCTTTAGGTAAAATGGGGGCGGGTAGGTAGTTTAAAATCTCAGTTCATTAAAATAAGAAAAACTAAGTTTCCCCAAAAGACACAGGAAAACGACAGACAATAAAAACTATGAGAACTGTACAAACATATTCACCTCCAGTTGATAAAAAAATAGAGATATATCACAGCTCACGAACATATACAGATCTGTCAGCAGATGTGCCAATAAAAAAAAGAAAAGAAAAAAAAAGTCTACTTGGACTTCCTCCGTTTGGATTGGTTGGAACTGGCTCCAGGTTCTGCAAGGAAAAAACAGTGGTTGATTAACCTCTTCACTGCCAACAGGGAACAGAGCACTGGCACTGGCTGCCCCTCTGGCAGTTAAGGGGTTGACGTTGTAATCATTAGTAGCTTTGTAGCTCACATTGGGGGCCCTTTGACTGTTGGGGGTGTTTTCTGAGGGTGCAGAGACTGTTTTAACGTCCCAGTGACAACTAACTGTATCCTTGCAAATAAGAACCAGATAGTATGTACTCTGTAGGATCTGCTCTGCAGAGGTTATGTAATGCATCATCTATAGACCCCAACAGCACAATACTGCACCACCGTCACATTATACTGCAATATAAGCTACCTGCAAGCCATCAGCAACATAAGCAAAGCAATTTGGTATAATTATGAATTCTATGAAACACACATGAATGCATTACACCTATTGAAGCAGATAGCTGTGACCCATAGCAACCAATCAGACTTCATCAGTCAGTGTGTTGAATGGTGCTCTCTCTATACACTATACCTACCAACACACAGCGCTTGTAGGAAGGGAAGGGTGAGCCATAGTGTACTTGGGAGCAGCCGCTTCTATTTATGCACAAACAAAATAAGAACATTGTAGTATATATGCCAATGTACAATATATGCGGCCAGAAGTTTGTGTATACGTAACCATAAAACCCACTACATGTCCAAAAGTATGTGGAAGACCCTAGCGTTTTGGGGTTTTTAGCAAAAGGTAATGCTACAGCATGCAAAGACATTTCAAGTGCGTTGGGACTGCGCTGAGCTACCCTTGCCCAATTCATTCCTAATGCAAGACAGGGCAAAAAGGTTTGTTTCCTATGAGGCTAGTTCACAGCACCATGCTGTGGTAGTATGCACAGTGCAACACAATACACTGCATTACACCACACTCCAGCCAACAGAACTTTGCAACATTTCAATAACGTTTGCAAAAAATACAGTTCAGGGATTGGTCATTGGCACCACTGCATTACACTGCACACCAGAGGCTGTGGGTGTGTCAAACATGCACCTCCAACATGGTGTAAGCACTTTGGGGAAACCCCTTTTCAGTTTCGGCAGGACTGGGCCCCCGTCTACAAAGCCAGCTTTATAAAAACATGCTATGATGAGTTTGGTTTGGAAGAACTTGAATGGTTGGCACAGAATCCTAAAAATGAACACCTTTTGGATTATTTGGAACACCCATTAGAACTTTGTCTTCCCATCCAACATCGGAATCTGATCCCAATACTCTTTATGCCGAATGGCCATACAGCTGTGCTCAAAAGTTTGCATACCTTGGCAG